>JADRCH010000216.1:2750744-2867174 GCA_019843965.1 Rhynchomys soricoides
GTGATTGTTTCATACTGTTACACTGTCATTTTTGGTTCCTATGTTCCATTTAATAATGAGATGTACAGTAATATTTTTTTTGTTCTGTAAATAACTGAATATGTAAAATCCTTAATGGCTTATTCAGAACTTGGCTGAATAAAAAGATACCTACAAAATTATCTTAAAATGAAAGAGGGTAGAGATAACCCAAATAGTGTGGCAGGTAGCTCAGATACCCCGTGTCGAAAGGTAAGAGAGGAAGACAAGGAATCCCTGTTTTTAAGACTCTGGGAGTGATTCCTTGGAAACTACTGCAGCTGATATGGAATGCTTATGATTTAAAAGATAATGTGACTGGATAAAGCAAAAATTATACATCTGCTTTCAAAAGATATGCAAGGAGATATAAAAAGAGAAAGGAGGGAATCTAGTATTCACTTTTAATATAAATGGATGAATAGCTAGCATTCTCAGTGTTTCAGAAAGTTAAATCACACAAGCATTAATCTGTAGTGACCAGTATCTCATTTAATTGACAAGCTTCCAACCAGGGCTCTATCAACCACAGCCTTCAAAACAGTACTTCAATTAAACATAAAATCTTGGAAATTGTAAATAAGGCCAGTTTTATTAAAGTTAAGACAGTTCCCTAGCATATTTTAAGTATGAGATCTATTTCAGCAACTTCAGTTGATGACAATATTTCTATTTTATGCTCTCCTGCTCTGAATTCTAGCCTCCTAAAGAGCTTTCATCTCCTCTTATTGCAATTTACTTAAGAGCTTTGAACTGCCTGTTCACTCAAAATGCATTTTTTAAGTGATGGATTTTTTAGAAAGCTTTTTGTTTCATTTCTACTGATAGATATGAACATATTGGCTAAAATTTCTGTTTTAAATAACTGTACTAATAAATTCCAGGTTTCTTTTGAAGCATTGAATTATTCCCCATTTTCTGATGATTGGGGATGGATGGTCCTGTCCTCACTGCCAGATTCTACATTTTGGCCTCTTTTCCGATTTCATTATTTCTGATGTGCCTATTAGAATTTGAATGGTGGGAACATCTTCAGAACTCCATAATTAAAAATAGCAGCATTTTATTCCATTATTAAATATCAATTTATAATATATGATAGATATATAAAATATACCTATATTTTTCCATTTAAATAAATCAGTCCTTAAACTCTCACCAGAGCCTGCCATGATCCATGGTTTTGAACACAAATTATCAAGTGTTTGTGCAGTTCAGAAAGCAAGGTGAGAAGATCAATGATTTTTTTGTCTTTCTATTCAATTTCAAGCAACCCTTAAGCCATAATGTAAGTGGGCACCATAGTTTTCTTTTTTGTGGGATCAGAGGTTTATAAAAAGCAAGTGTCTCTATTACATAAACAAGATATATTGAGTATAATAGAAAATTTCTTTCAACATGACTTCTATTAGCTGTTTGAAGCCATTTATATATGTAACTTTTAACATAATTATTTTATCTCAAGAACTGGGAATAACCAGGCAGTGATGGCACATGCCTTTAATCCCAGCACTCGGGAGGCAGAGGCAGGCGGATATCTGAGTTTGAGGCCAGCCTTGTCTACAAGTGAGATCCAGGACAGCCAGGGCTATACAGAGAAATCCTGTCTCCGAAAAAACAAAAACAAACAAACAAACAAACAAAAGAACTAGGAATCATTCAATTTTCTGGGTTAATGTTCACAAAGCACAGAGCCCTGTTAAATTCTTCTCATCTCTACTGTGCTGGCAGCAGAGACTAGCTTGGGAAAAGGTGCTACTTATGGACAGTATGTGTTCACTCACTCATGCCTTTCAGCCTCCAGTGGGTCTTTGTAGTATTATACATTTCTCCCATCCATTCTCTGTGTTCTATGGAGATTTCATACACACACACACACACACACACACACACACACACACACGCACACATGCATGCATACACACATTATGTCCTGAAACTGCAGTCCCTCTTTCTCTGTCTTTTCATCTGAAGATTTCCTATCCCATGTGAAGCATATTTCAATAACATGAAAGTCATTTGTAAGTTTTACCATCATGCTAATCTAATAAATCCATTCCTTTATCTTTGTTTGGAAAGAATTTTAAGGATGAATATCACAAATTCTATTTCTTACCCACCACTTCCTATGCTCTACTCATTCTAGCAGCTTCTTGCTTTTTTTTCTATCAAATAAAGATTTCTAGTTCTAGAATAGTAAATATGATTCTTCTGCAAACCAAAGTATACTAATAGAAATGTGTCTCTGACCTTGGTTTTCTCTCTAGTCTTTCATTATTACTGTTTTGGTAGTGTTATATTGGGTATGTGTTCAGGAGGTTTTTTTGTTTTGTATATATGTCTTTGCAACATGGATATGTAGTGTCCATGGAGTCATGAAAGGAGCTTTGGAATCCATGGGTCTGGAGTCTCAGACAGTCAGAAGCAGCATTGGGGTGCTAGGAATTGAATCAAGGTCTTGTCAGAATCCTTTAATGATGAAATAATTTACTCAACTGACCTACTAATATTGAAATGCTACATAATCTTTGATGCTCTGTGGAGGATCACAGTCCACATTAGGAGTTCATATTCCATCTGTAAACTGAGAGCTCCAGAACTATATATGCCACAAACCATCTCTTAAATGTGAAGGCTTATCCAAATTCTATTCAACACCCGATCCTCATTCTCATAAGTTCAGTGTCTTAGTTGGGGTTACTGTTGCTATGATGAAACACTGACCAAAAGCAATTTTGTGAGCAAGGATTTATTTGGCTTACATTTCCACATCATAGTCCATCACAAAGGAACAGAAATACAAGAAAGACTGGAACCTGGAAGCAGGAGCTGATGTAGAGTCTATGGAGGGGTGCTGCTTACTGATTTGCTCCCCATGGCATGCTCAGCTCAGCCTTCTCTCTCTCTCTCTCTCTCTCTCTCTCTCTCTCTCTCTGTCTGCCTCTGTCTCTGTTCTTCTCTCTCTGTCTCTCTCTGTCTCTTTCTCTCTCTGTCTATCTGTCTGTCTGCCTCTGTCTCTGTCTCTGTCCTTCTCTCTCTGTCTCTCTCTGTGTCTCTGTCTCTGTCTCTCTCTGTCTCTGTCTCTGTCTCTCTCTCTCTCTCTCTCTCTCTCTCTCTCCATCTTCTCACCATGGCAGACTGACCACTTGGCCATCCAGCAAGTATCTTATACATGTTTCCATGTTGCAGGTCTTTTGCATGAAATGTTCTTTCAACATCCATATTTGTGTTTTGCTCCCATTCTTAGTGATAACTTCTCTACTTAAAATTAAATTTTAATATATATTGTCAGTACACTCTCTGTTAATTGAACTTTCCTTTGCTTTTGCATACTTTTTTCTTAAATAGAACAAGCAACATGTGCATTTAATCCTTCGTTTCCTTTGTTATGATGGAGGATTGCAACAGAGATCCTCGTTTTGCTGAGTATTAGCTGAGATGATGTATGTAAAGCCCTTAATACACAGTAAGCTGGTGAGAAGTACAGCATACTAAAAAAGAAAAAATGAACTTACATCTGGTTTACTTTTTACATTACTCTTTTCTTAAATTTTTGTGTGGCTTTCACTCTGAGATACTTTCAGGTGAATACCAGTTATACTTTTTTGGGAAGGAGACAGAGTAGCATTTTATGGTACTTAGCATAGTTTCTTCACATACTTCCACAGCTATGTGTATAATTTTATATGCTATATACTTTATAACCATATTAGTTATTTTTACATCTTCATTCCTATGCATTGCCTCATGTGCACAGACTATTAATGCACTTGTTCATATATAAATATAAAGAACTCCTGATACCTTCAACAATTATACTCTATAAACTTGTGATAAAATTCCACATTTATGAGACTATACAAAGGAAATTCAAATTTCTCCAACTTCTGAAAGTGGTCTATGAGCCACAAGTATAATATTCAATGGTAAAACAATATTCCTAGCCCATTTCTTGTATCCATTTATAGGTATTGTAGCTCTTTTCTTTCTCTCTAGGCCAGAGGGAACATTTGAACCATTTCCTGTAAGAAAGCACACTCCGTTAAATTAAAGCAAACTTTTAAGAAGCAATATTTTACATTTTAAATCATAGCCTCATGTTTTAAAAATATCTTTTAGATTTAGAATAAAAATGTTCACTCACTGTTAACATATAAAATTCAATGAGACATCCTATGTCATTTTTCTTGCTATGTAACTTTGTGATATGAGAAATTGGTCCTTCTCATTATGAAAATTCCTGTGTATTCCCCCTATATCTAATCCTCCACAAATCACATAAATATTGAGAAAAAAAAACAAAGAAGTAAGGTAATATACTTTGGGCTTTCCAAAGCAAATTTACAGAATCTATGCCACTAAGATGAAATTCCACCATAGCATGACTTTAGACTTTTGCTACTGTATATTCTTGAAAGCATTGCAAAATAGACACTGTGTAGTGAGATAGTGTGAGGTCTTCTCTGACTTGTACAGCAGTATTTTTTTGTAATAACATAGCAGGGAGGACACAGGCTGAGCTGCTTTAATAAATAACTTTCCACATACTGCTGTCAAGATATTATCTTCTGAACAACTTTCTCCTTCCTCACCACATCTGAATCCTCTGCACTCTTAGCTGAGGAGCTATTACACACTGATTGCTGCTGGAAAAGTGAGTGCTACTATTTTTAGGGTGATACCTACTGTCCCTGTGGCTGACTCCACACTAATGTGCATACGGGCAACATTAATTCAATTTATGGTGCTATGAAAAAAAAAATAGGAGTGGTCATGGTTCCCTGAGCCCTATTGTCTAGATATTGGCTTGCTCTTCAGTCAGGAGGAACCATGTGCACCACAAGAGTGTCCTGCCTCCCTGTAGAAACCTTCTGAGGCTCTAAAACTAACCAGCTAGAAACCATGTCGGACCAATCCCATCCCAGTCCAATTTGCCTGCCCTCACAGTTGGTCTGCCTGGGGCACAGCTTGCAGAGGTGAGCAGCTTGCAGTCTCCCAAATCATATTGTCTACCTATGGGGTCTCTCTTTGGTGTGGAAGACCCTTGAGGGAACTCAAGACCATCCTGGTTTTCCATGGAAACATTCTCACGCCCCAAGACTAAACAGTTTAGGACCCTGCTCTACCAGTCCTATCCCAGTCACATCATCCTTCCATCCCAGTTGGATCCACCCAAAATACAGCCTGCTGAATGGGATTGGCCTGAGGTACAGCCAGCAGAATCAAGTACCCTGAATTCTATTGTCTGGCCCACAACTTCCTCCACCTCCCAAGAAGTCCTGCTGCATTAGGATCATCCAGACAACACCAGGCAAAGCCAAATGTCTAAAGAACAGCATAAGAACACAGTCAACAAGATCCAGGACAATATGATATCACCAGAGCCTTGTCATCCTGCTAAACAATATCAGAATATTAAAATTAAGCTGAAGCACAAGGAAAAGGTCTTAAAACCAATCTTATGAAGATTATAGAGGACTTTACGATATGAATAAATCCCTTAAGGAAATCCAGAAAAATACATTCAAACAGATAGGGGCACTAAAAGAGTAAGCAAATACATATAAAGAAATACAGGAGAACAAAATCAAACAGGTGAAGGATATGAATAAAACTGTACAAAGCTTGAAAAGGGAAATGAAAGAAATAAAAAACCAGAAACTGAGGCAATCATGGAAAGAAAACAGAAAGTCCAGATGTAAGCATCACTGAGAGAATAGAGGAGGTGGAAGAGAGAATCTCAGGTGAGGAAAATACAATAGAAGAAATCAATACAAAAGTCAAAGAAAATGAAAAATATAAAAAGGTCACAACATACAGAAAATTTGGGACACTATGAAAAGACCAAATTTAAGAATAATCAGAACAGAAGGAGAAGATTCCTAGCTCAAAGGACCAGAAAATATCTTCAAAAAAATAGTAGAAGAAATTTTCCCAACTCCAAAGAAAGAGATGTTTATAAAGGCACAAAAAGCTTACAAAACACCAAACAGATTGGACCTGAAAAGAAAACCTTCCCACCACACATTACTCAAAACACTAACTATATAGAAGAAAGAGAATTTTAAAAGCAGCAAGGAGAAAAGGCCAAATAATATATAAAGCAGACCTATCATAATCACACCCAATTTCTCATCTGAGACTCTAAAAGGTAGAAGGTCCTAGGCAGAGGTCTTTTAGACCCTAAGAGACCATAGATGCCAGCCCAGACTATGATACCCAACAAAACTGTCAATCATCATAGATGGAGAAACCAAAATGTTATGTGATAAAACCTCATTTACACAATAGAATACTATTTAGCTATTAAAAATGAGGACATCATGAGTTTTGCAAGCAATTGGATGGAACTAGAAAATATCATCCTGAGTGAGGTAACTCAGACTCAAAAGGACACGCATGGTATGTACTCACAAATAAGTGGATATTAGCCTAAAATGTACAGAATACCCGGGACACAACCCACAGAACTCAAGAAGGTTAACAAGCTGAAGGGCCCAAGTAAAGATGCTCAAACTCACTTTGGGAGGGAGAAGAAAGGAATCATGGGGGGAGGGGGTAGATGGAGGGAGGGGCCTGGGTGGGACAAGGGAGGGGAAGGGGAAAAGAGGAACATGATTGGGTAGTGGGAAGGACAGGAGTGAAGACCTGAGGGCTAGCAGAATGAATGAAAATATGTAACCTAGGGAGGTAGGAAAATGTACTAAATACCTGGGAGGTGATAATTCTCAGGATTCAAATGGAGGGACTTTAGATGAAATGCCCTACAGTGGGGAAATGGAATTTGTAGAGTCAACCTCCAGCAGAAAGGCAAGCTATCAAGTGGAGAGATGGGGTTGCCATCCCACAGTCAAAACCTCTGACCTAGAATTGTTTCTGTCTAAAAGAACTACAGAGAATAAAATGGAGAAGAGACTGGGGGAAAAGAGGATTCTTCATTGGTCCAACTAGAGATCCATCTCAAGGGGAGATTTCAAGGCCTGACACTCTTATTGATGCTATAGTGTGCTTGCAGGTAGGAGGCTAGAATGGCTGTCTCTTGAGAGGCCCACCAAGTAGCTGAGTGAGACAGAGGCAGATACTTACACCTAACCAGTGGACTAAACTCAGGTCCCCCTGTGGTTGAATTAGGGAAAGGCTAGAAGTAGTTGAGGAGGAGGGTGACCCCATAGGAAGACCAGCAGTCTCAGCTAACCTGGACCCCTGAGATCTCTCAGACACTGAGCCACTAGTCAGGCAGAATACACGAGCTGGACTGAGGCCCCCTGACACATAAACAGCAAAGGACTGCCTGGTCTGACCTCAATGAGAGAAGCCACACCTAACCCTCAAAAGACTAGAGGCCCCAGGGAGTGGGAAGGCCTGGCAGGGTATATGTGTGTGTGGGGGGGGGGGTAAGAGGGGATGTGTCCTGAAGACAGGGAGAGGAGGAATGAGATGAGAAACTGTGGGAGGGCAGATCAGGAAGGGGATAATGACTGGACTGTAAACAAATGATTAAAAATAAATATTAAAGAAATACCTGTTCACCAAACCAGGCCTAGAGGGCCTCTAACACAATGAGGCTGACTCTTCTTGTCCTCCACAGACTCATGATCAGCTCATTTCCTGAGAGCTTCATCTATGCCATTTATTATGCCATGATTAGCTCTGAGTAGCTGATAGCAAAGATGCCATTCTGAACAAAATACCCATAGCACAGGTCCTAAGATCAACAATTAGTAAATGGAACCCTATGAAAGCTTTTATAAGGCAAAGAATATCTCCAATCAGACAAAGTGGAACCTTACAGAAATTGAAAAGATTTTTACCAACTCCACACCTGATAGAGGATTAATATCCAATATATACAAAGAATTCAAGAAACTTGACATATAAATACAGTTAATAATTGGGGTATAGATATAAACATAGAATTTCAATAGTAGATTCTCAAATGACTGAGAAACAAAGAAATGTTCAACATCCTTATCTGTCAGGGAAGTGAAAATCAAAACTATTTTGAGATTCTATTTTATACTTTTGTGAATGGTTAATATTAATAACACATTCTGGGAAGAATGTGTAACAAGATGAAGAGTCTGCCATTGCTGGTGGCAATGCAAACTTATACAGTCACTGAATATGGCAGTTTCTCAGAAAGTTGGGATTTAATCTACCTCAAGATCCAGCTATAACACTCCTGAAGAATGTTCCATCCTGACACAGGAACACGTGCTCAAATATGATCATTGTGGCTTTATCAATAAGAACCAGAAACTGTAAACAACCTAGATGTCCTCCAGCAGAAAAATAGATTAAGAAAAAGTGGTACATTTAAATATGGAGTATTATTTAACTGTTAAACCAAAAAAAACAAACTAGCATGAAATTTGCAGGCAATTGAGTGGAAGAAAACATTATCCTCAGTGAGGTAAACCAAATCCAGAAAGATAAACATGGTGTACATTCACTTATAAGTAGATATTAGCCATTAAGTAAATAATAACCAAGCTACAAACTGCAGACCCAGAAAGGATAAGTAGAAAGGATTTCCTGGGTGGTTGGGCAGGATAGAATAAATTTTACAGGTTGACTGAAGGTAGGTGGGGATAAGATCAGGTGAAGGGATGAAGTCTAGGAGAGATGGGTGGAGCGAGAGATTTGTGGGAGAGATGGCTAGAACTGAGGGGCTTTCCCTGGGAGGTGTAGAACACTAGTACAATAGAAACTTCCTAGAATCTATGAAGATCCCAAATGAGGGCTCCTAGTAATAAAGGCTATGGAGTCTCAAGAGGTTATTATCTCCAAGAGGCATTGGCTTAAATTTCATTGAGCTGATATCAAGATGACCTGATAGAAATCTTCAAAAATCCAAGCTGTTGCCAAGCAAAGGTTTGTTCTCTGAAAACTGATGGCAGTGCCACATTGTTGAGGACAACATCCACACAACTTGTTGGAATTGGAAAATTCAAGCTTGTGCTTGCATGGAACCTTCATCTCTAAGTGCTAGTCTGCTTGGTGAAGAAAGATACTCTGCAGGCTACAGAAAGGCTATGTTGATACCAACATAGCCACAAAACCTTTGACCTATAATTTGTCCTGCTTGTAAATGAACTAGGAAACTGGTGTTATAGAACTTGTGGGACAGACCAATCAATGTCTGGTTTGACTTAAGGTCCACTATACAAGAAAGAACCCATATCTGACACACCTTGATTCATCAAACCAGAGATAAGATAGGCCAGAGACCAATAATAAAATCAAATACTACTGCCTCCCCCAAAAGAAGTTTCAATGTATCAGTGAAGTCACTCCTAATGATATTCTGCTATACTCATACATCAGTGACTTATTTGGTCATTGTCAGAGAGGTTTGCTCTGGCGAAGTTGGGAAAAAACACAGAGACCAACAACCAGATATTCTGTGGATGGGAAAAATGGAAGTCTTCATTAAATCCTTCCATCAGAGCTCAGGAAATAAAGTGGAAAAGGAGAAGGAAAGATTGCAAGGGCCAGAGGGGGTAAAAGACCCCAGGAGAAAAAGGCCCTCTGAATCTTCTGAGCAACTTACATTCGAGTTCACAGAGACTGAGGCAGCAAGCACCAGGCCTGCATGGGTTTGCATAGGTCCTCTGGGAATATTTTATAACTATTATCTTAGTATTTTATGGGATTTTTCATTGTTAGAACAAATGGGTCTTTGACTCCAGTGCATTCTCTTTGGACTCTTTCTCCTATGGGTTGCCATGTGTAACATCAGTATGATAGTTTTTGATTCATTTTATTATATTTTATTTTTTAATATTGCCAGAAAGAAAGAAAGAAAGAAAGAAAGGAAGAAGGAAGGAAGGAAAAAAGAAATTGAAACTGATGAGTTGACAAAATTAAATATTAGAATAATAAACTAATTTTATGTCAATATATGTAATTTTGCTTTTGTAAGCTTGATAGATAAGCATGTTGAAGCAAATAGAAGATAAGATATATTATTTTTATCTTTAATATTTTCTAAAGAATTACACTGAAGAACTTTTCCATGACTTGTCCAAGTTGTTTCTACTTTGTGAAGTTATTAGTAAAATGCTGTATATATTTGCATCAGATGTTTATGAATATTCAGGTTTCAAATATGTACAGTAAGATCAAATTTTTAAGGAATATTAAACTATTTTCTATTTTCCAAGTTGTCTAGTTATCATACATACTGTAAGCAAGAAATAAGAGTATCCTTTTGCTATATAAAAATCCCTATTCTTTAAGTAATAACTACAAAGTTATAGTAAAAATCACCTAATTAATAAAAGAACTTTCATTAACTATTAAAAAGATTGTAATGAATATTTATTGAACTCAATGTATGAAGTATTTCCAGATGCACTGATCATTATGTACTATGTTAACTTTACAAAGAATCTTATGGAATATGTTTACACCAAAGGAAATGCCAAGCCCATTTCACTATGAGTGGGACACTGCCTTGAGTACAAATAGATATTAAGCTACGTATTTGAAATATATATTTCTTTTCCAGAAGTTTAATGGTCAGCTCACAATTCTATTCTTGCACTGAAAAGACTATGTACATCTTAATCATCTGAACAGATTTTACAGTACAGTAACATTTTGTGTATCATAGAAAGTAGGCATATACAAATTAAAATTAAGTAGCCATTTAATTTGTTAACAGTTTTCAAGAAAATGTTATGTTTCTGATTTGCAGTATTCTGAAAGATTTTGTACTTAAACTTGACTTCTCAAATAAATAATGCACTTTACTCTTGAATTTGAAATACTAGCTATCTGTCTCATATGATTTCTTCACAAAGTGTAAAACTTTAGTGATAACACTTATGATAACCACTGTCCAAGGCAAAAGAAATCTCTTGAACTTCAGCTTTACTATGTGTTAAATTTTCTACTGCAACCATCATAAGGGATCACTTACAGATATATATATATAATATTTATAATATATAAAAATATATATTTATAATATATACATATATTTTTATATATTATATATATGCATATATATGTGTGTATATATATTATATATATATATATATTATATATATAACCCTTGCCATCCTGAGCAATTGATTCCTTTTCTATTTTTCCTAAATACTATTTGAAACTTCAAAATGACCAAAAATCCTCAAAACACCACTGAGAGGTGAATAATTGAAGTTACATTA
This sequence comes from Rhynchomys soricoides, assembly GCA_019843965.1. NCBI lineage: Eukaryota > Metazoa > Chordata > Mammalia > Rodentia > Muridae > Rhynchomys > Rhynchomys soricoides. Next base: position 2,761,940 of record JADRCH010000216.1, read on the forward strand.
TAATGGGCTATAAAATTATTTAATTTTATATAACCATGAGTAGATTTTTGTTTTGAGGTTTGATCATTATTTGATTCTGGCTTCGACTGGGGATATATGAATCCTATTCACAGATGGGATTTCTCTGAAATAGCCTTTCAACAGCACAGCAGAGTCATATTAAAATCAACATTTATAAGTAAGGTTAGTTGGTTGTTTTAAAAGAAGCAGTCTCAAGTACTCATCAATTTTTTAAAATAATTATAATATTGCAAGCTAGTATTAAGATCAGTTGCAAATTAAAATATTGCTTTTAGCTTTAGCACCAAGTGAAATACATGTGGAAGATGTATATAATATATTTGTAAGATTAAAACACTGAATGCAAATCAATAAGAAAGTTCAAGTCCAAGTGGATCAAGGACCTTAACATAAAACACTGAATCTAAAAGAAGAGAAAGTAGGAAAGAGACTTAAACTCATTGGCACAGGGGGAAATTTCCTAAACAGAACTCCAATGGCTCATGCTCTAATATCAAGAATTGATAAATGGGACCTCATGAAACCAGAAAGCTTCTGTAAGGCAAAGAACATAGTCAATAAGACTAATTGGCAACCTACAGATTGGGAAAAAAATCTCACTATCTGCACATCTGATAGAGGGCTAATATTCAAAATATATAAAGAATTCAAGAAGCTATCTACCACAAAATCAAATAACGCAATCAAAAATTCAAAGCCTAGAACTCACAGCAAAGGAAACTCAGATGGCAGAGAAGCATCTAAAGAAATATTCAAAGTCCCTAGTGATCAGAGAAATGCAAAACAAAATGACCTTGAGATTCCACCTTAAACAAATCAGAAAGGCTGAGATCAAAACCTTGGGTGACAATACATGTTTGTGAGGATATGGAAAAATAGGAACACTCCTCCGTTGCTGGTGGGATTGCAAAGTAGTACAACCACTATGGAAATCAATCTGGATATTCCTCAGAAATTTGGAAATAGATCTACCTGAAGACCCAGCAAATCGACTCTTGGGAATATACCCAAAAGATGCCCCACAATGCCACAGGGGTACTTGTTCCATTATGTCCATAGTGGCCTTGTTTGTGATAGACAGAAACTGAAAACAACCTGTATATCCCAAGACAGAAGAGTGGATACAGAAAATGTGGTTCATTTACACAATGGAATGCTACTCAGCTATTAAGAATGAGGACAACCTGAGTTTTGCTGGCAAACTGGTGAAACTAGAAAATATCCTGAGTGAGGTAACTCAGACCCAAAAGGACATGCATGGTATGTAATCACTAATAAGTGGGTATTAGCCAAAAAAAAAAAAAAAAAAAAAGAAAGAAAGAAAGAAAAAAGGAAAAAATTAGAGAATACCACAGATACAGTTGATAGAACTCGAAAAGGTCAACAACCTGAAGGGCCCAAGTGAGGACACCTCAGTCTCACTTGGTAAGGAGAAGAAAGTAGTCACAGGGAGGAAGGGAAGGAGGTACCTGGGAGGAAAAGAGCGGTGGGGGGGAGTGAGGAGGGGGAGGTGGTATTGGGTGGGGGAAAGGACCTAAGCCCTGAGAGCCAGGAGAAAGAAGGGAAACAGGCAACCTCAGAGGTAGGAGGTTGGGGGGACCCTCAAGAATGTACCAGAGACCTGGGAGGTGAGATATTCTCAGGATTCAAAGGGAGGGACCTTAGATGAAATGCCCTACAGTGGGGAAATGGAAATTGTAGAATCCACCTCCAGCAGAAAGACAAATCATCAAGTAGGTGATGAGGTTGCCAACCCACAGTCGAAACTATGACCCATAATTTTTCCTGTCTGAAAGAACTGCAGGGATGGAATTATAGAGGAGTCCGAGGTAAGGGAGGTCCAGTGACAGGTCCAAAGTGGGATCGAGTTCAAAGGGAGGTCCGAAGGCCTGACACTATTAATGAGGCTATGGAGTGCTCACAAAAAGAGACCTATCATGACTGCCCTCTGGACGACCCAACAAGCAGCTGAAAGATTCAGATGCAGATATTTGCACCCTACCAATGGCCAGAAGCTGCTGACCCCTGTGGTTGAATTAGGGGGAAGCTGGAAGAAGCTGAGGAGGAGGGTGACCCTGCAAGAGGACCAGCAATTTCAATTAAGCTGAATCCCTGAGATCACTCAGACATTGAACCACCAACCAGGCAGCATACACCAGCTGATATGAGGCCTCCAACACCAATACAGAAGAGTACTGCTGGGTCTGAGTTTAGTCAGAGAGGATGATGCACCTAACCCTAGAGAGACTGGAGGTCTGAGTGATTTTAGAGGTCTGGTGGGATGGGAGTGGAAATGGGGACATCCTTGTGGAGACAGGAGTGCCGGGAAAATGTATGGGATGTAGAACAGTCGTAGGTTGGACTAGGAAGGGAATAAAATCTGGAGTGAAAAAAAAAGCAATAATTGATAGTCAGAAATTTAGTTTTATAATGATATCCTCTTTGCTATTGGCTATAGATATTGACAATAATTCACTTTGCAAAAGTACTTGCTTACGTATTTCATGACAACAATTATTTCTTTCTGCTTACAGAGCATAAATTTTACTAAAAATCACATGAATGGAAAAATTTTGATATTGTCCTTTGATTAAAGATTTTCCATGCCTGAATTGCATATGCTAACACCATCTATTTGATTTTGTATGCAACTTCTCCATAAAGTATTTTTTTAGTGTGACAGTGTATGAATGCATAGCATTTGGCTTTTCCATACATTTGATACAATTGTGGAAATTAAAAATAAATATTGTCAATGATTTTAAAAATTGTCTTTAAGATTTTATATTAATTTAATAATATCTACATTGTGAATACTGGCTCTTGTAGTAGCTGTATATTTACCTTTGAAAGTCACAAAATAGTTTGTCCTTATGTCTGTATCATTATATATATACATTAAATATATAAATATGAGGTTTCCAACAGTTCTGAAACTTCATGACATCTTGTAATTCCTTTATCTGTACACATCTTTGCAATGTGCATAAGACTAGTTTATTATGATATTGATTTGGACTTCCATAGTAGTGATGTTAACTGTAGTTTTCTGTTTTTAGGTGGGATATCAAACCCTTTCTTTAATTCTATTTGTATAATTTATGAAATTTGATACTTGGAAGTTTTCCTTATTCAGAGTTTCAATTATGTATTTTAAAAATATTTTTTCCATTCTGTCATATCTCTATATTTTATCAGTATAAATAGAACTGATGTATTTTTAAATTTTGATGACATTTATGGTTTTTAAGCTTCATTTTCAGTGATAAACACAAAAAGTTTTGAGTATAACTTGCCAGCATCTGCAGTCACCTGAGTTCTTTTTTTCATTTTCCTTTATTTGGGTATTTTCTTTATTTACATTTCAAATGTCATTCCCTTCCCAGCTTCCACCCCTGAAACCCCATATACCATCCCCTCCCCCTGCTTCAGTGAGGGTGTTCCCCCACCCACCTACCCACTTCTGCCTCCCCGCCTTTGCATTCCCCTACACTGGGGCATCTAGCCTCCATAGGATCAAGGGCCTCTCTTCCTATTGATGTCCAACAAGGCCATCATCTGCTACATATGTGTCTGGAGCCATGAGTCCCTCCATGTGTACTTTTTGGTTGGTGGTTTAGTCCCGGGGAGCTATGGGGGATCTTGTTGGTTGATATTATTGTTCTTCCTATGGGGTTGCAAACCCCTTCAGTCTTTTGTCTAACTCCTCCATTGGGGACCCTGTGCTCAGTCCAAAGGTTGGTTGCCAATAACATTTAAAAAGGGGAAACATTCTTTTTTTCTAAAAAAAAATTTTTTTTTCTTTTTCTTGGAAGAGATAGCTTAAATTCTGTCACTATAACCATTTTTGACCACACTTTTTAATGGAGTATAGGCTTGATCTTCATTCTTTTCTTTCTTTCTTCTTTGTTTCTTTGTTTGTTTGTTTGTTTGTTTGTTTCTTTCTTTCTCTTTGCACATTAACATTACTGGAAAAGACTATTTAATATGGTCTTTCCACTCCTCCACTCAGTGTTGATTCTAAAGCCCCCTCTTATCAAACATTAAAATGCCCTCAGAACCTGTGCTGAGCTAATGTTATTAATTTATTATCCTATAATTTTATAATAACCAATTATGATATACAGTAGGATAAAGTTCTGTTGCTATGAGTTCAGTGTATGATGCTTTGTTCTGGGTAAATATGTCTGATAAAACTGCTGTCAAGATGCATTACTTTTTTTAATTTCTTCAGGGAAGGCACTGACAAAGCATAGAGGCATGTGTAGCTAATTGCATTGTCTTGGCTACTAGAATAGACTCATTAGCTCTGAAGACTAAAAAATGCAGTTGGGGCTGATTTCCCTTTGTTATGTGTCTGTGAAATCTGTGGTCCCATCTAGTAATAAGAAAAATTTTAAATAATATTTTGTGCCTCCTTTATTATACAATATGAAATGTATTGAGCATGAGTATATAAAATCCTTCCTTGGATAAGATAATCACCATTTGGTGGGTTAGCTAACAGAAGTCCAGGCAATCTTTTCCCCCAAATGAATGAAAAAAATCAGAAAAATCCATCCCCTTAAAAGTTTACAAGGTAGAAAGGGAGTTAATAAAGTATAAACACATCAATAACTATATAAAGTACTTATAAAAGATGAGAAACCCTATAAATAGAAGAAATACTACAGCAGGGTTTGGGTTTTCAGATTTGAATTAATTAATTAGAAGGCCATGTAATACAGAGTATATATTAAGGTTGAGAATACTTCTAAACGTTTTATTCTATTTTGGTATTATATAAACAATGAACTAATCTATATTACTCCAATGAAACAATTTCAAATCACCCCCAAAGGAAATAAATTTAAGATAATGAAATAGGAATAATCACCTCATTATTTACCCCTATTGAGTCCAATGTGGTGATTTGAGCTATGAATTTCCAGGCAGAATGATGAGAAATTTAACAGCACTTTGTTTCATTTGAATGTGCTGATATAATTTCTAAGGATATTAAGATCATTCAATTCTTCAAACTAATATATATTCTATTTTAAAGACACTATAATTTTAAGTCTAATAATAATAGTGAAGACATGATGATAAAAGAAGGGATTTGAAAATCATTAAATCCACACACTAAACATGTCATCATTTTTCTAAAACCTAATCTATGAGAAAAGAAGCATTTTACAGAAATGCTCAAATTATGTTAAATAGTACTGTGAAATGGAGTCTAGGTAATGTCTATGTTTTCTACTATATGATGTAATAAGAAACATAAAAAAAAAATGACTTTCTATACTTCCAAAGCAATTTAGTAAAAACAACTGCTCGCTTTCTTTGATGCATTTTATAGAATAGCTGACTTTATTAAACATATTTGGAAAAATCTAAGACAATTATGTAATAGCTCAGGTTAATATTTCACAACTAAAATAGATTGTACATATAAATTAAGACTGTTTGCTTATGTTTAATTCACAAAGTGCATTTTACTGTGACTTTGAATCAACTGTAATCTTACTCATAAAATCATATGAATATGAGAATATATCTGGAAAGATATTGAGCAAAGGAGTTCTACCCATTTAGAGTATTTTACTTTTAGAGCATTGCTTCAATTTCATGAGTATTTAATAGTTCAAGATGATACTGATTCCATTTTATTTCTCCCAACAATATTTTTAAACTTCTGTATCAGAGTGCTTGTTTGTGAAGAATATTACCCAGATTAGAATCCTAAATATCAGAGGAAAATATTGTGATTGTAAAATACAATTGAAAATTGAAAAAAATTAAGATAAGACATTGGAGACAGAAAAATCTAAGCCTTATTGAATAAAAGATTTTGTATTATAAATACATTTGTTAGTTTCATTTAAGTTCACTATATTTATATTAAATTGCTTCTCAAGTTTACTAATCTATGCATGGTTACTCTGCTATAGTTCTCTTGTCAAACACTCATATAAATAAATATATAAGAGTAATTACAATATTTCTGAGACTAATTTGGCAATGGTGTATCATTGAATAAAATGCACTCAATTGCATTTATCAATCTCCTTAAAATGCATTCATTTTACACAATAGTTTACCATACAAATATACAATTAAGTTACACTAAGTTTCTAATACAAACAAACTATCTTGTTTACTTACTATCTCTCAAGAACACTAGCTTCCGGTTTCCATATGCACCAGGAGCTGATCCTGTACCACAGAGCTCCATACTCAAATATCACCTGGAGAGATCTGGTCTCCAAGGAGTGCAGACATGCCTGTGAGCACAGGTAAGACCACTCCTTCTGCTCAGAGAGACGCGCCCTGGAGCACTCAGGACACAGGAACCAAGGAGCAGCCTGGGACAAGAACCTTCCAGTTTCCATCTGTTCTGGGAGTTGATCCTGTGCCACAGCGCTCCGTACCCAAATACCACCTGGAGAAAGCTGGTCTCCCAGGAGTGCCCACCCACCTGTGAGCAGAAGTAAGACCACTTCTGCTCAAATTCCTGGCCCAAGAGGGACCTGCCTGGAGTCTTCAGGACACAAGAACGGAGGAGCAGTCTGAGACAGGATCCTCCAGGTTTCCTTCTGCACCAGGAGCTGAGACTGTGCCACAGCTCTCCATACCCAAATTCCTCCCAGAGACAACTGGTACCTAGGTTTACAGGAAAGACAAGCCACAGTCAGAGACAGTGAGACCAGCTAACACCAGAGATAACCAGATAGCGAGAAGAAAGGGCAAGAACATAAGGACCAGGAACCAAGGCTACTTGGCATCATCAGATGTATAGAAAAACATAAATTTAACACATATAATGGCACATTTTTATTGCAACAATTGTTTATTGATGATCATCACCCCAATACCAAAGCAGAGTCTGTTTCTGCTCCGAGCCTCCTATTTTTTAGCTAATCAATAAATCAAAATTATAGAACAGTTTAAAGTGTTATACCAAAAAAAAATAAAAAAATAAAAATAAAAGACAAACAACAACAATAATTAAAATAAAGACCTATTGTTCAGGATGTAGATAGAAATGGGGTGTAGGCATCAAAAAAATCCAGGAAAGATTATATTGATGACTGCATCAAATACATTGCTAAGGTTTAAGATCATGTCATTAAGAATTCAGTAAATATAAATATTTTTATTCTTTCTTTATTGTATTTATTTATATTTCAAATGTTATCCCCCTTCCAAGTTAAACCCCCTATGTCTTTCCCCCATTCCCCATGCTTCTATGACAGTGCTCCCCCACCAACCTACCTTTCTCACTGCCTGTCTTTGCCTCTCAGACATTCCTGTAAATAGCATTCAGACTAATAAGACTGATATTGCAAAACTAAGCAGTGTGTGTTTGTTTCTTAGTTTTATCCAAACTTTTAAAGTGTAAATATAAAATAAAAACAATATTAAATGAGAAAAATATTATAATTAAATACACCAGCTGATATGAGACCCTCAACACATATACAACAGAGCACTTCCGGGTCAGGGTTTAGTCAGAGAAGATGCACCTAACCCTGGAGAGATTGGAGGCCCCTGGGAGTTTAGAGGTCAGGTGGGGTGGGGGTGGGGACATCCTCTTGAAGACAGGGGTTAGGGAGGAGGTATGGAATGTAGAACACATTGAGGGTGGATGGGGGGGAAGAGTAAAATCTGAAGTGTAAAATAAGTAAATAAATAAAAATACCTTTGGTATAACTTGCAGTATTCTGTATTTAAGCTAAATGGCATTATGGTGAGTTACAGAAATTTTACAATTTATTAAGTCAGCATGCTAGGATAAATTAAGACTAATTTAATATTGAGTAAAACGCTCTAAATAGCATAATATAAATATTTAGTATTTATAACGTAACAGTACTGCATGACGTTGGATACAAGTATCACATTTCCATGCCATCCACAGACCTGAAAAAGAGAGCTACGCTTAGCTTTAGCGTAGCCTCTCTATGGCCATACTACAGTCACCTACAGTATTTTGAACTGGTAAAGAAACATGTCCATGATAGTATGTAGCCTAGGACATCATATATCCCACATAAGCAACAAGCCATTAAGTGGGATTTGTCTTATTTCTACAAAATGATAAAATTACCAAATGATGCAGTTCCTAGAACACAGACTGTAGTTAACACTTGTATGAATATGCATGTCATGGACAAGACCCATGCAAATATGAGTCAATTTAAGTGAGAACTATACTCAGAATGCATTTAGCATACGATGTGACTCACATTTTTCTCAATTTTATCACCAAATTAAATTCTCATTTGGGGAAGTTGTATTGCATACAGAGCAGTGCAAAGTAGTTCTGTTTAAATAAATCAGTTTATAACATTATAGTTTTAAGCATTCTCATTTTGAGTATGATTTCCGTAAAAGTTTTTACATGTAAGGAAGGTCTCCTCATATTGCAGAGTAATCAAACATTCAAAAATCTCAATGTTGAATTGGACAAACAGGGGAATGATATATTTATAGTTCCATTAATCATGCATTATATATTAATTAAACATTAACTAGATATTTATAAACCACAAGAACTTTCTATTATTAATAAGATGTTCTATATGTCAACAAACAAGCCTAACTGAAGCACTTTCTCATCTTGAGACACAGTACAAAGATGTAACTAACTGACCTTCACAATCATAAACCACTTTTGTTTTAATTGGCAGAGAAAGTGCCATTCATTGTAATTACTGTGAAACATTTTTCTACAGGTTTAGAGTACATGGAAAATTAAATAAGAAACTTTATTGTTACTAAAAATTTGCCATTAGAAGTGTCAAATTTATATTTTTCTATACATATATAAAGTAATAAAGTACATGCACGCACACGTACACATATACATACACATATGTAAATACACACACACACACACACACACACACACACACAGAGGCATGCTTTTCCACCATGGCAATCATGATTCTGAAGTCAGTCTTGAAGTCAATCTTGAATACCTTTATGATCATATCAGAACCTTGGAGTTCTGAAAAACTAGTAAGTAACTAAAATGTATCATATACACTTATACTTTTCTATTTGGCCTGAATGTCAATTAAAATTAAAAATACTGGCTATATACAATTTAGAAGAGTTCAAAAATATAAAGTCATTATATTTTTTACTGATATGTGCTTTTTATTATATTTGTAATCATTAAATCTATAGTTAACAGATGGTAAATTCATATATGAAATTTTTAATAATAATTTTAAAAGATGATGTTACAATCTTTATTACACAAAGATTAAAGACCTATTTAGGAATTATAAGCTTCAGTAAGTATTAGAAATTTGCAGTAAGTAAAAATGATAAACTGGTAAATAACAGTTTGACCTAACACAAATTAGGCATTTCTCAAACATGAATATCTTGAAGGTAGAGAAAATTTACAGAACATTTAACTTATTTCAAAATAAATTAACATGAATTTATTTATATATCTTATTTAATAAAATGACTAATATAGAAGATTTCAATTGTTAACACATTGTGTAATATAGTCATGAGTTTTTCTTCACAAGAAAGATGTATGTTTCTTTAATAATAATAATATCTTTTAAAATATTAATTTTGTACTTTAGTTTACACAGTACACCAAAATGTTCCTTCAGATTTCCAGAGAATGGATTGAATTTTCCCATTCCTTTTCAGTATGCCAATTAAAGGAATAATGGACTGAACTAGTTTACACAGCTTTCCAGACCCTCTGCTTCTCTGTCTTAGTTGCTTGTTAGCTACTGCAATCCTGAATCATTGCACCTCAGCAGATGTGTTCTCTCCTTAAAGAAGAAAATCTAGAAGAGGAAAGAGCATGCACACCCTATTTCCTGCATCAAATACACACTTCAAATAGGTTTTGCATAAGAATACCATCATAGTAAAGACTTTCTGGGCTCTATCTTGTCTTGATAGACCTTTACTCAGGGTAGCTTTAGCTAGTACTCACTTCATTTAAACCAGGGACACAGAGCATACTGGTACTACATGAATTTTGAGTATAGGTGAAACTTACAGAGAATAAAACAGCATAGACCAGGCCTGGATAGGTCTGTACCACTTCCTCTGCATACATAGCTTCCAGCATAGTGTTTAATAGAATTCTGTGTATACAAAATGAGTGGGTTTCTGATTCTTGTCCCTTCTCCTGGGCTCTTTTCCTTGTGATGGTCTGTTTTGCTCAACGTCAATGTGATGGCTAGTTTGTTTGTTTATTTTACCTTATTATATTTTATTTTGTTATATTTTTAAAGTTAATCAACAATTAATTATAACTTAGCTACTACGGTAAAGGTTAACATGTAAATGACTGAACTGTCACATATATGCTAGGAGAGGAAGACTCAATTTTCTCCAATAGAGTGACACTTGGTTTATCAACCACACCAGGATAGGTCTCATGTTCAGCAGCAAGGGGCCAACATGTACTTGGATTGCATCAGTTACTTGTTTGTTCTGTTTCATTTTGTGGGGTGTGTGTGTGTGTGTGTGTGTGTGTGTGTGTGTATCTGTATGCTTGTGTTTGGTTATAGTTTGGTGGGTTTTGTTTATTTTGTTTTTGATATAGTTTTGTTTTGTTTTCTTTGTTTGGGGGGTTTTCTTTTTCATTGGGTATTTTCTTTTTCTTTTTTTTTAATAAAGAACTTCAAGTGGGTCAAGTACGAAGAGGAGGAGGATCTGGAGGGACTTCGGTGAAGAGAAGAATATGATGAATATGATAAAAATATATTTGAATTTGAAAATTGTCTTAAATAAGGAAAAACTGATAAAATATAAAAAAGAAGTTGGAAAAATATTTGGTCCAAAATGTTTGCCTGATACGGGCAGGATCCAAGATTCTATTTTTAAGTAGTTCTCATTTCAGAATCAGAAATTGAAGGCCTTATTTTTCTCAGAGAATGAGTCACAAATAATGAAGATCCACAGGCGGTCAATGAGCTCTTGCATCCCAACTAGAATCTTCTTCAATATCTTAAAAGCCTCAGTTGATGGTTTGTAGGCTAGAGGCCATGATAAACAAACAAGCAAACAAACAAGCAAAGGATAGGACAACTGTATTGCAAAGACAGACACAAAGAGCATAATGATAATAAATGAAACTATAAGGGAACACGGTAAAGTTTAAGGCATTTAAGTTTAGAGATAATTCAAAATGGATGGAGTGAAAGCTAAGCAGAATCTAATAATATAAAGGCAGAATTAATTTTATTTCATCCATTTGATGCAACTATATTTAGCCATGCCCTGCCTTCTAATTACTTTAATTTGTTCATCACTTTGATGAACATGAAATAATGATTCCTCAATTAATTGCATTTAGCAGTTTCAAGGAAGATAAATAGTGTAAGAAAAAAATGAAAGGATAAAATATTGAAGAGGTGTTTCAAATTTTTGTGTACCACCTTGGACCATGTCTTATTTCATGCATAGAAAAATGATAATAAATCAAATTTAACAAAAATAAATTTAGATGACAGAGAAATAAGATTACTATGAAGAAATAGCTAGTCTTATTTATTCATTTTTAATAAAGTCTATTGTGCATCCATGAATTATAGAAGTACCTTAGTTTATTAAATTCCTCTCTTATTTCATATATATCAGAATGTGACAAATTTTGTATGGAATCTTAAACAGTTAGGATAATCTTTGTAGGTAAAAGCATTAAATAACCTTGGTCTTAATAAGACTTTTGCAAATGAGGAAATCTGGTTAAATTTATACTAATAAAAATGGGAAAAAACACATTGCATGAGTTAAAATAATAGATAATACATTATCCAAAAATATAAATTATATTTAGATTATCTGTTTGCAATCATCATACAGATGAATTACAGTCATCTATTTTCAGAATGGTCAGCAAATGGAGCACAATGCAGTCCTTCAGGCTTTATTAGCTTTCACATTTTGCCCACTGGGTAGTTAAACTAAAGACAGCAAGGAGCTTCCTCAACATACACAGGAAGGTAGTGACACTCATGGATCATATCATCTCTTTAGGTTTCTCACAGATCTCTGGAAATTGACTTCTATGCTCGAAAATCAAGAGTGATAAATGAAAGAAATGAACCCTACTGAGTAATTTTGCCTACCTTTAGAAGTGGAAATTCTTGTGTTAATATATCTAAAATTTCTGAAAGGATTAAATAAAGGTGGAAAAGATCTGATTGTATTTACTATTTCAGAAATGTTTCAACTCATCCTGGAAATGACAATGCTGGTGGTCCAGGAATGAAGCACAGATTTTTCCAACTAGAGATATAGGCAGGAAGGACAGTATGCAGACTATAACCAGAAAAAAAGTATATCCTTTCAAAGATACACCCAACATTGAGCCACTCTGCTAGGTACACAGCACATTCTAAAGACAGGACAACCTTCAAAATAATACCATAAGCTCAAAGCCAAACATTTAAGACATAAGCCTACAGAGGGTGTTTGAGAGTCAACCAAAAGATACAGTGACTAATTATATCATATATGGATATTAAATGTTAGTGGCATACTCAAATATCTGAAAAACCATTAGCTTGTTGCATCACAGGGTAATTAGATATGGTCTAAGTTGATGTGAATTTTCATATTCTTTGCTTGCCCTGGTATGGCAGTGATGTAGTGGTAAACGTGTAGAGAGGAAACTATCTCTTCTTTATTTCTACTTTATAGTTTTGGTTTATAGCACTTACTGATTTCCACAGCAAAATAAACACACAATAATGGATTTCTAATTTTCAAAATGACACCACTAAATGCAGTTGACAACATCAGCTATCTTTAGCACAGCATGTTACCATGTAGTTTATAAATAATTTTTAAGGGCTACCAGCTCTTAGTTTACAATAACTAGTATTTAGTACTGGTCTAAAGGGAGTGAACTAAGACACTAATCGTTAATACTAACAAACTAAAATAAAATACTTTATCACGAACAGTAAACAGAGAAATTTCCAAATATCTCATTAAAATTCATTATATTTCATAAATTCATTATATTTCATTAAAAGTAGTGATTGTGTCAATATTTCTAATAATATCATAATTTTGAGTTTTGAATGAGTTTTTAAAGTTAATATAAATATGAAAGTGAAAATACTGTGTAAAGCAATATAAATACTGAATTATATGTTTATTTTGTGAACTCAAAAAATTATGTACATCATAATCACTACAAATAATTACTTGAAATTGACCTTTTTAACTTAATCATTCCAGCTACAGAATTCCCTGATCAGTTGACAATCTCACTAATATCTGTAATAAGATATTTCAGTGATTAATAACCTGAAAATTACAAAATAAAAGTTTAAAAGGGTTATCAAGGTGTCATAAATATCCCTTTTGCCATTATACATAACAATTCAATCCTACATCCTGATGTTAATAAAACCTGATGTAAATGTACATAATACCTAATAAATAAAAAATATAATACCTAAATAAATACCTAAGTGAAATTGATTTACCAAAGAAAGTTTCAGTCCTAGAAAGAAAAGTAATTAAAGCACGGACAGTGAAGCTACAGGTTTAATATTCCAGGGACAATGTGGGAAATATAACTACAAGGCTTGGTAAGTAAAATGCTATCTCCATCCATTTTAATTAAAACAATAAATCTCAGATTCTCATGCTTCCTAGGTGTCTACAAATATGCTTTCTAAGCCAAGCTGTCTGTCTGATTTCTGGAAAGTTTACACTGGAGCTATAATAATATTATCAAAACCTTTTAAAGGTAGCTTAAATTTCAGTAAGAGCAAACTTAGTTTTGAAAATGATACCACCAGGACACCTCTAAGACGAGAACATAGTTAAGCTTATTATAATTTAATTGGGGGGCTCTAGCTTATTTTGAAATATCAATATGAATTGTGCTTTGCAAAGCACAAAAGACTACAACTAGAACACCTTCCATTGATTACCTGCCCAGATAAGTATGATTTTTCCTGTTTTAATGTATACAGATTGTCTAAAATAAATTTAAGTTTGGATGCTGTGTACTTTGGTAGTCATAACAATTGCACCAATGATGTTGTTTGAAACAATTTATAAGAGTATTGTGGTTTTAATTATGACTAGCCTAGAATAATGCAATACCCTCAAATGTTTTTTAACTTGCTCCATTTCATTATGTTTTTGAAGTCAGTCATTCATATATATATATATATATATATATATATATATATATATATATATATATAAAATCTTTAAATAAATTACTTGGCTTTTGTTTTCAAAAATGTGTGTGTTTGTTTGTGTGTGTGTGTGTGTGTGTGTGTGTGTGTATGTGTGTGCAATATCGTGTGCATGTGCCTGTGTCTGTGCAGGTATATTTACTCATTACTGCAATGCTTGCAACAACAATCAAAGGTGTCACATCCCTGAAACTAAAGTTACAGGCACTTAAGGCAGTTGTGAGCCACCCCATTAAGATGCCAGGAATCTTGGGTCCTATACAGAGCACTACATGCTCTTAGCAACTGAGCCATCTTTTAGGGCTATGTAAGAGCCTTCCTTGACAGAAAATCGAACCTGTGTCTCTGTGGGTTTTGTTTGTTTGTTTGTTTGTTTGTTTAATATTGATGCAATCAAAATAACCATCAAGGTTGTTTGACCAGCAATCTACAGGGCAATGATGAGATATTATGACCATCCAAGGTAAATATATTGTCTATGATAACGACAAGAAACCCCCCATCAAGCCTGAACACAACTCTTGCATCCTTTCTTACCACTGGAGATTATGTTTTACACTCAACCATCTATTCTGCCTACAAACAATCAAGTTTGCCTCTTTCCTCAGATATGATACTCAGGGAAGATTCTACCCCTGAGGCTCAAAGACTTGTAAAATATCAATAAGGGGTGTTGCAAATATAAGATGAATGTATCCTCAAGGAGGTCAATGAAATATATTAAAATTTAAAGAAAAGGGAGTTTATTCACATTATACATACAAAAAGAAAGATACAAAAAATTCTATAATTGTACATTTATTCAACTGCAAAAGTAAATAAGTGCAGATTCAAGGTTTTGGAATCATTTTCCAGTTCTTCTACTTCTTGTTAGTCAACACATCACAAATTTGTGTATTTGGAGGATCTGCAGCCTTGTATTTTTCTTACATTTACTTCTGACTAGAATTTAATGCAATTCCATCATGCTGATAGCATTTGTCTCCTATTCTTGCTACCCTTATCTAATAGTAAGTCATTTGTGACTGGTTGACTCACCAAATTAAAGTAACATGTTGGTAATAAAATACAAGTGTGCTGATTCTGAAGGAGAGACCTCTGCTTGAAAGAGTGGACTTCTCCTAGACACCTATGTCAGTCTAGCTGACCTTTACTGTGTCTTCCCAAGTGAATCTGAACTCCTGCATTTATAGTTACTTGCATGGAAATAAAAAGAACACACTTTCCAGATCAATAAAAGCATGGTGAAAATTAGAGTGAGTATTGATTTCTCTAGTGATGATATTACATCAGGCACAGGTCTACAATTGATTTCCCATGTGCTTAATTTTGAATATAACTCTGGATATCATGTTCCTTTGGACTTATTGTTTCCAAGACAGGTGAATATGGGGTTTTGAGGCTCTCATATCTGTCCTGGTTTCATTTTGGTTCACAGTCTATTGTGTAACTTTTCACGATAGATATGTATACACATATATTCATCCACATAGTGTACGAACAATAGAAAAACAACAAAATGCTCTCAAGTCTATGAAGCAATGAGTTGTTGTGGTGACATACCAGAGCTTGGGGGAGTAATTGCTAGTCAGAGCACACATGGATGAAAGACAGAGATATCACCACAAAGCTCACTCCAGCAATGGTGCTGCTCACTGATGCTACATTTCTGAAGCTCTCTGTTTAACTTGCTGGACACACCACTGGAGAATCGCATGTTCCCAGCAATTGATTATTACAAGCATATTTATGGGGTCAGGACTTGTGATTGTTTATACCTTCAGAGTGCTAAGAAGACTGAATTAGCCTATAATAGTAAGAGATGACTACAGACAGAATTTTAAGAATTATCCCCTTGATCTTCATTCTTACAAAATGCTCTCTGATGATGAAATTCATGTTCTTGTCCCTCTGACTATACCTATACTATATGATAGGTTGGCTCCAAGACAGGGACACTATCCTCCTGTAACAATGTAGGCATGAGTCCAGCAAAAGGAAGTTATTGTCTATAGCTATTGAAAGTAAATGCAGGCAGGGACTAAAGCAAAAGAAATGTAGAATGCTTTGGAGCACACTGTGCTCTGCAATACTGTTTTAGATTGCCTTTCCCTTCTTAAAATGATTCTCTTACAACTCTTGTACATTCGTGTCACAAATGCACAAACCTAAATTCTGTATGTGTAAGGGAACATGCAGTGCTTTTACTTCTCTCCTATTGCCATCCCTTGTTCCTTTCTCTTGAAACCACTCTCTTCTCTCATATTGTCTAATTCTGTTGAAAGTTAATCCTTCCTGGAGCCTTCAGATGAGAGCTCCAGCTGATGGTTAGCCTGATTTTGTCCTTATGACACTAAGTAGCAAGCAGAGACACCCAGATTTCTCACCTGCACTGTTGTGAGCTAATGTCTGGTAAATTGAAAACACTAAAGTAGAAAAATAATATAAATATAAATAATATAAATTATATTATTTAAAAATAATATAAATATAAATAATATAAATTATATTATTTAAAAATAATATAAATACATACTATAGTAAAATAATAGTATGTGCTTTGCAATCTATGAGTGTTTAGGAATACATCTGATATATATTAGTTAATGTATTTCTTAAAATCAGTTATACTTGGTGCTAACTAAATTCATAACATGAATTATTACATTATTTAATATTAATAAGGGAACAACAGTAAATACCTTAATACTATCCTGTTGCTTCTTCTTGACAGTTGCTTCAATGAGGAAAACAAAATCTACTTCAACATGAGGTGCTTACATGTGTATGTAGGTGTATATATGCATGCATTTGCCTGCATTTGTGCCTATGTGTGTGTGTATGCATGCTTGCATGAGCACACACATATATATGTATTCACATGCATGTGATAAAATAGAAAATAAACAATAAAGACACTAGGGAATTTGAGTCTATAAGCTCTGCCCTTTTCTTGTCTCTTCTATAATGTGGAAACTGCATCTTCCAGACTTATTTGATAGTCGAATGGGGCTATGTGATTAAATTTACCCAAGGAATTCAGAGCAGAAATGGCGTTTCTTTTATCCAGACTAAAGACATTTATCTTCAGGACCCATCGTGCTCATTAGAGTTTGGCATAGTAATTTGAAATCTACAAACTTGTTTACTAAATAAATTTCTTTGTTTGAATAAAGTGCCCACACTCAGGTACCTCATTATAGTGATGAAAAATGCTTAAAAATAAGTGTTCTTTATTTTATTTGCACAAAATAATGGGTGCTAGAATAGACTACAAATTATCATCACTATTCACTCAATATATAGTCTTCATATTTACCTATACTAATAAGTATATAAGTCATAAGTATTATTTCCTAAATTTGCAATTATTATTTACTTTTAATTTTTAGGACAAAATTAATATTAACAAAACAGTTCCAGGCTTACAACATAGAAAGCTCATAGGTTTAAAAATGTCAACTGCGTAGTTTTGCATGGAATCTAAAATTCAGTCATATAATATATATTTGATGTAATCAATTGGCAAATACTTGTACAGCAATTTCTGGGAGAGATGATGAGATTCATTTAGATAAATATCCAGAGAGAAACACAGATAGTTTTAGTTGAGATGGTTTGTAAAGAGTAGATTAGAAAATACTTAATTATAGGAAAATGAATTTCTTTAAACTTCAGGTATATTTTTTATATTTCTAAATAAAATTAATTTGCATTACTGGAGAGTCCATATCCAATTATACAAGAATGCTAACATATATGTTCACTGTTTTAAGCATATTCAAATGTTTTACCTCTTCCAAACACCAGCATGATCAACTGAAGCAAGCGTGAACAGAAACAACGAATAGTTCTGAGGCATGTGGGGATTGAATGCTTAATGAATAGAATATTTTTGCAATATATATTTGATATAGTTATAAATATGACTAGGGCTAAAGTGTTAATTCATCTGTTGGCAATGCACTTCATTCATTCATTGCACATTTTTACTTCCTTTTCTTTCATGGTTTAATTATGTTCTTAAAATATCTATTTGATCACCAGTATTTATATTTTATTAGCATGTCAGTATTTACTTACTTAACAATTGCTAGTGTTTGTGAGAAAATTTTGGTTTGCCATAATCTATTCTCTGAAACCATTATACCAATATTTATAATGTGTAAGTCTTAATACTATAACCACTGACAGTTTCTAACTTTGGGGAATGCTTGTATTATATATTTCATTGTCATAGTAAGTTATAGAATGGCCCTGTTATTATTTTGTAATGATAATTAATTGGAAACTACACAAATCTGAGTAAAATATTTTATAACGTAACACCAACATTGTCCAAGCTGTAATTATTCATTCTTTTATGTACACACAGATCCAAGGCCAACACAAGATTCTTACTGAATAAGAAACTTCCTTTATATTTTTTTACATTACTTGTGGTAGTGTTTAATTTTTTTGTCTAACTTGTTTTAAAATTTGCTTCATTTTGTGAGGACTATATTGTGGTATTTTTGCAATTCTGATTTTAGTTAATATTTTAAATGTATAAACTGTTTATTTCAGGTGTGTTTTATTATATTGTAGTGTCATGTTTTCTCCTTGTGTAAGAGTCTTTCTGGAGCTGGTGACACTGCTGTTACTAGTTTTTCTTTTACTTTTGTGGGAAGGATGAAGAGAAATCTGGGACTTTTATGTTGTTCTATCTTAGCAAGGACATGTCTCTTCATCAGTGCTACTGGAGAGATAGTGGCAACTAGGATTTCTTCCTTTTCTAACAACAAGGTGGTGTTTCTGCATGCCCTGAATGAAAAATTGTTCATATACCTAGAAGAAAGCAGGGTATCCACCACAGGCTTCTCTCAAGCTCCCACATCTCAAGGTTGTTACATGGGAGCACATTTTTATATTCTATATACAGCTAGAATATAAAAAGGGAGACCATACAAACTTGCTAAGGAGTAAGACAGTATTTCCCAGCATGCCAATGGAGACCAACTGATAGTGTTGGATATAGACTAAGATTTTCAAAACTTACTTTAATAAGCATTCATAAATGCTTTAATCTACCTTCTAACCCACCACCCACCATAAGAAATGGAAAGAAAAGGTTAGTAGGACAAAGGATGTGGACCTATTTATAGAAATAGTATTTGGGGGAGATTCCCCTCTTTGTTGTCAGGATATCAACACTTCAGTTTACACAAATTAGCAGAGGCAGCTCAATCCACTGGCAAGAAACATTCACAAATCAGTGAAGGCATTTTGATCCAAAAGAAAGTGAGGCTCCACCAATCAGCCTGATTCAGTGGAAGCAGCAAGAGGCTGCCAAAAATATCATGAGAAGCTCTTTGGTGCATTTCTCTCTACCAAGTCACAACAAGCAGTGATCAGCAAAGAAGGCAATGTGAACCAATGACATAGGGTCATCTTCAAAGACTAGCAATGGTAACCAAGGCCAGAGCATTAACAGTGAAGACCAGTGTCAGCAAAACCCAAGGAAGACCAGCAAGGAGTAGCAAGACAAATTAATGCCAGAATGCCGTCCGCTGTTTGTTGGGTTACACTTTTCATATATCATGTGTCCTCTCAAGTATCTGCTCAAGCAAAAAATTCACATGCCCTTTCACCAGGCTGCTTCCAGAAAAACATTATGTTTCTGTTCTCAGCAAAACATCCCCTCAGAAGGCAATCGCTAAATAAATAAATAAATCACATGACACAATTGGATCTCCAAAGAAACTAAAAATCTTCATTTAAGTTAGATTCTTCTCTAACTTGACAACAGAATGCAAACTATTCCTTATCTTCCCACTTGTATTATAGAATACTATTTAAAACAACAACAGCATAGTAAAGATGATTTTCATAATATACACTCAAAATATACAGGATTAAAATAAGTGCCCATAAGAGCAAAATTGAACATTATCAGATTGAACAACAACAAAATTGATGTCCATACCAACGTGAAATGGATAAGAAGCTACTCTACTCACGAGGCTTCATAAGTACTACATGGGCAGTAGGCAATGAGTACCTCACATGTTCTTGTTGCACAATTTTTCTCTTAAAGACAGTTATTGCCCATGACTTACATCTATCTCTTGGAAAATGACACAGGAGAACTCATAAGCTCTCTCAAAACATAGTCACTTGCTTGGTTAATGTAGTCAATGATCCATTAAGTCTCAGAATACTGCCACATTTGCTTTAATATAAATCACATGACACAACTGAGTCCCCAAAGAAACCAGCTAACTTCAAGGCAAGATGATTTACTTAAATATGTGTGTGTGCACACACACACATATTTGATTTTTCTGTTTGGACCATATTCAATTACTTGGGGTCAAATGGAATTGTGGCATATTATGCCATTATGAACTCTTAATTTAGTTACTAAGAATTTTGTAGGAGCCAACTTAAAGGATTCTTGGAAGTAATCATTATTTCTGTAATAACACTATTAAGAAGCATAAGTATTATTTCAGGCAATTATGTTTTATTAAAAATCCCTATGAGAAGTTTCTCTAAGTATATTTAAATATTTTAATTGTTTTAAGGCTCAATATATTTATATAAAACAAAATGATATATAACTACATATTTAAAGCTTATTTGTAGTTATAATGAATTGAGAACTTCCCACCTAGCTAGTAGTAATTTATTTATGTCAGTACTCTAAAGTAATAGGATTTTTTCCAGTATATAATTGATTTGTAGTTGTTGTGAATTAGTAAACTCAGTGTTCAAATATATTATAAAAACTTGTCAATATAAACTTATGTTGTTATTGAAATTTTGAGAAATTTTATTCTATCTTTATTTGCCTAATAATTTTGAATGATATGAAAATTCACTTTTAAAGATCATGTTGAAATGTTCAGAAAATAATAACAAAAATATTATCTTCAGTTGAGACTGGAAACATTAACATTAAGATATGGCAAGAAAGAAGATAGAAAAATATAGTGATTAAGTTCTTATGAAGTATCTCTTTGAGGTTCCCAGAATAGGGAAGAAGTGTAAGCCTACCACATGAACGTTATCTGCTAGCTTCTAACTTACTATCTAATTGTAAAGCTGTCATTCACTGCTTACCAGAATCCATGCATGAGCATTTATTGCTCTGGTAAGTCACTGTGAGGAGCTATCAGGAACTGGGTTTTAAGCTCGGCTTCTTTAGCCAATGATCCAGAATGGCAGCTTCTAACCAGTAAACAGGGAGTGTTGTGTCACTCTATGCTTCTTCCAATGTAAATTTTGGTATAAGTTTAATGTAGGGAGATTGACCCTTTTATTTATTATAGGAAGATCTACTCACTCTTGAAATATTTAAGAAAGTTACCCTTCATTTATACTATCAAGATAAAGTTTCTATATAAAACAAAGAAGAAAAAATTAAATGAATCTTCTTCAAATGGCCAAGTTGGCTATTTATGTACAGCATCTCATTTTGATCCACACAGGAGGATGTCAAACCTCCGACAGTCTAGGGCAGAATGTGCAAGAATGTTTATGAGCACATGACTATACATTCATAGCAAAACAAGGGGATCTTTTGCAAAACCAGAAAGTATGATAATTCAGTTTTTCTAAAAGAACTTCTCAAGGTACACATTAATTAAAAGCAAAGATTGCTCTCCTTCTCTCTCTCTCTCTCTCTCTCTCTCTCTCTCTCTCTCACTCTGAAAATTAATGCAAATAAAATGACTTTGGGAAAAAAAATCTTTGTCTCATACATATGTGTGTTTCCAATTCAATCACTAGGTTAAAAATCTAAGTTTCCAGTTCAGAGGCCTTTTCTATGCTTTTAAAAGGGAGTGAGTGTATTCTAGAGTTTATCATTTCTAACACTGAGAACATATAGTATATCTCTACAGTTCTGTTTTTAATTCTCACTTCAACTTACTCCCTCTATCAGATTTTATCTTTTAGTAGGATATAAATAGGTGATTTCCTCAGACTAAGCATTCTGAAAATATCAACTAACATCTTCAAGAAAAAGGATGAAAGAAAGAAGAAAGAAAGGATGAAGAATGGGGGAAATGAGGAAGAGTACAAGTGAAGGAAGAATGCCTAAGAGGTCAAAACAAAACAAAGGAAAGGAAAGGAAAGTGTATCATTTTCTCTCATAGTGAAGGAAAGAACAGGAACAAGTATTACTGAAAAGAATTGGTTTCATGCAGACTGTTTTCACTCATGCAATCTTAAGGGGCCCTTGGCTTGTAAAGGCTTCATTCC
Organism: Rhynchomys soricoides; assembly: GCA_019843965.1. Lineage (NCBI taxonomy): Eukaryota > Metazoa > Chordata > Mammalia > Rodentia > Muridae > Rhynchomys > Rhynchomys soricoides. The sequence goes on from JADRCH010000216.1 coordinate 2,784,412, forward strand.
AGAATGGAATGACATTGACGAACATGAAGTAGATTGGAAAAGTCAATTGAGTAACCATAAAGAGGAAAAAGTCATTGGTACAAAACTTGGCACTTCTATTGCATTTAATGGGACTGGTAAGTTATTTGAAGATGATATGAATTTTGGGGCTGTATTTAAAAGTGAGAAATCACTTTACTAAAATGTATTTACCAGATTTTGTTTGTTTGGTAAAGTGAAATAAAACATCTGTTATCCTTTTGTTTAAGAATCCTTCAGTTTATTTTGTGGGTCATGTACTCATAATTAGAAAATAAACATATGTATAAAATTAGAAAATAATGATGATATTTTACTCACCATTTCTTTATAGTGAATATTTAATGCTTATTAATTAATCATTGGAATAATATTAAGTATGCATTAAATATTTAAAATATTGAGTTTTAGTTGAAAGTTTTTCTCAACTTTAGAAAACACAAAATTAATTAACTCTATTGGGGTTTGATTTTAGATAATATAGGTCAAGCCTTACTATGATTAGTTAATATTATCTTTTAAAAAGGTGAATTCAAGTACATTATCACAACTACCATAATCTACCACAACTCAATGTATATTACATACCAGCTCAAGAGCATAGTTCAATTAAGTAGTATTAAAATGAATTCAGTAACAGCAATTTCTCTTGGAAAGAAAAACATAGCATGAGAATTTATTAAAATATCCATTTTAATTTATAAAATATGATCAATAAAATTATTGAAGAGTAAATATGTGCATTTTATAAAGTAGTAGATGAAACCTACAATTAATAAGAAAATAATTGGCTGATAAAAAGTTGGAATATTTATTCAATATAGTGCTTGAAGTAGCTGGATATAATCCCTGTCAATCCAAATACTATGATACAATTGATGAAGTTCTGTTCTAGAATATTATTTAATAATCAGTAGGCTTTACATTATACTAAATGCATGTTTTGCTTCTTCAACTTGTTTTGTTAAATTACAAAAGAAGAAATTCAGTGTAAATAAATGCGAAATGAAACCTCCATTTTCAGCATCTGCTTTGCTGTACAGTGTCCAGGAACCCTAATATATGCATATCCACAGCATTCTAAGTGTGTCTCTAATAAAACAAGTATTAAACAAGACTTCAAGATTATTCCTCTAATGTAACAATTCATGCACATTCCAACAGAATTGAAAATTAATGAAAGCATTCACACATTAATAAGTGATTTCCTCAAAATAAAAATATATTTCAAGTGAGGACAAGATTATTTATATTTTTGGGATGGAAATTTTCTTAAATGTTTAATCATACTGTCATTTTCCTTTGTTTTCAAAAGTTATTAAAAGGTTAAAAGAAATCATTTGATTTTATGTAATCACCTCTACTATGAAAAATTTAAACTTTATATAACAATTCAGAATACTGATAAATAACAGAGAAGCCATTTGAATTTGTTTTTACTTATTTATTCATTAATTGTTTTTTACAGTCCAGACTTTATCCCCCTCCGGTCCACCAGCAGAGTTCCACAGCCAAACATTAGTCAGAGCTTGGGGAATACTATGTGTGTGTGTGTGGTGGGGGGGATGAAGGATCTTAAGAACCAGATGACTCAGGGACACAACAGGAGAGCTCAGTCCACGGAATCAACTGACAGAGACTGGTGGGAACTTTCAGAGATCAGGGAGATTGTAGGAGTCTGACCTAGGTCCTCTGCATATACGTTCTAGCTGAGTAGTTTGCAGTTTTTGTGGAAATTCTAAAATTACACACACACACACAAAATGAAAAACATAGCAGGAAACTACACTAGAATTTGCATAGAAGTATATATAGGTAACTTGAAATATTCTTTTCATTAGGAGATCAATGTCCCCTCTTTTCCTATCTGCAGGGACTGTTGGCACTAATCCCCTAAACAGAAAGGGAGAAGTGTATTTGTAAAGTTGATTGCATTTTGGATGGGAAAAAAAAAAACTAAATAATTTTGTGACTTATTTTTCTGTTGAATTTTACATTATATGATGAGAATTGTTGAAGACTCAAAATTACTGTAGATTTAATTCAATACGCTGAATGACTTCCTTTTTTCTCCAAAGATCTTTCACTTATTATTGTATAAAGGATTTGAAGATTAGATCTCTAAAATCCTCTTATGGTCAATTTACAATGCAGAATACTTGTATTTAAATGAGATACCTATATATTTTTCCATTTATTGAAAGTACTTTTGTTCTTATCACATAATACATCCTGATTTGATTTTCTCTCTGTATGTCTCCTAGTTCATCTCTATTCTCCTTCTGTCTGAAAACACTCCTAATTCTATCTCTGTCTTGTTTTCCTGGTATCCTCCATCTCACCTAGCTCTTACATTCTTTCTGTCTCTTCTTCTGCAGGCTTCACAAAGCCTTGAGGAGAGTGATTTGAGGAGAGGTATCATTTAGGGACAAGTGTTCCAAGGTCTCTCACTCTGCATAATGTCTGGCTGTGGCTCTCTGTATTTGTTCCCTTCTGCTGCACAAAGAAGCTTCCCTGATGATGGCTGAGAAACACATTGTTCTGTGTGTATAGCAAAGTAATAGGAATCATATTGCTACATATTTTTTTCTATGTAACAATACTATTTAGTTTTATCCTAGGTCCCTTTGCTATCACTTATCATGTTCTTAGTCATTCAAGCATCTAATGTGTCAATCATATGGTTTTTGTCTTTCAGTTTGTTTTAGATGATGGATTATTTTATTGATATACATGTGTATAAACAGGATTGAACATCTGGATGAAGCTTAATCATGATGAATGATTTTTTAACTTGTTATGTTCTTAGATTCCATTTGCAAGTATTTTATTGAGTATTTTTGCATCTGTGTTCACAAAGGAAAATAGGAAGTAATTCTCTTTCTTTATTGGCTCCTTATGTGATGTGGGTATTACGGTAAGTGTTACCTGTAAAATGAACTAGGCAATGCACCTTCTGTATCTAGTTTGTGAAACACTTCTTTGAAAGTCTGATAAAATTCCACACTAAAACCATTTGTTCATGGGCTTTTGGGGGGAATTTTAATTATTTCTATTTCACAGGGGCTTATAGGTCTGTTTAAACTGTGTATTTGATCTTGATTTAACTTTGGTGTACTATATATATTGAGAAAATTATCCATATATTTTAAATTTTCAGATTTTATGTAGTACATGCTTTTGAAGTACAATTTTATGTTCTCTAGATTTCCTTGGTGTCTGTTTGGATGGTCCCATTTTAATTTAAATTCTTATTTGGTTCTTTTTCCTCTTTCTTTTAGTTAACTTGATTAAGAATCTGGCAATCTTACTCATTTTTTTCAAATGAACCAATCTTATTAAATTTCTTAAATTAATTGTTTAAATTTAATTCTCTGCTTCACAGATTTTCTATGTATTGTTTATTTTGTTTGTTTCTATATTATTGCTTTCATCCCCTAGTTTGATTATTTCTTGCTATTTATCTAATTTTTTAAATTGATTTCCTTTGTTGAAGTAGAGCTTTTGGGTATACTTTAAGTTACTAGTATGAAATCTCTGCTCTTTTATTCTATAGGCACTATTGCTATGGACTTGCCACTTAGAAGTGGCTTCATTGTGTCCCATAAGTTTGGGTATGTTGTGTATTCATTTTCATTCTAATCTAGAAAGTTTTTAATTTCTTTCTTAATTTCTGTCTTGACCTATTTTTAATTCAATAACGAGCTATTCTGTTTACAGGGATTTGTAAAGGTTTTATTTGTTTGTTTGTTTCTGTAGTTGGTGGTATCCATCTTTTCGGATTTAGTCAGATATAATCCTGGGTATTATTTCAATATTCTGAATCTGTTGAGACTAGCTTTGTGTCAGAGTATGTAGTTAATTCTTTGATGAGCTACTGAAAAGAAGGTACGGCCTTCGGTTGTATATGTATGAAATGTTTTGTAAATATGTGAGGTCAATTTATTTTACAATATTAGTTCCAACATTTTTCTTTTAGTTGTTCTCTGGGTGACCTATATTTTGGCAAGAGTAAGGAATTAACATTTTCACTATAAGTGTGTGCCTTTTAATATGTGGTTTAAATGTAGTAGTGTCTCTTTTATGAACTGAGTATCCTTGTATTTGGTGAATAGATGTTAAGAATTGAAATGTTCTTTTGTTGGATTTTCATTTTTATTAGTCTGAGTTTTTGTCTCTATATTCCCAGATAGTGAAATGTCTACATTAGCTTGTTTCTTAAGTATATTTACTTGGAATATCTGCTTCCATCCTTTTACACCGAGGTGTGTTTCTTGCAGATGGCAGATGGGTCCTGTTGTGGCATGCACTCTGCTACTCTGTGTCTTTTTATTGGGGAATTAAGACCTATTATAATGAAATATATTAACTAGTAGTATTTGTTGATATGTTGATTCTTGTTATTTTGTTGTTGTTAGTGGTGGCAGTGATGGTGCTAGTGGCACAGTAGTGGCTGTGGTGGCAGCAGCAGTGGTGATGGTAATAGTGGTTTTGTGTGTGTGTGTGTGTGTGTGTTCCCTTCTGGTTTGTGGGCTCTAGGATTATTGCCTTCTGTGTTTTCTTGTGTGTGTTTACCTTTTTTGGTTGAAGTTTTTCTTCTAACACTTTTGTAAGGCTGGATTTATAGATAGATATTGTTTAATTTGTTTTTATCGTGGATTGTCTTATTTTATCCATTTACTATGATGGAAAGTTTTTCTGGTTATAGTAATCTGGACTATCATTTCTGGTCTCTTAGAATCTGTAAAGCATCTTTCTAGACCTTTCTGGCTTTTATGAGTCTCTTCTGATAAGTCTGATGTTACTCTCACTAGTCTGCCTATAATGTTACCTTGGAGCTTTTAATATTTTAAAACATCTTTTCTTTGTTCTGTATGCTTAGTGTCTTTATTATTTTCTAGGGAAATTTCATTTCTGATATAGTCTATTTCATTTTCTATATGCTCATGTACATTGAAAAGCATCTTCTTTAGGTTTGGACATTTTCTTCTGTGAGATTGATGAAAATATTTCTTTATCTTTAACCTGGGTTTTCTCTTTCCTCAATCTTATTATTCAGATATTTGGTCAAAGGTTTAGTTTTCCAGGTTTTGTGGCTATTTTATGCTGGGATATTTTAGGCTTTACATTTTCTTTGTCCAAGGAATCCATTTTTTATCATATCTCCAATGTCTGAAATTCTTCTATCTCTTGTGTTCTGCTGGTGAAGCTCCTGTTTGAGATCTTAAATATTTTATTTCCAATTTTACCTCAGTTTGGTTGTTTTGTCCTTGTTTTTGCATTGTTTTGTTTTGTTTTTTGTTGTTGTTTTCATTCTACTTCCATTTTACAGAATTGAATTGCAGTATTAATTTAAAGCATAAAACAATTCATTAATTTGCCTGTAATCTTTGTTCAGGTTCCAAATCAGTCTTTTCAATAGTATTCTAATTTTGTATGTACACTGACATAAAAAGGACTCTGTGTATTTTTTTATGTGCAAAAATACTTTTTTCTTTTCTGTTTCTTTCTTTTTTGTAAACTCCTACAAGTAAGATCATTATTTTTCGTAGTATGAAGTATGATTCACCTGAAAAATGAGGGTTTCTGTCTGGCTCATACAAATACTATTTTTCACAAGCATTAATACATAAAATAGTTCATATTTAAAGTCCATAAAATTTATTTGTTACAGTATTTCTCTTCTGATTAGTTTTACTATCTCTATCAAATAATTGTTATTAAAATTAAAAGATTATTTTGTTCCTCTCTCTAATTCAAGATAATTTGTCAGTATTAAGGCCAAAATTTTATATATATTTGAGCCAAATATTTGCCATATTGTGTACTAATAAACTTCTCTAATATAAAATATTTGCATGTTGTTGATTTTTTCACTGAACAGAAGTTCAATGATAATATCACTGAATTTTATTTTTAGAAAAACAAAGGCTCATTTGACATCACTTGTCAAAAGACAGTTGTCACAAAGTCCCACGAACTATGCTCAGAGAAAAATTAGATACAGCACTTTCGTTTTTATTTCCTAAGCTCAAAAGACAGTTTTATGATGTGACTTAGCTATAGTCGATAAGCTGTGGTTTACCACAATATCACTGAGTTTCATGCTTCATTTTTTTCTTGGCTTAATAATCTCTAAGTCTGACAACTGCTGATCATATTGTCAATATAATCAATCTTGGCATTTTATCAAAGGTCAAATGGTTTAAAAAGTGCTGTGTTTCAACATAGAATGTTGAGACATATTAAGTTTTTTAAAAAGTCACAACACTTTTAATCCTGAATGAAACATTAGAGAAGTGGAATTATAAATCATATAAAGTTCCATTTAAGAAATGAGCAGAAGGAGAAATGTAAAATTATGTGGAGTGGATGTAGGAAATATTATTCATCATTTTATTATACTTAATATCTAGTAACTTAATTGTCATTATCAAATATATTTATTCTTTACTGAAGATTTATTGATTGTCAATTATAAGTAAATAAATTATAGGTATTTAATTTACAAAAGAGGAAGCAAAGATTAAAAGTATTATAAATGTTAATTTGAAAACATGCAATTAAATTCTAAGATCCATTTTCTATATTAGACATTTTGGCATAAATGAATTATAGTATGTAACCAGATGAAGAAAATGTGGTTCCCAGTAAATCATGAACTATAAATAAAAGTGAATTGACCTGAAAATCAGAATTAATAAATGATTATCTTATGTTTTTCAAATTTTAGGTTTTTAATTTTACTTTTTAAAGGCCAGTCAATTATGCTTTTTTACTAGGATACTTTATTATGACATATATATATGAATCATTATTGAAAGGTTTTGTGACACATGGAGCCAAGGAATACCACAAAGTCACACCATACAGGAAACTTCATATAAGAGATTTATTGGGGATAAACAAAGTAGCAGCTGCCTCAGAATGGGAAGAGAGACATCAGAGGTCTGGAAAAATGGGTGGACTTTTATGAAGTAGTTGGTGCATGTACAGTGAGTGAGTAAAAAAGAACGCTGTGGCAGGAACTACTGTTTGGCAATCATCCCATACTCTGTTGTTTGCCACCCAGAAAAACAGAGACTGAAGACCCCCATTACAGAATATGTTCTGCCTTCCTGAGAAGTGAGCCTGCGACAAGGCAGACATGCAGCCCAGCAAACTGAAAGATGAGGTTAGTGCCATCCAATATTAGGGAAGTAAGAATCTTTGATAAATGTTGGATCACATTTCTATTTTTTGACATCTAGATGATGGGAGAGTGGGATGTATATTCTGAATTTTAATCATATCTGATAAGTCTCTGATCTGTGGTGCCATAGATTCTTAATTTGCAGATAAAATGCCCATTTAATAAAAAATATTGAGTTCCCTCTCAAATATGTCTCCTTTATTCTTCAAGACCAAGAATGGAAACCTTTATAAGTCTCTAGCCAATATCAACAGCAATCTCTAGTTTGGTCTTAGAGCTTTTAAACATGAAAGAACAAATGGTCGAAGATTTACCCAGTGTGTATGGAGTCCTTGAGAGAGCTTGATAAAAATGTCGACTATCCACACCCCCGGTGCTCCTTGCAACTGGATTACCAACCAAATAATACACATGGAGGGACCCATGGTGCTGGCCAAATATGTGGCAGAGGAGGGCCTTGTTAGCCATCAGGGGGAGGAGAGGCCCTTGGGCCTGAGGGTGTTATATGCTCCAGTATAGAAGAATGCCAAGAAGGGAAGATGCAAGTGGGTAGGTGGGTAGGGGAATACCCTCATAGAGGCAGGGAGAGGAGGGATGGGATAGGGAGTTTCCAAAGTGGAGACCTTGAATGGGGAGAACATTTGAAATGAAAATAAAGTATCAAAAATAAAAAAGTAAATAAAAATAATGGTTTTTTGAGAGAGAAATTGGTTTATTTGACCTGGGCTATAGACTGGAAATAATAGGGGATATAGAAATGCCACAGAATAATGAAAGATTTAGATAAAGTTTGAAAAATTTGAGAAGTAAACTCAAAGCTTTTATCTGATTGATGGGAGGTTAGAATTCCAAAACAGGGGATCATCTCCTAGAAAAGGACACTGGAGACTCTCGGTGATCTTGTGTGAGATGTAGGGAAAGCCTAGTATTGAACCATTCTAAGAAGGGTCTACCAGAATTAAAGGGTCTTTTAAATGTCTAAGGGTGGGCATTTGGATGAAGCTAAGGCTTTACTCTGTCCCAGAGAGGAATCCCCTGGCTTGATGAGCAGGGGAAGGAAGATCCCAATGCCTAGAGGTAGAATTAGAAATTTGACACATTTTACAAGAAACAGTGACAGCCTTTAGAAAAGGTACATCCTCATTATTGGACTATAAATAGATTTTAATAAACTGAGACAAAACCTAGTTGTTGGATAAAAGAGGTGGTACAGATAGGATACAATTTTTCAAGTAGATGATAGTATAGATGCTGTTGTCATGATAGTGTAAAGTAAACATGTCTTGTTGCATTTGAGAGGGATCCAGGATTCTAGAACACACATCTCTAGCAACCACAGCTTGGTTGTTTTCATTGGAGATAATAGAATAGTCTGCTTTGTGCAATTGGCATCGGATAATTCCAATGGTTGTAGGAAGGTTAGAGGCCTTTAGTTTGGCCATTATTGTGTTTCAGGTGCTTATTGACCCTTTCTTTGTTGTTAATAGCCCACAATCCCTCCAAGTTGTTGTGTGTGATAGTAGATTATGGAAGGAATATTTGGAATGTGTATAAAGGTTTAGAGATTGAACTTTTGCTAATTGAAATATGTTGGTAAGAGCCATTAGTTTGGCTTCTTGGTTTGGGGTTCAGGATGGAAAGACCTGCAAATCAACAACCTTCATATCAATTTTGTATCCTGTTTTTCAGTCCCAGGCATGTTTGAAGAAGATTCTATATTTTACCAAGTGTAGGTGGCCTGAGCTAGTAATTTCCTTGTGTATGTTTGTGGGATGTGTTAGTCATTCTTCTAGGGTCTTGATGCAAGAATTAAATGGGGAATATCGAGGGATTAGTGAGGAAAGGAGATTTGAAATGCTGAGGAGTGGGAATGACTGAAAGATGAGCGTTGTATCCTATATTAGTTATACCTAAAGAGTAAGAACCTGGGAAGGTGGTAGTGTTTGGAGATGCATGTAGGTTAGGAGGTGGGGTAAGTGGTAAGAAGACAGTAGCAGATGGCTCCGAGATTAATTTATTTGCTTTGTATATAAGAAGCTCAGCTGTAGAGAGAACACAGAGGCAAGGTGTCCATCCATGAACAATATAATCTAATTTTTTTGATAGGATATCAAGGAAGCAAGGGGATGCCTCATCTAGGAGTGAGAAGAAGGGAGAAAGACAAGATCCAAGAGCATAAAAAACTAGCCATACTCAGGAAGGATCGGATTTTGTCCTTGGTGGTGGAGACTGTGAGTGACTGAAATGTTTTTGATCTAGAATAATGACCTTGTGAATTAGACTAATAATTAGTCCCAGATAAATAACCTGAGGGGTGGACAGATGGACCTAAGAGGATGAGACCCTGAATCCACATCAGACACAAAATTTAGTGAGTAGAGGTATCAGCATGGCTAATTTGTAGGGATGAACTACAGAGAATATCATTTACATATCGTATAAGTTTGGATTTACGAAAAGATAAAGAGAATAAATCAGAGACCAAAGCTTGGCTGAATAGATGCTGCTTAATAGCTGTCCTAGAATTCCCAGACTAGGACAGTCCACGTAAGTTTGGTAGAAAGGAGGGTGCCCAGGTCAGTCCAAGTAAAGTCAAAGGTATTTTAAAACTGGGCATCAACAGAGATGTCTAAGAAGGCATTCTTGAAGTCTAGGATAGAAAATTGAGAGACTACTGAGGGAATGGTAGGGTTTGAGTACTATGAAATGATCGTAACCACTGAAAGTTAATAAGTAGGGCATCCTGAATGAAGCAGTATGTTCTATTTTGTTTGTTTGTTTTGTTTTGTTTTACCTGTAGGTATGGAAGTATTAAAGGGAGATGTGGCACACATACACACACACAAAAGGTTTTTGCTTAAAAGATTGGAAAGAAGATGCTGAAGCCTGAGATTTTTGATATTGAACCTGGGTGATGTAATTGGTAGGGTTTTTCACTGGATGACAACGGGGGACTGATGTTTGGCTATAGAGGGTTTTTGTTTTCTCGTACTCAGGGATCCATCTTGGAGGCTAGCAAGGGAATAATGTGCAGGATTGCTTGGGTTAGAGGAGAAAGAGGAAGGAAAAAACTGGTAAGCCTTGGGCCAAGTTGATTTGGAAGAGGTAAGGAAATAGAGGTTTTTACTTTGGCTTTGAGATCCCTTCCCAGGAATGAAATGGGCTGGATTAGTACTACTAGAAGGAGTGGGTAAATGGGAATACTCCTGTAGATATAACTAAGTGGTAGGGTTTGGTAAGGTTTGTAATGCTGTCTACTAACCCAGCCATAGGGGAACAAAGAGTCCTGGGTCCCCCAAACTCCATCAGTACCAAGTAAGGAACCAAAGAAGACAAAAGGAAGAATGTGGGTCACCCTCATATTGTGGTGACTACCCATGGCTCCCAGTTCGAGACAGCCATACTTGGTCCAAGGGAGCCTGGACCCTCTCAATTGTCAAAAGTCAGGTCTAGGAAGATTGTTAAAGGGTGATCTGGGTTTGATGTCCCCACACGAGGGCCACAGAGGCTGTCAACAGCCCAATGTCTCTGCACCTTAAACATAGCTGATAGGATTTGTGAGGATTTGGGCAGATCCAATTCCAGTGCCCCTCCAAACAGCATTTGAAACAGGGAACCAGAGAGGTTCTTCAGCTTTCAGAAGTTAGGAGACAGTTGCTACGGACAGCTAAAAGGCCTTAGCCAATACCAAGTATTTTTGTTTTGGTGCATTCACTACCATAGTTAACTTTAAAAACCACTGCTAAGACTTCTGTCTATGGAGTCAGTGGTTGTCTCTCTAAGGCATTTAAGTGACACCCTAATGTAAGGAAAACTCTGGGAGCAATAAGTCATAAGGAGTTGTTTCCCATCTGGAATCTTGGATCACAATTCAAGAGATCGCTTGGATTTCTTCATAAGTCACCACTTTTAAGACAGGCTTTTGAAGATGGATCAGGAGGCAGTTTAAAAATTGATCTCTAGCTCAAATACCCCCAGTGTATTGCAGTTCCATTGAGATTCTGATGATGGACCACCTCAGTCTCAGACTCACCTGTCCCCCTAGGGAAGATGGTTGTTGTTGAGAGTCATAAATATTACGTAAAGTGAGGTTGTAAGGTTGGGTAATATATTGGAATTCTTTAATAAAGTTGGAGGAATTAGTAGTATAGGTCCCCAGTCTTTTTTCTGAGAGTTTGCTTAGTGAGAAGGAACATGTAGCCTGACCCAGTCATCAATTCTGGCGACTTCCTGAAATGAGAGAATTGCTATGTTAAGCAGGGTAGGAGGAGATAGAGAGGGTCCCATCATTTACTTGGAAATAAGGGATGCTAGTGGGCTGAAAGTGGACACCAGTGAGATTTCATAAGGGTGGCTTGTCATTGGAAAGGAGAGTAGGGAAGACCTGAAGATCCCCAGGAGGAGAAGGAGCCATGGTTTGAGGCTGATAAGAGGAGGCTCTTTAACTGAATTGAATGTAGTGAGGAATCATCTAGGTCAGACTTCATGGCTAGAAGGAGATGTGTGAGGGCACAGCAAAGATAGAGAGAGGGATTAGAGCAGAGATAAGGAAAAGCTTGGACAAGGGGAATAACTGCTCACTCCTTGAATTCCTCACAGTATTTTAAAGGTCCTGAATAAGGCTGGAATATAAGATTCTATTAGGCTATTCAAGTGATTGGTTATTCAAGTGATATTGAAGCTAAATTTGATAGCAAAAGTAAATAAATTTGGGGTTATTTATGTCCGATGCCAGCGCAAAGGTGGATATGTTCTAAGGCGTCCCAAGGAGGAATGAGAGGTATGCATATCGCCATTCCCATGGATGAGTGGGTGTGGTCACAACAACCTGTAGTTGGGAGAATCTCCAAAACTCAGGGAGGACCTATCTAGAAAAGCTGTTTAGTGGTCATCACAGCACTCAGTAGAGGTCAGGCATTACCACTAGAAGAGACTTGGCCCTTAGTTTCAGGGCTTTCACATGAGAAATTGAGAGATTACAGAAGTTAATGAAATTACACTGTATCGTAAAAGCCAAGAAGGCATTGAGAAGCTGTGGGATTGCAGGAAGCTCCAAGGAGAGGCAAACAAACAAACAAACAAAAACGGGGGAGGGGTACAAAAGTTTCAAAATAGCTCAGTCAGGAAGGAAGCTGCAGGACTGTAGTTTGAAGGGGTGTGAAGAAGACCAGCCATAGCCTTAAGCACAGTGGCTTGAGGAACCTTTCCATGTAAGAGTACTAGAAGGGAGCCAGATAGTCAAGGGTCACTTTTTCAGACTCAGGGAAATGCTTACAGCAACTGAAGGGGAAACCTAAACTTACCGAATTACTGCTGGTGAATGGGATGCTGAATGAATAGTGAGTCAGAAGGTCTGTTGTATTGGACCAGAGAAGAGGGATAGGATCCTGTTGCAGCTGAGACTTTGTAGGGAAGGACAGGTACCATGGAGCCTATGTGAATCACAGCAAAGCAACAATCAAAGTTTTGGGTTTTGGTTTTGGTTATTTTCAGTGTAAGGGTATCTTGGCCATGGAGAACCAAGGAATAGCACAGAGTCATACAATTCAATACGAGTCATACAAAACCTCACAGAAAAGATTTACTGGGGAGAAACAGGAAGTGGCAGCTGCCTCTGAATAAAGAGAGACAGCAAAGATCTGGGCAAAAGGGTAGGCTTTTTGAGGATTCTTGGAGTGTGTGTATTGAGCTAGTGGAAAAGAACACTGTGGCAGGAAATATGATTTTGCTGTTATGCTGACTCTTGGGCTAAGGATTTCCAAGTCTCAGGAGCTCCAGGTTGAAGGGTGTTTTTCCCATGGCCCTGGTCTCAAGCTTAGAGTCAAGTCAGGGCAAATTGTTCCTACCCTGGACCCTTTCCCCTACAATACCCCCTCTTGTTACTTTCTTGGTCCCGTCTGCTGCTGCCCTTCTCAACTATTTTTTCCTTTGCTTCTGTGTGTTCTTAGTTTATTTTTCATGGTTAAGGGCTTCTGTATGCATGTCTACATTTTATGCATGCCTGGTGCTTATGGAAGCCAGAAAAGGCTCTCAGATCCCCTGAAAGTAGAGTTACAGATAGCTGTAACTATCCATCCACGTGGATGCTGGAAATCTAGCCCAGATACTTATAAATAGCAGGTAATGCTCTTAACTTCTGATTCACCTCTGCTGCCTGAGTTATCTTATGAAGAAATATTTTATTTTGTTTGTAGTTATAGGTTTGTGTGTGTCTTCTTTGTGTGGGTTTATGTATGTGAATACTGTATCTATGGAGGCAGAAGAAGCTGTTTAAACCCCAGCAAGTGTAGTTCCTGGCAACTATGAGATAGCTGTCAGTTGTGTTGGGAATTAATTCTAGTCCTCTGCAAGAGCAACATATGTTCTTTACAACTGAATAACCTCTTTAGACTGTCTATCTTAATGACTATGAAGAAAAACTATTGCTTAGAAGTTGTCATTCATGGTTCTTTTAAGTAGCTAACTCTTAAACTCATACTCTCCTAGGAAACCCTATTTTAAAGTTGTTTCTAAAACATTCTGAGCTAGATTTCAGATAATCAATGAAATGGTGACAAAATTCAAAAGTTTAGAGTAAAAATTGTGAAAGAATAGCTTCTATAAGGAAACTATTTCATGAACATTTCCTTGAGAAGAAACAAGAGTTCATAATGGGAGAATGTTGTAATATATAGATACAATTTTATTTAGAATAATAAGATTTTTATGTACTATAAAATGTATTTCAGTGGCAGAGTACATCGGGTGATGACCTTCAATTTTAAAAAGACAAACATGGCATCCAGTGACAGAGAAAAAGGATGAGCCCCAAGCCTGAACTGAAGAACAGAAACAGGAAATCTGGGAAGCTTTTGAGCTCTTTGATGCTGATAGAATTGGAATTATAGACATCAAGGAACTAAGGTAGGAATGAGGGCCCTGGACTGGGAACACAAGAAAGAAGAAATAAAAAAAAAAAAAAAAAGATAAGTGATATTGATAAAGAAGAAATAGGATAAATGAACTTCAGTGACTTTTTGACAGTGATGACTCAGAAAATGTCTGAGAAAGACACCAAAGAAGAAATCCTGAAAGCTTTCAAGCTGTTCAGTGATGTTTAAATTTGGAAAATATCATTCAAGAATCTTAAGCATGTAGCCAAGGAGCTGGGTGGGAACCTGACAAATGAGGAACTGCAGGGAATGACTGATAAAGCAGATCAAGATGAAGATGGTGAGGTCAATGAGCAAGAGTTCCTGTGCATCATGAAGAAGACCAGCCTCTATTAAGATCATTGTTTCTTTTTCTACTGCAAGCACATGCAACTAGACTTAGTGTCTGGAATTTTGTGAAATATGGCTTTTGAGAGTCCCCCTGCCCCAACTTCTGGGGTAACTTTAGCCATGACCTTGAATGTGTTTTTCACTTTTGGAAGTGTTCTTTGATATTAGTATTTTTGTACATTTACCTACTGACTAAGTCAACAGGGCAAAACAAGAGCACATAGAGTAGAGAAAAGGGTCTGAATATGTGACTGTGGGCACTCCACATTCCATTACTTCACCTTGCTCATGCATTTCCACACAGCTAAAACATGCAGTGGCTTCTTAGCTGTCCATGTATCTATGTCACCATAAGCAGTGGTTGTTCTTAAACTGGTTTTGGTTTTCATTTGACATCACAGTGCAGTTTTCTCTTTGACAAAACCCAACGAGTGCTTGCTGTGGCATTTGAATGTGTTTTAATGGATTTGTTTTGTCTTTTAAAAATGAAACCTTTCTTAATTAAAAAAAAAGTATTTTAGTGTATTTTAAGTATTTGTATACATATTTATATAAGCATGCATGTAGGGGTGTCTATATAATCAGAAGAGGGGTTGGATCTCCCTGAAGCTGGATTTTACAGTGGTTTTTGAATTTCCTGATTTAGGTACAAAAGCCTAAACTCAGCTCATCTCTAGGAAAAGCAAGTGAAGCCATTACTGTGGTAATTCTTACCATGTGTTCTTAGTTCTTTGAAACTGCGATGTGGGAGGAATGCAGAAGAGTTTGATATTGTGGGCCAGAGAAGCCTAAGATGCTGTGGAACTGGCATTCTGGTAAATCTTACTGAGTCTGAAGACAGGATCAAATGGTCCTGAACTGATCAGGAAATGTAGCTGAACATAAAGCAGAGAAAACACACCTGTAATGTTCTTTGCCTTAGTTCCTGATTCTTTGTTTCTTAGTGAGTTCCTGTCCTGAGGTTTTTCAATGATTGACTGTGCTGTGAACATGTAAGCCCAATTATTTGGGCTTACTTCTTCCCGAAGTGTCTTTGGTCAATGTTTTGTTACTGAATCAGACAAGCAAACTAGATTATTAGAAATTGATACCAAGAGCATGGTCTAATATAGACTTGAATATGTTCATTTCTGGAAAGACTATGGAATAATTTGGAACTTTGGTTCATGTTGTGGTTTGAATAAGAAACTACCCTTTGAGTCTCAGGCATTTATACACTTAGTCCCCAATTGATGATACTGTTTGGGAGGTTTAGGTAGCTCAGCCTTATTGAATGAACTATGTCAATGGGAATGGCCTTTGTAAGCTAAAATGTGCCATCTCAACTTTTTCCCATCTGCTAAACCTGCTATCTGCTGTCATGTTGTCAAACCAATAAGAGTTTGAACCCTCAACTCTTTGTTTTATGAATTGCCTTGGTCAAGGGGTTTTATCATAGTGAAATAAAAGAAATTAATCCAGGATTAAAAGACAGTGCTTGCTCAGAGCTTCAGGGCTGTTCTCTGGGAACTTAGAAGCAAAGGATTCTGAAAGACATGCAGATATGGAAGCCTAGCTGGTAGAATTTCAGAAGGAAAACTGAAAGTCCCTCAATGACAGGAGCAATTTATGCTGGATAACTGGACCTGAAAACATAGCTATGATAAATAATTTTGAGGAAAAATTGCATAGGAAGAATTTCCTCAGGCCAGCCCAGAGAAGAAGCCTCTGTCCAAGGTGGCCAAGGTTGTATCTCAAGCTGGTAAGTGAACTTGCAAATATGGAAGAGTAGCCCAGGAGGCATTGATTTTGAAGGTATCTAAGAGGATTATGAAGATTAACTGAAAGCTGTTAGCTGAATGTGGCAAAGTTGGAGTTCCTAAAAAGATTGGAGAGAAGCAATTCCTGAAAGGGAAGTCTCAGATGTGGGAAAGATTCCAGGAGGTAAGAGGACATAGAGAGAAATGGAGGCATGGTACCATGTTGTAGGGTCAGCATTCCTGGAGGTCAACCAGAAGAAGGCATTAGTGAAAGCATAACACCAGTAGCAGTGCCCCCTTACAATACTGTATATGACCATTATCAGAAGACCACCAGGACAGTGGAGGATGTGGAGTCTAGCCGCCCTGAGCTTACTAGAAAAGCTGTATGTGTTGTAGATGCCAGAGGTGATTAATGCAGAGCTTATCAATCCTTTAGTGCCCTAAAGGTTCTGAATGAGTGCATGGCATTGGGTGATGAGCTTTTTTGACCCTGTTGACTTTAGTCTTTCTCTGATCTGATTGTAGTTGTGCCCTTCTTCTCCCATCATGGAATAAAAAAGTATTATATTTGCTTTTGATTTTCATGAATACACATTACATAGACTTTGAACTTTTGAAATTTGAAAGATTTAAAGACTTTGGTCAGTGTTTTATCACTACAACAGAGAAGTCAACAGAACAACTTTGAACAGACCTCATCAGCTAAAGTCAAAGGAAAACTGTCGACAGTATTCTGTGTAGAAGATGGCCTAGGTTGCTATATGCAATAAATGTGTAGCATCTTTTCTCCTTAAGGTCCTATAATATATGGACACAATCTTCTAGAGGTCTTTAAGTTTCCCCATGGCACAGAGAGAAGTTGGCACTTCTAGAGTTTCATTTTTCCTTAAAGTAGTTGAATCAATGGATGAAACATCAAAACATTTAGAGAAAGACTGGAACAATGACTCAGTAGTTAAGAATACTTGTTACTCTTGCTGTGGAACCAGGTACAATTCTCAATATTCACATGGTGGTTCACCTCACACTGTCTGTAACTCTAATTACATGGGATCCAATTGTCTTTTCTTGTCTCCTTGGGCACCAGCAATATATGTCATGAATAGATATACATGCAAGCAAAATATCCATACACTTAAATTACAATAATATTTTAAAATTTTTAAAAAGAATAAGTGACCCTAAAGAAGATATACTTTGTCAATAAGCAAGGGGACAAGACAGTACTTCTGTAAGATTCAGTGGCTAAATATAACTAAGGTGTAAATGGCAATATTTCTGGTCAATATTTAATTTATAATCTTTTTGCTGATATTACTAATATTATGGGTTTCTTGAATTAGTTAATATTTCCTTTGGGAATAATATTTGAAATGTATAATTTGACAGCATTTTAATCTATATAAATTACAAATTTTTTCTAAAAAATTAGCACTTACAAAGTTTTGCTCATGTTTTTCTTTCCATAGACTGAACTATAGCAGATGTACATGGTTCCTTTCTCTTGTTTTTTAACCATAGATAATCATGGATAGAAGATTCAAAATAAAGATAGAAAAATGTGAAATACTAAAACATTATTCTTTGATAGAGGGTTCTTTTAAAGATGGGCTATGTTCACCATAGAAATCAATAGGTAAAAAGACATCACATTTATTATCCTTGCTTCATATATTTAAGTTCCAAATTTCTGTCTCACATCATTTAATTTTCTGGATTCTAGAAATGTATGCATCAATAGTCCTTTATAAAGCATCTCCTGAGATTACTAGAATTGGGAAGACTACATAACTCATGTGTAGTAGTAATACCTATGTCCTTTCTATGTGAAAGGCATATTTTAATCATCTCTATATAGCCTTTAATATCCATAATAAAACTTTGCAGTAAGTATGATTACCTTTAAAGAAACTTTGACATAGATAGGTTCAGCAATTTTCCCAAGGTTAAAGCACTTGAACTCAGTGTTAATTCTAACACTATTTTACAATAGCCTACTTTCTCTAGCTAGTAAGATGTGAATGATAAATTGTTTTCTTACCAATAACATGAAGTGTATGGGTAGTATGGGATTGTGATATAATTTGTAATTTCTCCAAAACATGAATTGTAAAATACCTCATAGTAATTAGGAACAAAATGAAAGAAAACTCCTATATTTTGAAAACACTAAGGTTTTCTTTTTAATTTTAAATTTAAGTAAATAAACCTTTCCTCAGATTATCTGAATTAGTATATGTGAAGCTTCTTCAGTCTTCCTTGTTCACTAATACATTCAGTTCACCCAGCATACCTGAAAATTTTAGGAAACAAGTATTGGCATGACCATAACCACCCTATGAGAAAGAGTAAATGGAAAGTTCATGAGTAGGATCTTGCTGTAGAGTAAATCACTTTGAATATAGCTGGTCATATACTTTCTTTTCTAAGCCTTATAAAATATCAGGTTTCTATCTAAGCATTTTCATTTTAAACATGAATATGTCCCCTGAGGAATAATGTTTATATTGCTATCTAGGCTCTGGTTATTACAGTTGTTTTGAATTCTGACAGAAAACTCTGACCTCTGAAACCTTTTATATTAAGGATGCTTTGAAACTGTTTCTTTCCATTATATTAAATTAGGAGTTTTCCTTCTTCAAATATCATAATGCCATGTACGCCTGGCAGTAAAGATTCCATTGTATGCTCAAAGGATTCATAACTTCAAACAAATCCTAAACAAAAACAACAGGAAATTTAGTGTCAAGGGCACAGTATGTGAGCCTACGAGAAGAGAATTCATTAAAGTTCTCTGCTGCCTGTTTGTAACTATCCTAGAAATCACAGAGGCTCTCAAGGGACATAGTTGTTCTGTTTGTTCAAACAACAGTTTAATTGCTTTCCATGAAACAGAGATGGGCAGAACTGAAGGGCTAAATAATAATACATTTTGAGATTCTAAAACAAATATTGAATTAAATAACTTATTTGCTTCAAATCATAAAGTCGATGCTAATTTTTTCTTTAAAACATGTGGATAAGGTCCTTATGTTCTAGAGATAAAAATTCTTCTAAATCTGACAAACTCTATGCATCATAAATATTTTTTAAAAATTTGGGGATATAATTATGTCTTTTCCCCTTCTTATTTTTCCTTCTAAACTCTTCCATGTACCTCTATGTATCTTTCATCCCTCATCATTGAATTTTTTAATTCTAGGAGACAAAAACCATTGCAGAAGACTACATTAAATAAAACTGGAGAATTTTGAAGTCCAGTCTACTTCTAAATGGTATATCTACAACACAGTTCCTGGACCAAAGACTCAGTTATCATTATAGAAGTGTGGGTGGAAAAGATTGTAAGAGCCAGGGAAAAATAGGGAGTTTGCTGTGAAATTTTGTCACTTAGACATGTCAATATCTACTCCCATAAAGTTTCATCAGCATGGCTGCCTAAACAGGATCTGAAAAAGGATTACACCAGTAGACATGCTAGTGAAAAAAATAGGGTTCAAGAAATCTAAACCCTAGAAAAAGCTACAAACAGTTAAGGTATTCTGTAAACAAATTCTCCATATACCATATACGTATTCTTGATCTGTGCTCTGTGCTAATTCTTTCTGATTCTTCGTGAATTCTATTTTTTTACCAGATTTTTTTGTTATTTTTTTACAATTTTTCAAATAAATTTGATGTTGACCTATTTCCAAGTTCAGCATTCTTTATTTTTTTTCCATTTCCTTAGTTTACATCTCAAATAATATCCCACTTCCTGGTTACCCCTCTAAGAGGACAAAACAACAACCCACAGATTGGGAAAAGATCTTTACCAACCCTACATCTTCTGATAAAGGGCTAATATTTAAAATATACAAAGAACTTAAGAAGATAGACTTCAGAGAACCAAATAACCGTGTTAAAAACATGGGGCACAGAGCTAAACAGAGAGTTCTCAACTAAAGAATCTCAAATGACTGAGAAATGTTTAACATACTTAGTCAGCAGGGAAATGAAAATCAAAGTGGCCCTGAGATTCTACCTTGCAACAATCAGAATGACTAAGCTAAAAAATGCAGGTGACAGCAGATGCTGGCAAGGATGTGGAGAAAAGGAACACTCCTCCATTGCTGGTGGGATGCAAGCTGGTACAACCACTTTGGAAATCAGTCTGGTGGTTCCTGAGAAAATTGGAAATAGTTCTACCTGAGGACCCAGCTATACCAGTCCTGGGCATATGCCCAAAAGATGTTCCAATATGTAACAAAACTCATTTTTAAATTTTTTTCATATTTTATTTATATTTCAAATGTTTCCCCTTTTCCAGATCTCCCCTTTGGAACCTCCTTATTTCCCCCCCCCTCCTTCTGCCACTATGGGAATATTCCTCAACCATCCACCCACCCACTCTTGTCTTCCCTCCTTGGCATTCTCCTATACTGGTGGATCTAACACCCTCAGGCCCAAGGACCTCTGCTCCCCCTGATGGCTAACAAGACCCTCCTCTGCCTCATAAGTGGCCAGCACCATGGGTTGCTCCATGTGCTCATATTCTCTGGTTGGTGATCTAGTCTCCAGGAACAACACTCATTTACAATAGTAGTTTATATATAGTACTTATACTATTAAACTATGTTTACATTTTGAGAATATATCCTCAGACAGTACACCTTAATTTGCTTTATATAGATTCATTAGTATAATTGTTGGTTTTCTGTTAATTTAGCCAACTAGTATTTTAAAAAGAGATACCATGTTCTTTTATCATTTTCTTCATCTATTATTTTCAGGTAATGCTCAAATGTGACATGCTTATGTGGCAAAGTCCAGGTTCAAAGGAAGATCAAGCTGGTACGGTACTATCAAATCAAATTCATGTCTGATCTCCCAACATTCCATGAACCTTAAACCATCTAACCACTCAGCAAAAAGAGACAGAGATGTATGAGAATCTGTTCAGAAAGTAAAACTTGATTTGTTCTGTACCATATCTTTTTACTCTCACAAAAGCAAAGAACTATTTTAACATATTTTATTGTGTCAACATGCTCTAAACATGATTCATCAAGCAAATTCACAAATTATAACCTAAAAGGCATGGAAGCATTATACAGAATGATCATATTATATTTAGAATATAAATGCATATGCATATATGCATATAATAAGAATTATTTAAAAATGGTCTATGAATTTAAAGGCAAGTAAGAAGGGATATATAGAAGAGTTTAGAGGCAGGAAGAAGAATAGAAAAGTGTTTTAACTAAATTAATAATCTCAAAAATTAGGTAAAAAGCTCATTTCTAAGTTGATGGTTATATACACAGAGTTGATAAGAATTTTAGGTCCAATATTAAAAATACAATTTAATAACATTTATTTTATCATAATTTCTTCAGCAAATCCTGCACTTGATGGCTATATAAGAACACAATAGACTTCTATTCAATTATTTTTATTTTACTCAACTTTCTAAAAGGAAATAGCTATCTTTCCTTAACTCTAAACATGTAAAAAAAATCCAAGTCTTGTAGATAATAAAGTACCCAAAGTAAAACTCAAGTTAAAAAACTCAAGTTAAAAGTATTCAAACTGCCAGGCAGTGGTGGCACATGCCTTTAATCCCAGCACTTGGGAGGCAGAGACAGGAGGATTTCTTAGTTCCAGGACAGCCAGAGCTATACAGAGAAACTGTCTCAAAAAGCCAAAAAAAAAAAAAGGATTCAAACTATGAACAGTCAGAAAGCATATCTTGCATTAGCAACAACAAAACTGTCAATTGTATAGTATAGAACATCAATCTCCTTAGTTAGTTCTCTGTAATAAGGATGTGTACCAGACTGGTTTTCATTCAATCACTAAGTAGCTTCCATAGGGAATACCTTTTACTCAAAAGATGCTAAAACATTGATTGCTGCATTTGCTAATTGGCAAGAAAAGTATTGACCAACCACGTTTGAAAAGTAAATTAGCAGGACAGGGGAGATACTTTAGTCAGAAATGTACTTGCCTCACAAGCAGAAAGTATTAGCCTGTAGGCAACTCTCCAGGCTCCTCTCAGGGACCTAGCAATGGTGTCATTCATCACCTGCCACCTCCAAGTACACCAGATGTGGGCTGCATATTAAAAGACTGCCCACTGCCGACCACCCTGTTTCCAGTGTCCTTTCTCCCCCTTTTATGTTGTTTTTTGCCCCGCATTCCTTCTGTGCCCTCATGGCTCTGCTCCTGTCTCTCTGACTACATGTCCACTTGTCTGCCTCTATCCCTTCCCAGGTCCTCACTCCTCTCCCTCCCCCCAATAAACCTACTTTATACCAGATCTGTTGCATTGTGTAATTACTCATGGACATCTGTTGATATGGGCCCACCAGGTACACCATCACCCATTATTTTTTATAACAGGAGGACCTAGATTTGTACTCATATTAAAAAGGAGCTGTGGCAGCCCTCAGTTATTACCACAGCACTTCAAGAATAGGAACAGGAAGAATTCTGTTAGCCCATCAGTCTCAAAAGTCTGTGAGTATTAGATGCAATAATAGACTCAGTCTCTAAAAGTAAAATTCAGAGTAATGTTGACCCCTTCTTCTACATAAGCACATACACTTAACACACATGTACACTACACATGTATACAGATACATGAAGATAATACAGAGCCAATAATAAAAAATTAATTAAATGTAATGTTATTACTTCATTGTATATAAGCTCTATTTCTACTCTCCATAAATCTAGAATATCTATTTAAAAATTCTTGGAAATCTGATTAAAGTATTAAGAAAAAGTGCAAGATGTCAGAGTTAACAAATATGTGAAACATGTATTTCAAGAACCAAAAAATAAAAGAAATGAAGGAGACCTGAGGGAGGAGTCTCATATGTTAAGCCAGTTAAAATGTCAGTCCTATGGTGGGTCCCTGAAAAACAGATCAATTTGTAAACTAGAAAGGCAAATTAAAGTTCACAGTTTAGTAATACTTGGGCACTGGTAGTCACCTTCTCCTGTAGAATGTGCTTCCAATGTACTATCTAATAGGACTAAGAATGGATTGGCTATAAACTGGCCCTTTCAGACACTAGCAGTAAAGGAATCAAGAATTATTAGTGATCCAGTTATTAGTGGCCAGTTATTTTCTTTCTGTAAACAAAGTCAATATATTAAAATGAAAATAGAATTATCTGAGGCCTAAATTATATCTATTATTTCCATCTGCCTTATTAGAGTATTTATAAAATTGGTGTCTCGGTCAGGGTTTCTATTCCTGCACAAACATCATGACCAAGAAGCAAGTTGGGGAGGAAAGGGTTTATCAAACTTACACTTCCATGTTGCTGTTCATCATGAAAGGATGGAAGTAAGGACTGGAACTCAAGCAGGTCAAGAAGCAGGAGCTGATGCAGAGGTATGGAGGGATGTTACTGGTTTGCTTCTCTTGGCTTGCTCAGCTTGCTTTCTTATAGAACCCAATACTACCAGCCCAGGGATGGTACCACCCACAACAGGCTCTTCCCCCTTGATCACTAACTGAGAAAATGCTTTACCACTGAATCTCATAGAGGCATTTCCTCACCTGAAGCTCCTTTTTTTGCCATAACTCCAGTTTGTGTCATGTTGACACACAAAGCCAGCCAGTACACCTGGCTTATGAAAATATGAAGAAGGTAAAATTTTACAACATATAACTGTAGCAAACAGGAATAACTTAGAAAACACTGTTGTTATAGGTATTATTCAGAGTATCAATGAGTATAAAACAAATATTCCTATACTATTGTCCAATAAGTTCTCTAGTTAAAATAAAAATAAGACATGCCAGTACTTTAGAGTGATGTTAGTAAAAACTACTAAGATTTGTACAAATAAGACAGAGCAAATTCTAAATCTAAGAAGGTATGGACAATGCATGATGAAAGGTACATGATAACATACAAAATATGAGAAACAACACAAGCAACATGAATTATATACAGTCAACATGATGCATAAATATGGTGACATCAGAAGAAAGGTGAGAGGAGAGTAATGTCATATTTAAAAACATTCAGACCGTGGTTTCTCATGATGTAATAGATAATAAGACAAAAATTTTTAAAAATTCTAAAACCTGAAATAGAAAAAATAAAAGGAAAAAAAGAAAAATTCTAAGGATTATCAAATGTAGGCTGCATGTAGACATATTCTGAATAATATATTCAGATGTCTGTGTAAGATTAATATTTAATATAAAAACTGAGCAATGATAAGGAAACATTTTCTTAGTTAAAACAGGCTAAGTTAAAACAAGAAGGATTTATCTTCAATGTGTTCAAATACTTTAGCTCTACATAGAGATGCTGCAAGCAAAGGTTAGGAATCAGAATGGTCTTGAGGTCACCAGAGGAACACAGCTTACTGAATCAACTAAGCAGAACTCACAGAGGTTCACAGAGACTGAAGGGGCAATCCTAGAGTCTGCATGGGTCTAGGATATGCCCTCTGCATACATACTGTCATAGTTAAGCTTGAAGGCTTTGTTGGATTCTTAATAATGGGATAGGAGGTGTCTCACTCTTTTATCTGCTCATGGGACTCTATATATCCTACTATATTGCCTTGACATGAAGGTTTATGCCTAGTCTTACTGCATCTCCTATGCGGTGTTCAGGTGATATCACTGGGAGACCTGCTCTTTTCTGAAGGGGAGTGGAGGATTTGGGGTAGAATGGAAATGGGGAAAGAAGGTAAACTTTAGTTGGGATACATTGTCGGAGAAAAGAATAAAGAAAAAGAACAAAATTGAAAATTGGAATAAAAAAAAAAATAGTGAAGAGCGTTCAAGTTTGGTTCCCAGCACTCTTGATATTTGTCTCATGACAACTTGTGACTCCAATTCCAAGGGATCTAAAACCCTCTTATGGCCTCCATTATCAATTATATATACATACTCCATACATCCAAACATACATATATATGATTTACAATAATAAAACAACAAAATATAGAGATTGAGGAAGGGTAGATTGCTTAGTGGTTAACGTGTTTGTCATGGTAAAAAAGAATATTGAAGTTCCAATGCTAAGAACCAAGTTGTTGCTTTGAAGTGAACAACACTTACAATTCCATCTGGGAAGGTGAACAAAGGGAGATTCTAAAGCAAGTTGTCTAAGCTAGCTTTGTGGTAATCTTTCTGTAAAATTCTGGTCTCTGTTGCATGATATACACATGCAGCTACATGCATGTGAATAATCATACTCATATATGCTTGCAAACCACAGACATACACATGAGATAAAAAAAGAAAGATTGGACTTTGTAAAATTTTTTATACAATTCACATTTACATCATAATGTAATTGCTTCCTCCATCTGCCCATTTGCTGAAATTTCCTTAGCACTGTTTTAAAGTTTAAATTATTATTGCACTGTACATAGAAGTCTTTTTTCCTCTTGCTATATCTGTTTGACATAATGTTGGATCTCTCAAAAGTCATGAATAAACTACATAATTATAAACATCATAAAGATTATTCTCATTTATATTATCTAGTGTTATTGATCTACACTCTTTTGTTATTAAAACCTTGGTTTGGTTTAAGTGTCTGAGTAATTTGGGTCCTGTAGGTGAGTTTGAAAGCAAAGTTTAACTATAATTTCCTGAAGAGTTTGATATTTGATGTAGAATGAATTTTAAAATATCAACTCTTGAGTAAAGCCAAATCTACTATGGTGATCTCTACAGGAATGTTTTTAACTAACAAGCTGCTTCGGTGAATAGTATTTAGTAACATGTCTTTCAACTAACATGTTCATTATCTAAGCTATTTTAATTTTGCATGCAGTTTCCCACAGTATTTCTAATTTACCTCTAGTTTTAAACGTGGTCAATAAATAGAAATAAAAAAACATATTCCGCTATCCAGTAGAATTTCAACACACATCCTGAGGACAGGAAATTACATTTCCATCACTTTATCTTTAGAATATGCTTGAAGATTATGATCTCTTCTCTTCTGGTTACCCAGAAGAATGTATAACTTATGCTTATATGTTAGTTTCTTTCCAAATGAAACATTCCACCTGGAGGTAGGGAAGCCTTTCTTCCCACTGCGCACATTTCCTGTGAATCCCATAAAGCTTCCCATTTTAATCATGCTCCTTCACTTGTTTGCTCTATCTGAGGCCCCGAATGAAGGAGATGGCCCTGGTCCAACCTCAGGTCACACATGGTAGAAAACCATATAGACTGCCTTCAGACTTACTACACTTTCTCTGTTCCCCTAGACCCAATACCTCAATATCATTCCTCTGGTGACATATATCTCAAGTTGTGGCCTCCCTTCTTTGCTAGCCATGTCTCCTGGGAATTCTACTGGCCACATCCCCTGCTATCCCTCCCCGAACTCAACACTATATCCTAGCCTCCAACACCAGCAGGCTTTCCCTGTAAACAAACCAGCTAAGCAGGCCAGTAAAACAGGCAACACACAGCCATCACACTTTGTGAATATCCAGAGAGGAAACTGAAACGAAGGAAAAACCACTGACACAACAAAGACCAACCCAGGATTCAGTTCCTAGATTTTTTTTTTATTAATATTGGATACTTTATTTACTTATATCTCAAAAGTTATACCCTTTCCTGGTTTCCTCTCCAGAATGCCCCTCTCCCATAACCTGTCAACCTGCTTCTATGAGGATGTTTCCCCTCCCATCCACTCACTCCCACCTCACGCCTTGGCATTACCCTACACTGAGGCACCAAGCCTTCACAAGACCAAGGGCCTCCCCTCGAATTGATGCTAGACAAAGCCATCCTCTGCTACATATGCAGCTGGAGCCATGGGACGCTCCATGTGTACTCTTTGGATGGTGGTTTAGTCCCTGGGAGCTCTGGAGATTTGGTAGGTTGATATTGTTGTTCTTCCTATGGGGTTGCAAACCCCTTCAGC
Source organism: Rhynchomys soricoides (assembly GCA_019843965.1). Lineage (NCBI taxonomy): Eukaryota > Metazoa > Chordata > Mammalia > Rodentia > Muridae > Rhynchomys > Rhynchomys soricoides. The sequence continues at coordinate 2,811,542 of JADRCH010000216.1, forward strand.
TCCTTCAGTCCTTTCTTTAACTCCTGCATTGGGGACACCATGCTATGTTCAATGGTTGGCTGCAAGCATCCGCCTCTGTATTTTTCAGGCTCTGGCAGAGCCTCTCAGGAGATAGTTATATCAGACTCCTGTCAGCAAGCACTTCTTGGCATCCACAATAGTGTCTGGGTTTTGCCTCTGTATAAGGGATGGATCCCTAGGTGGGGCAGTTTCTGGATGGCCTTTTCTTCAGTCTCTACATACTTTGTCCCTATATTTCCTTTAGACATGAGCTCTTCCGGGTTGAGAGTTTGGAGATAATTAGGTAGCCCCATCCCGCAAACGGAGGCCTTTCCTAACCTCTGGATATGGTCTATACAGGTTATCCCTCCCCTTTGTTGAGCATTTCAGCTAATCTCAACCCCATTGGTCCTGGGAACCTCTTGCTTTGCTGGCATCTGGGACTTGCTGGTAATTACCCCCAGTTCCGTATCCCCCATTGCTGCACAATTCTATTCAAATTCCTGACCATCTGTATATCATCTTTATCTCCTCTCAAACCTGATGCTGCCTCCCTTTTGCCCATCCTCCTCCCAACTTCCTCTCAAGTCCCTACTATCCTCTACCTCCTGTGAGTATTTTGTTCCCCTTTCTAAGAAGGACTGAAGCATTCACACTTCAGTCTTCCTTCTTCTTGAGCTTCATGTGATCTGTAAATTGTATCTTGGGTAATCCAAGCTTTTGGGATAACATGTATGTTCTTTTGTGACTGGGTTACCTCACTCAGGATGATGTTTTCTAGTTCCATCCATTTGCCTGCAAATTTCATGAAGTCAAAGTTTTTAATAGCTGAGTAGTACTACATTATGTAAATGTACCACATTTTCTGAATCCATTCCTCTGTTGAACAACATCTGGGTTCTTTCCAGCCTCTGGCTATTATAAATAAGGCTGCTATGAACATAGTGGAGCATGTGTCCTTGTTATATGTTGGAGCATCTTTTGGGTATATGCCCAGGAGTAGTATAGCTGGGACTTCAGGTAGTACAATGGCCAATTCTCTGAGGAACTACCAGATTGATTTCCAGAGTGATTGTACCAACTTTCAACCCCACCAGCAATGGAGGAATGTTCCTCTTTCTCCACTTCCTTACCAACATCTGCTGTCACTTGAGTTTTTGATCTTAGCTATTCTGACTGGTGTGAGGTGGAATTTCAAGGTTGTTTTGATTTGCATTTCCCTGATGACTAAGGATGTTAAACATTTCTTTAGGTGCTTTTCAGCCCTTCCAGTTTCCTCAGTGAAGAATTCTCTGTTTAGCTCTGTTCCCTATTTTTTGATAGGGTTATTTGCTTCTCTGTGATTAAAAAGTTCAAGTCTTTGAAGAAAGAAATTGAAGATAGTATTAGAACATGAAAAGATCACCAGAGACCCTCATGGTTCAGTGGAGTTAACAGAGTCATAATGATAGTCTAAACAAGCTCCAAATTCAATGTAATCTACCTACAAATACCAACATAATTCTTTACAGACTTGGGAAGGACAATTGTCAACTTTATATGGGAAAACAAGAAAACCTATGAAAGCTAAAACAATCCTGAGTAATAAAAGCATTGCTAGAGGTATCTCCATTTCTAATTTTAAGTTGTACTACAGAGCTACAGTAATACTACCTGCACAGTATTACCATGAAAACAAGGCAACAATAAATAGAATCAAATTGAAGAAGCAGGCATAAATCCATATACTTTGAACACCTGATTTTTCATTGATGTAGACCCTGCAGGTGTCAATGCAGGTAGTAATCCAGAAACAGAGGAGAATGAAACTTGGTTCAGGTTGACTTCATCAACCTAGATCAGACTTCGGGGAGTATCTAATACAAGGCTGTTGTTGCAGGCACTTTTAAACAGAATAGAGTTTATTAAAAGGTCCTCAGGGAACAGTAATTTCCATAATCATTACAACTCCAGGCACTCAATAACGCTTAAGGTGGGACTGCATAGATGGGTGGGTTTTATAACTAAAATGCCTAGACTTTAATGTGACTGGCAGCGTAATAGTCAGCAGGTCATAAAGTGTATGCGACATTTCCCCTAAGAACAGTAGTCTAAGGGGGAAGAATATGAAATAATCATTTTGGGGAATTAGTGTGAGGTCTGTCCCTATAAAAAGCAAAATGTCATCATGTCATTAATAACTTCTGCTCTCACCTTTCTGAATGGAATGTAGGTATTTGATTTTGCATGTGAGGAGACACTCTGTTTGATTTACATTCTTGGTTCTTTCAGTGATTCTCTGTGAGTACTAGGCATGTTTGCCCTCTACGGTTGATAAAGAAGACACAAGTAGAAACTGGAAAAAAGAAAGCATCTTCAACAAATGTGCTGAAGATAATGGATGGTGGTGCATGGTTTTAATCCCAGCACTTGGGAGGAAGACGCAGGTGGATCACTGTGAGCTTGATGCCAGACTGGTCTAGGGTGAGTTTCAGGACAACAAAGCTATACAAAATAGCCCTGTTTCAAATAGATAGATAGGTAGATGGGTAGATGATAGATAGATAGATAGATAGATAGATAGATAGATAGATAGATAAAATAGATAATGAAGAAAGCAAGCAAGCAAGCAAGAAAGAAAATAGATCCATATTTATCACTCTGCATAAAATTCACTTCCAAGTGGATCAAAAACCTCTCCTTAAAACCAGATACACTGAACTTGATTGAAGAGAAAGTGAAGAATAGCCTTTAATGGCATTGGCATAGGAGAGTTTTTGAAGAGAACATACATAGAACAGGACCTAAGATCAACAATTAATAAGTGGGACCTCATGAAACTGATATGCTTCTGTAAGGTAAAGGACACCATCTATGGGACAAATTGGTAGAATTTAGAATGGGAAAAGATTTCTGTCAACTCCTCATCCAATAGAGGATATCCGAAATATAAATAGAACTCAAGAAACAAGATATCAAAACAACAATTAATCTAATTTAAAATCACATACAGATAAAAAGCAGTGAACTTCCAATAGGCGAATCTCAAAGGACTGAGAAACAAAGAAATGTTCAGTATCCTTAGCCATCAGGAAAATGCAAATGAAAACTACTTTGCAATTCCAACATATACCTGGCTGACTGTCTAAGATCAATAGCATAAGTGACATCTCATGCTGGTCAGAATGTTGAGCAAGGGGGAGACTCTTTCATTGCTGATGAAGGTACAAACTTATACAATCACTATGGCTGTTAATATGGCACTTTCTCAGAAAAATGAAAATTGATCTCCCCGAGATCCAGCTATACCACTCTTGAGCATATAACCAAAGGGTACTCCATTCTACCACAAGGACTCTTGGTCAGTTATGCTTACTGTGATTTTATTAATAAGAACAAGAACCTGGAAACCATCAAGATGCACCTCAACTGAAGAATGGAAAAAGAAAATGGGGTACATTTATACAATGGAATATTATTCTGTTGAAAATAATTACATTATGAAATTTTCAGGCAAATGGATGGAACTAGAAAAAAAATCATCCTAGGTAAGATATGAAAAATATGGTATGCTTTCACTTATAAGTGGATGTGGGGGATGTGGAACCATGCCCCGAGGCAGAAAAACTGGAAAGGTCAAGATTAAGAAACACCAGCAAATTTTGTTATAGAGAATGGTAGGCTTTTGAATCTGCTCCTGACCAGGTTCTTGTCCTGAAGCACACAATCCCAATACCCAACTAAGAAGACCATTGCGACTAGTCACAAAACATAGAGTCTTGAGTTCTCTGTGCTAACAAAATGGGCTTTGAGGGTTGAGACAATAAGCTTCCCTTCCTAGACATTCCCTCCTTCAAAAAGTATTTGATCTCTGGTCCACCATGAGTAAGTCTTTCACTATGAATAAACAGTTTGGACAAGCAAGTACTGTCTCTCTCATCAATAACCACTGCTTTATTATCTAACCTTGCTGCCTAAGTCTTCCACAAAAGGCTCCTCTGTGAATCAGACACTTACTTACCCCTGAGCTCAGCTAAGCCTGATTCCCTTGCCCAGGACTCATTGATGGCCAGGGGTCCATTCTCAACTCCTTGTGATTCCTAGAAGTGTGCCTAGGAGTATGGGAACCCCAGCCTCAAGCTGTGATGTTTCTCACCTGGGCTGGAGTCCCCATCTTTAGTTAGCTTCTACCTCCCCTGAGAGGTATCAGTGTTTCCTGAGCCTCACACCCCATGGCTTCAAGGGTGGGATGTAGCTTAGCCCCCATGTGTTTGTCTGCCCAAGGCAGAACTCAGACTCACAAGTGGATACTAGACATTAAGAAGATAAGTAACAAGGAGAGCTCAAAGAGAGGATATATGGAACTCTCTTATAAGGAAAATAAAATCTATTTTTTTGGTGGACTGAGGTCCAGTGAGGAAAGAGGGAGGAAAAATCAGGCATGTCAGGGAGATAGATGTAATGGAGGAAGTGAACATGGGGAGAAATTGCTGGAATTGGGGGCCACTTGGGTAATGGTGTGGAAACCTGCTGTTGTGAAAACTTTCTAGAATCTATGGGGATAATTCTCATGAGGACTTCTAGAAATGGAGGATAAAGAGGCTCAGGAGGACATCATTGTAACCAGAGAAGGCTTCCAGTTAAGAAACTGGGTTGCCTTCCTTTAGTTTCTGCCTGAGGTAACTCTAACCTCTCTGTGAAATCTCTAAACAACCAGGCTGATGCTAGGGCAGAGGGTTGTTTCTACAAACTGATAGTGTGACTTTAGGAGCCCTCACCCCTAAATTCTAATCTCTTTGAGTCAGGAAGGTAATTTGCAGGCTGCCAAAAGATAAATGTGGAAGAAATCCATAACAGCCACAAAAATCTTTGACCAACAATCTATCCTATCTGCAAGATATGATAAGGTAACAGTGGTACAGAACTTATTGGTGCTCCCAACTAATCTCTGAATTAACATGAAGCCCTCTCCAGAGAGGGAGCTCATGCTCAATACATCTTGGGTGGCCAAGAACCAGAGTGTGGACAACCTAGACATCTAGGGTAGAACCAAACAGGATTATCAAAAAATTAATGACATGATTCCCAATGATACTTTGCTATAGTCATAGATCGTGACCTTGTACAGACTTTATCAGAAAGACTTCCTTTGGCAGGAGATGAGAGTGGATGCAGAGGTCTACAGCAAGACATTTGTAGTGGAGTTGAACTTGGAAGTCTCTATTATGTCCCTCCCCTTGGAGTTGGGCAATCCCTCAGAAGAAGGTAGAGGTGCAGTGTGGGTAGAGGAGAGAGATTGTTGGAAGGAGATGGAGGATATGAGGAGAAGAAAGCCATAGAATCAGCTAAACAGGACACTTCGGAATCAAGGAGAATAAAGTAGCAAGCACAAGGCTTGTATTGGTCTACACCAAGGCCCCTCGTATATATGTTGTGGCTATTAGCTTTGTGGTGATTTGTTTGTTTGTTTGTTTTGCAGTGCTAAGTGAAGGAGTGGGTGTTTCTCAGACCCCTTTACTTGCACTTTGGACTCTTTTCCTCCTGTTATGTTGCCTCATAAAACTTTGCTGTGGGGCCTTTTGCCTTGTCTTACAGTATTTTCTTTTGTCTTCTTTGGTCATTGTCTCTTGGAGGCCTGCTCTCTTTTGATGGGAGATGAAGGGCACAGGATCCACAGGAGAAGGGAGGGGCAGGGAGGAGCTGGGAGGAGTGGCAGAAGGGGAAAGTGTGATTAAGATATATTGTATGAGAGAAGAATCTCTTTTCAACCAAAAGAAACAAAAAAGAAAAAGAAAAAAAAAGGTAAAGGAGTTATCATGATTAGTCACATGCTTTCCTAACCAACTGAGTCTTAAAATATATGCTAAGCACATATTCGAAAAAAGATAGTTACTTTAATAAAGAATGCTTGGAAATCTGCATTTCCATGCACAGGTGATTACAACTTATTTCTCACCATGTATGTAAATAAACTCAAGAGGGATTAAAGGATGAATGGTGGGTAGAGAAAGAAGAAAGGGGATTAGAGAATCAGTTGTCCATCTTACCCACAGATAGGGAAAGTTTCATGAAACCCAAGCAATAATGTGCTGACTATTGCACAGAGGCACAGCTGAAGAATTGAAAAAACTACAATGAATCATAAACATTGTTATTGAAAATCCATAGTATAGGACAGAACAAAAATATCAACTTTTGACCTTTTGTCAGTGCAGAAGACAGTAAAGAAACATTTTTAAAATCACAAAGTAAAATTGTCAGCCTAAAATACTACACCAACTAAAAGTGTCTGTCAGTCATGAAGAAAAGTTCTTTTAGCTTCATTATTGACACTTTCTGACGACTACCCCAGAACCTAAGAAACATTAAGGTAAATCCTGATAATAAAGAAACCAGAATTGTTATTTGTAACAATAACTCAGAACAAATAGAACCAAAACAATACACTAAGGTGTTGTGGGAAAAGTGGAGAGCTGAATGTATTTTTATGTGGCAGAGACTTCAAGAAAAAGTGAAGGTAAGAATATTGTTAGAGTCCACATAAAGAATGAAGGCCAAACATGGGGGGTTCTTGATATCAAGAGACTAGGGTCTTACTGACAGTGTGTTTCTTGTTAGCAGATAACACTTGATTTTCATTAATAGGGTCAACAGACACCAGAGTTCCTGAAGTTAGTTTAACATTCAAACTATGACATTCAAAGTTTTCCATCCAAGAATACTTACTCTATTTTCTTATCAAATACAGTATGTGATATAAAAGAAAGCAATTAGCTAGAGAAAGGACTCAATTTGTAAAGAACCTTCTTGTTCTTGGTGACATCATGAGTTTGATTTCTGGAACCCATGCAGGGCGCTCTTGACTACCTGTAATTCTAGTTTTAGGTAATCACACATCCACTTCAGGCCTCAACCACCATCCCATACACATGGTATGCACTGACATAAAAACACACAGAGACATATTCACAGAGACACACACAGACAGACAGCACACAGACACAAACACACAGACACACATTATAATTACAAATATTTTCAAAATAATATCAAAAAATAAAAGAAAATATTTAAGTTAAGACTATAAAAACCTAGATTATGTCCCAAATTCTATTGGTGTACTGAAGTATGTACATGCTGAAATTGGTGACTTTGTAATTCATGAAATTTATGCAGCTTTCACTCCTTCATACAAAGGACTGTATCATTTCCTAATATGCTGCTTACATCTTACATCTTTACGTACTATGAAGCACTTCCTAGATGTACAGGAAATAACTTCTGATTCTCTTAAATTGTATATTTGTTAATGCTGTTTGAGTTACTAATGCTTTAATATATCTTAAGCAAAGCAAAATGTTTACATCATTTATCAGTTGAGCATAAACTTTTGCCCAACATTAGTATCTATATACCATTTAAATATTTCAAAATTATTTCATCTTCTGTTTATTTGCCTTTACTACCTTAAAATTACTTCCATATTACACATTTGTTTTATGTTCATGTTTCTTCAAAATAACGATTGAAAAACATGTCATTCATAACATGAATAAAGCAAAATATCGATTAACTTGAATATTTTTCCAACAGTCCATTTTATTGAAAGATATATACAAAATATAGTATACATGTTATATTTATTACAAATCATACATTGTGTTATTTATATGTGTAAATTTATAACCTTTATTATGTAATACCATAAAATAAATAAAATTGAAGGTTTATAGAGAAAAATTCTACAAAGACAAATGTTGCTGAGACATTCCAGAATGTATAATTTTAACAAAATTTGATAAAAGAACGTTTACACCAAATTCACAAAGCAGGAAAGTATGAACACTAGTATCTTCATATTTCATTTTGGTGTATAAATGCAAAAACCTCAATTATTTAAGGCCTATGTTTAAGACAAAATTTTAATTATATATATATATATATATATAAAATTATAATATATTTAATATCATTATAATATGTTTTAATTCTATATATATATATATATATATATATATATATATATATATTATTACCATAAGTGTGAATGTGAAAACTCAGGATTGCTTCTCATTCTTTGGAAATAGGCCTTGTTACTGATTTCTGTGAATATCACTGGAGATTGACCTTTCCCCAGTAATTAATTTTCATGTTTGCTAGAGTCTAACATTTTGCTAGATATGAAGATTATCATATGTTTTATGATATTGTAAAATTTAACATTTCTTTTCTTAATAAAATACAACCGAAATCAAGTTATATTTCTGTCCTTTGGGTCATAGTTTTGAAAATTAGTTTCATGTTTTTTCATCAAGATAGTAGACAATTGTGCCCTAGGACATAGCTGTGGACTGTATCCAGCCCAAGGAGACTTTTTGTCTGTTTATCTCACATCTTCCTACATGTCTGTCAGTCCTTTGCACTATGTATTTAGCAGATTGCCTGAAAGTCGAATTTGGAAAAATTTCATTAGGGTATTTTAGTATTTTTGCATCTATTTCTCAACAGACAATCTGGCAAACATTTTCAGAGTCATTTCAGTGTGGGCTTACACCATTAAAGATCATTATAATAATGTAAGAAAAATGAATAATTCTTGTATATTTTAACAATCTCACAAAAACATGAAAGATGTTGGGTATAGGCCTGGAGATTTATTTCTTATTGTGTGTTTTGACTGCCATGAGAAGCAGCAAGAACTAATTTTCACTTTTTACATTTAATATTACTAAAGATTAATACAATAATTTAATTTTATTCAGTACATTAAATTCAATAGCCCAACATAACAAAATCAGGCAATACAAATACCCTCATAAATAGTAAATGAATCATACATAAGACTAATAAAATAACAAGAGATGACTTAATGTACATTTTCCAGTTTTGAAATGATCTAACTTAAAATTAATTGTATACATAGTTTTATACAATCATTTTAGTCCTTTAAGCACTATAATAGTAAATTTTTGTTCTTGTGATGGTATTTAATTCTGCCCTAAAGAAAGTATATTTTTTGAAAATACAAAATTCAGAACACAAGTATAAATAAATCTAATATTTATATTCATAGAATAAAAAATGTAGTAATAAAAATTTAACAAGATTGCACATTAGTTTGTTAAAAACATATACAGATATATAAATAACAAATAATATAATCATTTGTCTCTTAAAGTGATCCATGAACAGGATTATTTTACTTTTCCCTTTCTAGAACATCTGCATGGGATTACTTTACTGTGTAATTATTTTGTTTAATACTTCTAGTGTGATGTTGTGTAGAAATCACAAGGGTAAATCATATCACATCAAAGAAATCACATCAGTAATTGGTTGCTGATCTTCATACAAGAGCTGGTTTTGTTTTTCCTGTCTTATCCTCAGTAAATTTTCGAGTCATGTCACATGACCGAAAGTCTTCAAGTAACTTCTAATCCACAAACTCGGATTTCAATTTTACTTACAGAGCAGGCTTGCTCTGGTTGTCTTTCTACAGTGACAAAACAGGAAATTGTCTTTGTTCTTTTATCTGTTCCTTTCTCTTTTCTCCTGGTTTATAAAGTCGAGTTTCAGAAGGGTTTGGGTAAAAGTGGTAGTGTAGAAGCAAGAAATCCAGTAAAGTCCTGTTGGGTGACATGTTCACACACTACCATCTGCAGTTTCTGAGCTTAGAAGTTATTTAAATGAACTCTGGAGGTTTTGATTCCCAAAAGCTTGCTTCATCTCTAGACATGTCTTATCTGTGTTTCCCTTGAAAGAGATTCGTATCTTTCTCCAAGTGGTTCCCATCAGTTCTCAGTCTCTCATTTGAGACTTTCTTTTCTTTCCTTTGGTGAAATTCCCAAGTCAGACTTAAGTACAGCTACTACTGCCAGCACTCATGGAGAAGTGGTATGTCTTTGATACAATGATTTTCACAGACTGGTACTTTCTTTGTTCTTTGCTCTTCAATATTAGGCTAGCTCAAATCTGTAGTCTGTAGCCAGAATCTGACATTCTTCAATGTAGTCAACATTAGCTAGTGTCTCATGGCATGGAATGAATTATTTTATTTTTCATTCATTGCCATTAAAACCAAATTTATTTCTCACAGTGACATTTAGTGTGTGCGTGTGTGTATGTATAATTTTTTAGACATGGAAAATTGTAATTTGAATTTGTATACTCTTGCCAGTGAAAACTTTATGTGAATATTCATCACTCACTCAACATTCATAAGTAAGCCCCTCCTTTTTCCTTTAATTATGGAGGTACTTGGATCAATATAATGACCAATGAGTAACCTAAACCAGTAACTACAAAGTCATCTACTTTGTGTTGTAATTTGATAGTAAGCCATGTTAATTAAAATGATGTATCTGCTCTGGTGGTAAGTCCAGAAAAGATTTAATATTGTTTCTCATATGTAAAGGTGCAAAATTAGCTCTGTTGCTGTGTCTTGGGAAACCTCAGTTTGCAGACAAAGACAAATTAAAGACTTCTGGGTTCAAAATGGATATTCTGGACTATATATTTGACAACCTAGAATCCCCTGGAAAGAGGATTTTGGTAAAAAGTTTTCTAGATCAAGTTGGTCTGTAAACATGTTTGTGTATGATTAATTGGATTACCTTAATTGATTAAGGAAGACTCAGCCTGAAATTTGGTGGTAACATTTCCTAGTTTTAGGTACTTGGTTCTCAGAAAGCTAGCTAAGCACCATGAATTCATATCTTTTTTATTTTGATTGTGAATAAGTTGTGACTTGCAATTGTTTCTGTGATTTCACTCCAATATATAACCTGCAAAGATGAGTTAAAAGAAACCGTTTTCCCCTACATTGGTTTTTTTTTTTTAGGATATTATCATCACAATGCTAGAAATGAACATAGAACCACATGACGTTGTTGACCTGTCACACCAATCAAATAATTACTTAATCTGTCTGTAATCTCTATCTATGCATCTATGTATCTATGTCTCAATCTATTTACCTATCTACCTATGTATCTATTTATCTATCTGTGTATCTATGTATCTATCTATGTATCTATGTATCTATCTATCATCTATCTATAATTACTGAGCATCTATGTAGCCATATATATATATATATATATATATATATATATATATATAAAATCTATCGACCTGTGTACATATTGTGTCTCTATCCCTAAATAATATTTAAATGCTATATAGATATGATGCTGATATGTACATACATAGAAATACATTAATATGTATGTCAATTATCTTCATCTACTAATCATAAAAAATGATTAATTTAAGAGTTTACAGAAACTTTTGGTTCACTTTCTAACAAATTATCTTTCTATTTCTATAGGATCAAGGTCTATATGCTTTATATTCTATATTATATATGTTTATGTAAAGTTTAAGTGCCATGTACTTTGTGTATATGCATATTCTATATATTTAAGGTATAAATTATGTATATGTATATATGTATGTTTATGAAAACAAGTTTTGTAAGAATAAAGAAAAAATATTTAATCAAATAATTCCTAAGGATATTCTGTTATAGTCATAGATTGGTGCTTTGCCCAATTGTCTTCAGAAAAGGTTTACCCAGCAATTGATGGAAACAGACATAAAACCACACAACCAAACGTTAAGTGGGGCTTGAGGAATTCTACAGAAGACAGGAAAGAATTGTAAGAACCAGAGTGTCAAGGACACCACATGAACACTTAAACAATCAATTAGCCTGGGCTTGTAGTAGCTCACAGAGACTGAACCACCAACCAGGAGCATTATGGGACTGATTTAGAACCTCTCTTCAGTTACTATCTTGGTCTTCTTTTGAGACTTCTAATACTGGGAGTAGGGTTTGCTCACAACTGCTTCTAGGCTCCAGTTTCTGGGGTTTAAATATATTCTTATAGTTTATATGTTCCATTCAAGTAGAAGATACATATACGTGCAGGTACTCACACATACAAATAAAATAAAAAGAATAATACATATTTCTTTAAAATTGTATAAATCCTAATAAATGATTAATTTAAAATGCTATATCCCAAAACTATATTATCCTTAAAACCAATAAAATGTTGCATGTTTCTTGCCTTTGAGACCCATTTGTCCTACAGGAGTGCCTAGGCTAGCCTTAATAGGAGGAGCGGTGTCTAGTCTTACTGCAACTTGATATGCCATAGCTGTTTGATATCCATGGGAAGCCTACCCATTTCTGAAGAGAAACAGACAAGGCATGGACATAGGTGGTGGCAAATAAAAACTGGGATGAGAAGAGGGACGGGAAACTCTGATTAGGAGGTAAAAAAGAAATAGAGAGTATCTGCGTGTTAAGATAATGAACTACTTAAAATGGATTAGTGAATAATTTTATTGTGTATTTTGAATTAAACTATTTTTAGTTATTTGAAAATAAAACTGAGTATAGAGAAAAGCATAAAAGATATTTATCATTGGAATATCAAATTAAAAAATGGAAACTTGGCTAATCAGCATTTCCTATTTAGTAAAATTTTCCCATTTTTAAAGTAAACAAAAATTTTCAATGGCTTTGTGAAGGACGGTTAAATCTATATCTGTATCTGTATCTGTATCTGTATCTATATCTATTTCGGGACATATCTATCTCTAGCTAAATCATTTAGTGACAACTTGTATTTTGCCATATAATTGAAGATCCAAAGAAATGACATATTTTCTAGCATTAGATACTGACCTCAGCAGGGAGATATCATAATATAGAAATCAGATAATTGAAGTTACATTATTTTAAGAATGTCAACTTTTTATGTATAATACAGAATACATTTTTCCTTTTGCTTTATGGGTCTGGAGATAGGGCCACGAAGTTAAGCACTCCTGCTTTTACAAAAGATTCAGGTTTGTCTCCATCCATTCACATCTGGCTGCTCACAACTGCTTCTAGGCTCCAGTTCGTGGAGTTTAAACACACTCTTCCAGTTTCCATGTGCTAAACAAGTGGAAGATACATGTATATGCAGGTACTCATACCTACAAATAAAGTAAAAAATAATACATATGTCTTTAAAATTGTATAAATCCTAATAAATGGCTAATTTAAAATGCTATATCACAAAACTGTATTATCCCTATAAACAATACAATGTTGATTAATATTCCAAAAAAATCCTGACTGCTGATCCTGGCATTTGCATTGTAGCTGTTTGAAAAACAAAGGCATAATTTTGTACATATTGTATAACATATGCAAGTTTAAATATCCAAGCCAGAAACATTACCAAGCTGTCTGCAAACACATTTTTTAATCCTGAAGAGAAATGTGCTAAAATGTATTTTACACATATGTATATACATAAAATGAAAAGCCATTTCTGGCATTTCTCTTTCCTTTCCTCCAAACTTTAAATAAATAGGGTTGCCATTTAATTGTTCTGATATTTCCTCTCTTCTTATCAGGACACTAGTTTTGTGGCTCTTCCAATATATACATACAGACACAGATATACGAATACACACATTTAAAAACATACATCAATGTCTCTACTGGCAGCTTTTAGTGCCATATCTCATTATATTTATTTTCTTCAGTTGTATTAAAATTTGTTGGTTTATTTCACACAGAGAATTTATAGATAATTAAAATATTTTCAGGAACATAATGTGTGGGTTCATCAAAACCTCTATCAAGAAGATGGTCATCAATACCATACAAGGAATACATTTGCATGTCTCTGTTTTTGCTTTTGAGATGTTAAATCTCATAGGAAATCACTGTCTTGGGCACTAAGAATATAGATTATTGTCCAGTGGGATGTCACAGTTGGTAAGGGTACTTGCCAACAAGACTGACAACCTGATGATTGTGATCCACAGAACCAATATGGTAGGACAGAATTGCTGGTGCAAATTATAGCTATAATCTGATCTCTACACACATATTGTAGTACCTGCACACCTGCATTAGATTTAAAAAATTTAAGTTTCTAAAACAATATGTGTTATATTTGTCTTGTTATTCAACTTTATGTGAATGATACAGCTTTATATGTACTTATTGTGTTTTTCTTCTTATTATAGCTAGATATCTGTGACATTCATATATAGTCATAATTATAAATCATGAGTTTCATTATTATACATTATATTTATTTTTTTAAAACCTGCATTTTAGCAGTTTTGCTTCTTGTGTTGTAAAATTCTGAAACAAAATGTATAAGGATTGTTAATCAGTCTCCAAAAAGTGACGCCCTTTCATTGTGTGGCACTCTTTGATACCCTAAGCAATATTCTTTATGTAATGCCCAATTTTTCTAAAATAATATAGTAATAGTGTTCGTTTAAATGAGAATGAGAAGACACGAACCTATATGTTCATATATTTGAATGCTTGGCCACTGTTTAGGAAGAATCAGGGGGTATGACCTTGTTGAAGGAGGTGTGTCACTGGAGGTGGGCTGTAAAATCTCAAAATCACACATCAAGCCCAGTTTTCTTCTCTGTACCAGATGTTTGTAGCTCATATGGAACCTCTCAGCTAATGCTCCATCTCTATTCCTGCCTATCCTCTGCCAGGCTCCTTGTCATGCTGAACATAGACTCACCCTCTTAATCTAACAAAGTCCCTTATCAAATGTTGTCTTTTACAAGTTCCTTTGGTCATTCAGTCTCTTCACAACAATAGAACAGTAACTAAGATGGCCAGCCACTCAACTATTGATTTGTTTTCTAATTTTCTGTAGTCTTATTCCTTTATTACTCTCCTCTGGGTTACTTTGAATTAACATACATTTCCAGGTTGATTTTATCTTTACTATTGAATTTTACATTCTTCTTATTATTGCTTACAGATTTAAGTGCTTTTAAATATCACAAAAAATGTTGATTACAAATTTTCTCAGCTTCTGCTTGAAAAGTTCTGTTTGTATTTCAAAAAGCTATATTTTCTGCATTGTATAGCCTTCTTTGATTTTTTTTGCCTTGATTCTTGCCTTTGCTCCTTGAAGATATTTATTAACTCACTACTTTTAGCATTGTCTTAGTTTCTTATGACTTTGTAGCATCATCCTTAACATTTTTCTCCTTCAAAGGTCCTTACTGTGTCTAGCCTGTCTGTCTTTAATGTTTCCTCCTTAACACTGATTTTTACCAGTGTGACTCAGCTATAGCTTGGTGTAGTTTTCAAGGCTTAAATTCTGTTGGCAGTTACAATTTCTGGGCATGCATACTTAGAATTTGTCTCAGACACTGAACATTTTTTTTTTTTGTGGATATTTTTATTTGCTCTCCTCTTGAAATTAACATTACATCTGTTAGAACAGTTGGCTTCTATCCACACATAATCAGCTGCTATTCTTTTCTCAATGGTTTTCTCTTTTTATCTCTTTTCC
The DNA here is from genome assembly GCA_019843965.1 of Rhynchomys soricoides. NCBI lineage: Eukaryota > Metazoa > Chordata > Mammalia > Rodentia > Muridae > Rhynchomys > Rhynchomys soricoides. Next base: position 2,826,871 of record JADRCH010000216.1, read on the forward strand.
TGATTCCATTGGGGATTTTCTTTGGATTGCAAGGTCTTTGTGTTCACTCACATGTTTGACCTTCTCCATATATTAAAAAATCCAATGTTTCATTTTAATCACAGTGAATTCTGTCAGCATACTTCATTATATATGTTCAAATTTCATCTTCCTATGTAAATGTTTCCTCTAATCATAAATATTTTAAGTAATTATTTTAATAGTTATTTACTATGCATACTATGTATTTCATTTTCTTTATAATATTATGATAGACTACTTTTCTAACTATGGATCATATGATAAGGGTCTGTTCAGCATAAGATACATTTAAAACTTTTGTTCAATGAATTCTGTTATTTATATTGATTAATTACCATGACACATGATTCAGGATATATTTTTCCATGTAAATCTATAATTTACTCAAATTTATTACCAGTTTTGATCTAGCCTAGCCAGAGATGTTACCTGAACCTTTACACGGATGATATGAGATTCCAGTTTAATGCTGAGAACATTTGCTCTAAGCACTTTTACCAACCATGCATCTGTATTAACCTTTATACAGCACAAAGAGACTCTTCTTTTACCGGGGCTGAGGACAGTACCTCATAAGCATAAAAACAATATTTAATACAGATGTCATAGTTAGGATTTCATTGTTATGAAGAGACACCATGACAGAGCCAACTCTTACACAGGAAATATTTAATTGTGACTGGCTTACAGATGCAGAGGTTCAGTTCATTATTATCAAGGCAGAAAGCATGGAAACACACAGGCATATGATCTCTCCAGCCATTGTTCTTTGACCAGGTACAAGTACAATGAACATTTTTTGTCATATGGAGCTTGCCTCAGATCCAATAAGAAAAAGTAGTTGGATAGTTAAAACCCCATCTTTCTCCTGGTCGGCACATCTACCTAAAGCCACAGATCACCTTTTCACCCCTGACCCCACATTTTTCCCTGCCTCCTAGAAGGGCAGCTCTAACCTGAGATATACAGGTCCAACTACCTTCCTTGAGGTCTGCTCCAATGCAGGATAACCAAGCCAAGCAATAGCAGAGAAAATCAGATGGCAAAATGCAAGCACAAAAATATCAATAGAAGCCAATGCAATATGGCACCATCATAACCCGGCTGTCCTACTACCACAAGCCCAAAATATGTTAAATGGCATGAAGAACAAGACTGTGAACTTAAATCCCATCTCATGAAGATGATAGCAGCCTTTAAAGAGGATATAAATAATTCCTTTAAAGAAATACAGAAAAACACAATCAAAGTATAAGTTCTTAAATTGAAACAAATAAATCTCTTAAAGAAAGAAAAGAAAATTGAATAGGTAGAGGAAATTAATAAAACAGTCCAAGACATAAATATGAAAATAAAAGCAATAAGAAAAACACAAATGGAGGCACCCCTGGAGATGAAAAATCTAGGAAAGAAAACAGGAACTACAGATGCAAGCTTAACAAAAATAGTATACAAAACATGGAAGAGAGAGTCTCAGGCATACAAGATATCATAGAAGAAATTGATACATAGGTTGAAGAAAATGCCGATGTACAAAGTTCCTAATTCAAAATATCCAGGAAATTCAGAACTCGATATAAAGATTAAACCTAAGAATAATAAGAATAAAAGAGTGTGAAGATTCCCAGTATAAAGTGTCACAAAACATCTTCAACAAAATCATAGAAGAAAAATTCCCTAACCTAAAACAAAAAGAGAGATGACTCTAAACATGCATGAAGTTCATAGCAAACCAAATAGATTGGACCAGAAAAGAAAATCCTTCAACCTCATTATAATTAAAACATTAAATATACAGTGCAACGAAAGAATATTAAAAAGCTGCAAAGGAAAAGGCCAAATGACATATAAAGGCAGACCTAACACAATTACATCTGACATCTCAAAAGAGACTCTAAAAGCCAGAAGATCTCATAAAAATATGTCTTTCAAACCATAAGAGAACACATAAGCCAGCCCAAACTATTTTACCCAGCAAAACTTTCAATCATCATAGATGAAGAAACCAAGGTAGTCCATGTATTCTATCACAAAAACAAATTTAAACAATATCTTTCTACTAATCTAGCCCTACAGAGGATACTAGAAGAAAATTTTCAACACAAGGAGGGTAACAACCAAGAAAACACAAGGAATTAATAATCTCACAGCAAAACAAAAAGAGAATCACACACACACACACACACACACACACACACACACAAACACTAATACCTCCAACATCAAAATAACTGGAACTAACAATGATTGATCATCTCACAACATCAATGTGCTCAACTCACCAATAAAAGCACAAAGGCTAACAGACTAGACACATAAACAGGATCCATCCCTCTGATGCATACAAGAAATATATTTTAGCAACAAAGATAGAAACTACCTTAGGTTAAAAGACTGGGAAAGGATTTTCCACAATAATAGACCCAAGACACTAGCTTGAGTAGCCATTCTAATATCTAATAAAATGGACTTTTAACCAACATCAAAAGAGATGGGGAAAAATACTTCATACACATCAAAGAAACAATACAGTAAATGGCATCACAATTCTAAACATCTATGCCCCAAATGCAAGGGTACTCACATTCATAAAAAAAAAACTTTTCTAAAGCTCAAATCATACTTAGAACCCCACACAGTAATGGACAAGTCATTGAAACAGAAACATAAAGAGAAAGAATGAAACTAACAGATGTTAAGAACCAGATGGATTTAACAGATATCTATAGAACCTTTAACCCCAAAACATAAGAATATACATTCTTCTCAGAACCTCCTGGAACATTCTCCAAACTTAAGTATATAATTGGCACAAAGCCAGTCTCAACATATGCAAGAAGAGTGAAATGACCTCATGCATTCTATCAGATCACCATGGATTAAGGCTGGACTCAGAAAACAGAAATAATAGAAAACCCACATTTTCATGGAAACTGAACAACTCTCTACTCAACAATGCCTTCGTCGTGAAAGAAATAAAAAAAAAAATAAAGAATTTCTAGAATTCAATGAAAATAAAAGCATAACATACCCAAATGTATGGTACACAATGAAAGTAGTATTAAGAAGAAAATTCATAGCACCAAGTGAGTGCATAAAGAAATTGGAGAGATCTCATACTAGTAACTTAACTGCACACCTGAAATCTCTAGAACAAAAAAGAGGCAAACATACCCAAAAGTAGATAGCAAGAAACTCAGTGCTAAAGTCAATCAACTAGAAACAATAGGAATATAAAAACAATCAACAAAACCAAAAGCTGTTTCTGTGCGAAAATCAACAAGATAGACAAACTCTTAAGAAAACTAACCAAAAGGACAGTTTAATGAAATCAGAAATGAAAAGGAAGATATAACAACAGAAATTGAGGAAATTAAAAGAAAATCATTAGGTCTTCAAAAGCCTGTACTCCATGAAACTGAAAATTCTAAAAGAAATTGATGATTTTCTAGACATATGCTACTTACCAAAGTTAAATCAATACCAGGTAAACTATCTAAATAGTCTTATAACCCCTAAGAAACTACAAGCATTTATTAAAAGTCTCCCAACCGAAAAAAAAAAGGCCAGGGCCAAATGGTTTTATGGCTGAATCTACCAGATTTTCAAAGAACTAATACCAGTGCTCCACAAAATAGAAGCAGATGGAACACTACGTAATTCATTCTATGAGACCACAATTACTCTGACACCTAAGTTACACAAGGACTCAACAAAGAAAGAGAACTTCAGACCAGTTTTACTATGGACACCCATGCAAAAATACTCAATAAAATTCTTGCAAACTGTATCCAAGAACACATAAAAAACATCACTGACCATGATCAAGTACACCTCATTTCATTCATGCAGGAGTGGCTCAATATACTAAAATCCATCAAAGTTATCTATTATATAAACAAACTAAAAGAAAAACATTACAGGATCATCTTATTAAGTTCTGAAAAAGCCTTCAATAAAATCCAACATCCACTCATGTTAAAAGTCTTGTAGAGATCAGGGATTCAAGGTATATAACGAAACATAATAAAAGTAACATACAGAAAGCCAATAGCCAACATCAAATTCAGGGACAAGACAAGACTGCCTACTCTCTCCCTATGTATTCAACATAGTACTTGGGATTCTAGTTAGTGTAGTAAGATAACAAAAAGAGATGAATGTCTTATAAATTGTAAATGAAGAAGTCAAGGTATTACTCTGTTACACTTGTAGACAAGAACCTAGCATTACTGTCCTCTGTGAGGCTTTATCCAGCTGCTTATTGAAGAGGATGCAGATATCTACAGCCAAATCCTGGACAGAGGTTAGGGACTTTTATGGAAGACTTAGAGGAAGGATTGAAGTCATTGAAGGAAATGGGAACCCCACAGGAGCACCAACAGAGTCAAATAATCCGTATCTCTGGGAGCTCGAAGAAACTGAGGCACCAACTGAAGGACATGAAAGGGCTGGAACAAGGTTCCGGGCACAAATATAGCAGACATGCAGCTCAATCTCCATGTGGGTCCCCCAACAACTGGAGCAGGGGCTGCCCCTAAAGCTATTGACTGACTATGAATCCATTTCCCAGCAGAGCTAGTGCCTTATCTTGCCTAAATTGAGATGATATGCCTAACCTTGCAGAGACTTGATGTGTCATGGTGGGGGGGATACCCAGAGGGCCCCACCCTTTCAGAGGAGAGGGGGAGGGGGAATGGGAGGAGGAACTCTGTGAGGGGAGGACTAGGAGAAGACCAGTGTTTAGGATGTAAATAAATAAATAAATATATAAAAATATGTAACCCACCATATAAACAAACAAAAACGAAGCAAAACAAACAAAAACTGTGTTTATTTCCTTAGTTCCAGAAAAGTCATTTCACAAAGCCTTTGGAATGGAGAAAGTGTCTCAGTGCAGGGAGACAAGGAAGGGGGGCAGTACTTGGAATATAAATAAGTAAATAAATAAATAAATTTTAAAAAGTAGTTAAATAACTTTGTAATAGCTATGCCACTAGTGTACTAGTAAGCTACCCTTCACCTGGGTTGTGGATACTGTAGCATGAAAGTTCTAAGCTCAGGAAGATAATTGCTCAATTTTGTTTCACAGAAAGCTACATAGCATGTGTCCTAGAACAAGCCACCTGAGAGGAAGTTTCAAGCTCATTTTCAACTAAGTTTCTCTGTATCTATAATTAAATTCACAAATGTCACCTTTTTTTTCTCAGATGAAGTGATGAGATGTGAGCCAAACCCAAACTATGTGAATATATGGCTTGGGCTGGGCCTAGAGCATTTCCTTCTCTGTTCTAGCTATTTCTAATCCTAGGCCTGGAAATTTCTAGTCTCCATACAATTGAGTCTTCAAAGCTTACCGATTCAATCTGTTTTTTTTCACTTTCAGATGGAATTTTTCTGCTTGGCTTCATACTAACTTTGCCAATGTGTTTTAATCTTCTAGCTACTTTTCATTGCCTGGCTAGTTCTGACTTCATCTGTGTCTAGTGTATTCTTGCTGTAACCTTTCTCTGTAAAACTGTCATACATACCCACCACCCACCACATGTACTATCATCCTTTTTGTTCTTTCTCCCTGTTCTTAAAGTATTCTCTCTTCCTCTGCTTTTCTCATGTGAGTTGAGTGTATCCTATGTGATTCATTTTGCCAAATCTTTCTCTGATTCATTGCTTTGTCTGTCCCTCAATTGAACATCACTTTCATACATGACTGCTTTTTTTTTCTACAAACTAACTTTACCTTTATTTTAATGTACTAAAGGTGTGTAATAAAGGTGGATGTGTGTATTTCAGGCAATCATATCTTTGGATGTGATCTCGTTAATGCAGCCATGTTGGTAGATTAAAATCCTATACACAAACAGTTTAGTTACTATTCTATTTTTATGAAGAGATGCCATGACCAAGACAACTCTTATAAAGAAAAAACATTTAACTTGGGATTTGTTTGCAATTCTAGTAAGATAGTACCTGATCATTGTGGTGGGAAGCAGGTAGACATGGAACTGTAGAAGTAGATGTGAGTTTTACATCATGATCTGTAGATAGGATGCAGAAAGGGAATGGGGTCTGATGTGAGCTTTTGAAACTTCAAAGGCCACCCTCAATGATATACCTCCTCCAACAAAACCTCACTTCTTCCACCTAGGCCACACCTCTTAACACTTCCCAAAAGTTCTACTACCTGTGGCCTAGCACTCAAACATATGGATCTGTGGGGGCCATTTTCATTCAAAAAACCACCAGACCAAGTCAGTGCTATTTTCAAAATAGGGACTTGCCATCCATCCAGCCTGGTGAGCAACCAATGACAATGCCTATCATCTATATAGTCTTGAAGCCTTTTGAAGGTGTCCTGATCAATAATTCATTGGGATTTCCTTTTTAATAAATAATTAATTACTTTACAAAGTAATAGGTTTCAGTGTGATTTCTTGAAACACAGTTAAACATCCTAAGTTCGACTTAACTTTTTCCTGTTACCTATCTTACCTATTATTCCTCAACATATCCTTGTTTAAAGCTTGTTATATCCACAGGAATCTGTACTCTACCAGAGAGATAATTTCTCATTCATTTTTGTTGCTGAGTAATAGACATAAAATTGAAATAGCCTAGATATTCTCTTAAACTGTTATATGGATAATCAAAATGTGACATATTTATACAACACATTATTTAGAAGATAAATTAGATAGATAGAACTAGAAATAATCATTTAAGTGAGGTACTCTTAGATAGATAAATTGAAATTGAATGTTGTTTTAATGGATTTTTTTCATGAGTTCCCATTCTACAGTTTTTCTTAATGCCTAAGTGACTCGGTTCTAGTTTTAAAGGTCCTTTAAGGTCCAGTTTAAAAGTTATTTTTTTTTTCCTGTGGCAATAAATTGGATCCTAAACCCATTTTCTCATTCATAATATTCAAGGCATCATATCTCATGTTATGTCCTTGGTCTGTTTTTCAGTTGAGTTCTCAGAGGTGATAGCCTAGTTTTATTCTTCTTGCTATGATTTGACCAGTATCATTTGTCAATGTCTTTGTCTTTTCTCCAATGTGTACATTTGGAATATCTGTCAAAAGCTAGGTGGCTGTACAAGTATGGTCTTATATCTGAGATTTCAGTTATACCTTATTGATCAGTGAAACTGTTTTTATGCCAGGTCTATGCTATATTATTGGTGTTTCTCTGTAGTATAATTTAAAATCTTGGGTAGTGCTGCCTCCAACAGTGCTTTTGATGTCCATGATAATTTGGGTGAATGGCAAAATATCATAAATCTTACAGATTTCATGAAGCAAGTACTAATGTGTTCTTGGCCAGAATTACAGTACCAGACATGCATATTCTCGTGTGGAGTAGACTTTAAATATAAACAGAATATCCCTGATCATTACCGTAATACTTCTGCAATTATTGTATTCATGGCATGTCTTGCCATGCAGGTCATTAGAAATCTCACCTGCTATCTCTCTCTCCACTCTCTCTCTCACTCTCTCAAATGGATCTTTTTATGAGTGTATAGTGTATTTTAACTTAACTTGATCAAACGAAAATTTGACCTCAGAATTTTTCTGTTCCAGAAACTACAAAGTGTAAAATACACACTCAAAGATTTTGTTATTGTTGTTGTTTTGTGCATTTTTGTTTGTTTTTAAATGTTATTTTATTTATTTATTTATTTATTTATTTATTTATTTTTTGAGATAGGGTTAATATGTAGTCCAGGCTGGCCTCTGAATCACAGACTTTCTCTGTTCACCAGCAGAGTACTGAGATTACAGGAATATTTTATCACAACCATTTTTGAGTTGTGAGTCTCAGCTGTTTCTTCCTCTACTGTTCAGAAACAGGAATAAGATTCAAAAAAAATACCAACAGTCAAATAGTTAAACAGAAAGAAAAATTAAAAATCAAAATAAAGTTGTTAGGTAGATAGCTCTGTATAAAACCTTAGCACACAAGCACCTGAGTTCAATATCTAGAACCCATGTAAACCCAGGCTGGGTAACATCCATCTGTAATATCAGAGCTACTGAGGTGAATAAGAAGGTTGAGGAGGGAGTGACACAGACAATCAACTAACTGTCTACCACATTGAATTAAATATGGTGTCAGACATCCATAAACAAAACACCTTGTATCAAACAAGTTGAGAAGGCAGAACTGGTACCCAAAGTTGGCCTTTGACCTTCATATTATGCTATGATTTCTGTACACTGTACATATACTTGCATACACACAGAGACACCTTTACACACGCACACACGCACACACACACACACACACACACACACACGTACACGAGATAATGAAAGTAATAACAAAATAAAAAGAAACAAAAGGCCAATGAATGTTTAAAGGGAGAAGGAGGCAATGTGATATTTTATAGGCAGAAAAATTAGTAGTAGTAAAAAAACACAAAGCTTGTTTAAAACAAAAATAATTGAGAGGTCATTAGCCAAAACAAATTATTTCAGAATCTCAGCAGTTTCAACTTATGTGTGTGAACAGCCTGAAGGGAATACAGAAGACATTATAATTTTAATTACATGGGTTTTTGAATATGTCTCAAACCTAGATCTAATTTACATTATATAAAATTGTTTTCAGCTTATTTTTAAGAGTAGAAGAGCAAATAATTATCTTTGTTATGTTTAAAATTACAGTGTAACTATCCTTATTGGCATTTTATACTTCAACAGTATAATACCAGATATTATTCTCCTTAAGTCCCCTTTCTTTCAAATGAGAAAAGCCAATTTGCATTATTTATAGGCAATACATAAACGTTATAGCTGAAACTTCAAGCCCATAATCTTTAATTATCCCTTAGGAATCTAAAATATTTATTCATATACTATAATGGCATGGGAACCTTCCTAGTTTGCAATCTGTCCAGTATCTTCTACTCTGTACAAAAGCAAAAGGCCATGTTAGCTCTACTGAGAAATTGGTTACTAAGTTGTCATTCACAGGGCATTCCACAATTAGTTGCACAGTATATGTTTATGTTTTATAGCAGTGTTTACAATAATTAAAATTTTCACTTACTAAGAATTGTTCTGAGTAATGTTTATTTATTTTTATCTAACACAATGTTATTGTAATATAGTCATTTCACAAATATTTTATAAATGGTACCACAGAGAAATGCCAGGTTAAATGACTCTTAATGTGTTACATATGTGGATGACATATTTGGTTCATATCTATTCACTTATTTTCAGTTAATAATTTTTCTCCCAGTGTACTATAATTGTCTTAAGAATCACCCACATTTGCAACTATCATTCTCACAGGTCAGTGATTAGTGTCTTTCTTTGTGATGGTTCACAATTTTTTGTCCTTGGTAAGCCAGGACAAAGCCCTTAAAATAAAATTATTTAACTTATTTATCTTCCATCTTTGAACCCAACATATCTGTCAAGAATGTTCATTAACATTTTCTTCTTAGATAAATATTAAAATCACACTTCAACATAGTTAATACTTTAAAGTTTTTAGTTCATCCTCAAACAGTGAAAAGGATAGGCAAGGTATCAAGACATTCTTCTATGATGCTGAAAATGGGTCTGAACTCTTAAAACACACAGCTTCATTATGTCCTGGTAGCTATCCTTACAATTGGGTGGATATATATGTATAAATGCATATTATTTCTGCATTTAGACTGTCACTTTTGACTTGGTTACTAGATTTTTTTCTTAGAACTTGGCAAACTCATCATGTCTTGAGGATGAAACATGCACTGCTTTTTCCTACAGAAACTCATCTTCGCTCACTCACTACAATTGCAACTTCTTCCAAGTCTTATTTTGAAAATCACCATTCCCAGAAAAATTTCCTGTACCTTCTGTTCCTGTCTCCCTCCCCTCTATATGCGGCTCCCCTTATTACTCATTTTTTCCATACAAATCATATGCAAATAGATCCGAGGATCATTTTACTGATTCCAACTGGATATTTCTGCATAATGCAATTTTCATGAAGTTCGAAACTTCATCCAGCTTGTCAATTTTTATGCTTTCAGCACACAGCATAATCTGCAGATTCAATGTGTGATTAAGGCAATAATCGAATGAAACAATGAGAATGATGGCAGCAAGCATCTATATCAAGACAGAGTAATTTGTTTCTTTTCAACTCTCCCAGAAGAAAATGAATAGCACACTATGATTGCATGCAGTCAGAAGTTTTCACTTATTCATTCAACTTACAAGTTGGGTGACTGTAAGTTCAAACGTAATAGAATAAAAGTGGGCTAAATGAAAGAAAAGAAAGAATTCTTGAAAGTTTGATGCCTGATCATGTTTTTTATATCTTTTGTTGCTTAATTAAAAAGCACAATTAAATATAAAACAAAAATGAAATCAAATCCAGGGTCATGATATATAATATATGATATATTTTATCCATGGAAGGAATAATCAGCCATTTTTTGGTAAGCAATCATCTAACAGTAGATCCTTCATTACAGGAGATATATGTGAGCATGAGAGTTAAATCGATACTGGGATGATAGGAAACAGATCTTAATATATATGGTCTCTCAAATGGACTACCAGAATAATTACTCTATGTCTCCCACTAAATCAATGGTAACATATTGCAGGTCCTACCTCTGCTACTTTTCCATAAATTTGTCCCTGAAGAGTTGTTATAAATAACATTGAGAAGAGATTGGAAAGTGAATAAAGTTACACACCTAACTAATCCTTCAGGCTTGTTCAAACTTATCCTTGTGAAATCTGTTCAACTTGAAACATAATCTGGGGATTATGTAGGTTGATTTCAATCAAAGAATTGTTGAAAAGAGTTCAGCATCTTGTTCTACATAAAGAAAGTTTGCTGATGCATGAGTTACATTAAGTACTTGTATTACATCCCCTGAAACATCCCTGGTACACAGCGAAAGACAAGGGGGAGGATACATGATGAGGAGCAACAGAGAAGAGAGGCATGACATAACTTCCTGGATGGACCAAACATTATATCTTTAGATAAGAATATTTGAATTTTACAAAATTAATTAAGTTGAGTATAAAAATGACGAAACAAGAAGATAACCAGTAAAACGGAACAGACAATGTCAGTGTTGAATTCTTCAGTTTCTCCAATTCTTGGCTCAGGAATCATCATGGAATAGAGGTTTGTGGACAGTTTTCTATTAACTGTGGGTAATGACATATTTTTTTCCTTAATATTAGTTTGGCCAAAGTTGATCCCATTGAAGAGTGAGTTCTTCATGAATTAGTTAATTTCATCTCTAAAGTACCCCAGTTTGGAAAATAAAATAATACAGGCATGTTAGAATTAATTATCGCCAAGTATAATGCAAACACTAGTTGAACTCACAGAGTTAGTTAACATTGACAAGCTCCTCAGTAAACTTCACAGTATATATAACCATTCCATTCCCCTTTACTGAATCCTCATCCCTGATATTCTTTGTTAGGATACAATTCAGAGAAATTCAGCCTTGTATATTTGTCCAGATAAAATATTTATATTTACACAACAGATTTATTCCCCTCCCGGTCCACCCTGCAATCATTCTACATCAAATACATCCTCCCTGTCTCCCTGTCTCTACAAGGATCTTCCTACTACCCTATCCCATCAGACCTCTAAACTCCCTGGGGCCTCCAGCCTCTTGAGGGTTAGGTTCATCTTCTTTGACTAAACCCAGACCCAGCAGTCCTCTGCTGTATATGTGTTAGGGGCCTAATATCAGCTGGTATATGCTGCCGGGCTGGTGGTCCAGTGTTTTAGAGCTCTTGTGGGTCCAGGTTCATTGAGACTGCTGGTCCTACTACAGGGTCGCCCTCCTCCTTAGCTTCTTCCAGCTTTTCTCTAATTCAACCAAAGGGGTCCATTCTGTCCATTGATTGGGTGCAAATATTTGCATCTGACTCTTTCAGCTATTGGTTGGGTCTTTCAGAGGGCAGCCATGATAGGTCCCTTTTGTGGGTTCTCCATAGCATCAGCAATAGTTTCAGGCCTTGGGGCCGCTTCTTGAGCTGGATCCCTCTTTGGGCCTGTTGCTGGATCATCTTTTCCTCAGGCTCTTCTCCATTTCCATCTCTGCAGTTCTTTCAGACAGGAACAATTATGGGTCAGAGTTTTGACTGTGGGATGGCAACCCCATCCTTCACTTGACTTTCTGCTGGAGATGGGCTCTACAAGTTGCCTCTCCCGACTATAGGACAATTAATCTGAGGTCCCACCCTTTGAGCCCTGAGAGTCTCTTATCTCCCAGATCTCTGGTACATTCTGGAGGGTCCCCTCAACCTCCTACCTCTCGAGGTTACCTGTTTCCATTCTTTCTGCCAGCCCTCAGGGCTTCAGTCCCTTTCTCCCACCCAATACAACATAATGTTCCCCTCTTCTACCCCCATCGTGTACTTTCACTCCCAGGTCCCTCCCTCGGTCCTCCTTTGTGATTTCTTCCTTCTCCCACCCAAGTGGGACTGAGGCATCTTCACTTGGGCCCTTTAGCTTGTTGGCATTTTTGAGTTCTGTGCACTTTATCTTGGGTATTCTGTACTGTTTATTTTTATTTTATTTTTTGGCTAATATCTACTTATTAGTGAGTACATACCATGTATGTCCTTTAGAATCTGAGTTACTTCACTCAGGTTGATATTTTCTAATTAGATCCATTTGCCTGCAAAACTCAGGGTGTCCTCATTCTTAATAGCTAAGTATTATTGCATTGGGTAAATGAACCACATTTTCTGTATCCATTCTTCTGTTGTGGGACATCTAGGTTGTTTCCAGCTTCTGGCTATCACAAACAAGGTCATTAAGGACGTAGTGGAACACATGTCCCTGAGGCATGGTGAGCATCTTTTGGGTATATTCCCAAGAGTGGTGTTGGTGGGTCTTCAGGTAGATGGATTTCTAATATTCTGAGGAACCACTAGATTGATATCCAGATTGGTTGTACCAGTTTGCAATCAAACTATCAGTGAAAGAGTGTCTCTCTTTCTCTACATCTCGACAAAATGTGTTGTCACATGAGGATTTGATCTTAGCCAATCTGATTGGTGTAAGGTGGAATCTCAGGGTCATTTTGATTTGTATTTCTCTGATCACTAGGGACTTTGAACATTTCTTTAAGTGTTTCTCATCATTAAAGATTCCTCGGTTGTGAATTCTCAGTTTAGTTTTATACCACATATTTTGATTGGGTTGTTTGATTTCTTTGGTAGTTAGCTTCTTAAGTTCTTCATATATTTTGGATATTTGCCTTCTATCAGACATTGGGTTAGTAAGTATTTTTTTTCCAATCAGCAGGTTGCTGATTTGTCTTATTGGCTATGTTCTTTGCCTTACAGAAGCTTTCCAGTTTCATGAGGTCCCATTTATCGATTCTTGATCTTAGAGAATGAGCTATTGGAGTTCTGTTTAAGAAATATCCTCCTGTGCCAAAGAGTTCAAGGCTCTTTCGCACTTTCTCTTCTATTAGATTAAGTGTATCTGGTTTTATGTTGAGGTCCTTGATTCACTTGTACTTGAGGTTTGTGCAAGGTGACAAATATGGGTCTAGCTTCATTTTTCCTCATGTAGACAGCCAGTTACACCAGCACCATTTATTGAAGATGCTTTCGTTTTTCCATTGTATATGTTGGGCTTCTTTGTCAAACATCAAGTGTCTGTATTTGTGTGGTTTTATTTCTTGATCTTCAATCTAATCCATCGATCAACTTGTCTGCCTCTGTACCAATACCATGCAGTTTTTATCACTATTGCTCTGTAGTAAAGCTAGAGGGCAGGATTGGTGATTCCTCCAGCAGTTCTTTTACTGTTATGAATTGTTTTCTCTACTCTGTTTTTTTTTGCCTTTCCAGATGAATTTGAGAATTGCTTTTTCCATGTCCTTGCAGAATTGTGTGGTGATTTTGATGGGGATTGCATTGAATATGTAGATTGCCTTTGGTAGGACGGCCATTTTTACGATGTTAATTCTGCCAATCTATGAGCATGGGAGATCTCTCCACTTTCTGAGATCTTTGATTTTTTTCTTGAGAGACTTGAAGCTATTGTCATACAGATCTTTCATTTGTTTGGTTAGAATTACCCCCAATATATTTTATAATATTCGTGGCGATTGTGAAAGGAGTTGTTTCCCTAATTCCTTTCCTAGCCTGTTTATCATTTGTTTAAAGAAGGCTACTGATTTATTTGGGTTAATTTTGTATCTCGTCACTTTGCTGAAGCTATTTATTACCTGGAGATATTTTCTGGTAGAGTTTTGGGGGTTACATATGTATACTATCATATCATCTGCAAATAGTGATACCTTTATTTCTTCTTTGCTAATTTGTATCCCCATGATCTCTTTTTGTTGCTGTATTGTTCTAGCTAGCATTTCAAGTACTATATTGAATAGATATGGGGAGAGTGGGCATCCTTGTCTTGTCCCCAATTTTCATGGGATTGCTTCAAGTATGTCTCCATTTAATTTGATATTTGCTGTTGGTTTGCAGTAAATTGCTTTTATTATGTTTAGGTATGGGCCTTGAATTCCTGATCTCTCCAATACTTTTAACATGAAGGGGTGTTATATTTTGTCAAATGCTTTTTCTGCATCTAAAGAGAAGATCATGTGATTTTTTTTCCTTTGAGTTTGTTTATATAGAGGATTAGATTTTTGGATTTTTGTGTATTGAACCTTCCTTGCATCCCTGGGATGAAAACTACTTGATCATGGTGAATTATGGTTTTGAGGTGTTCATGGATTCAGTTTGTAAGAATTTAATTGAGTAATTTTGTGTCAATAATCCTAAGCGTGATTGGTATGAAATTCTCATTATTAGTTGAGTCCTTGTGTGTTTTAGGTATCAGAGTAATTATGGCTTCATAGAATGAGTTAGGTCATGTTCCTTTGGTTTCTATTTTGTGAAATAGATCGAGGAATATTTGTATCAGGTCTTTGTTGAAGGTCTTGTAGAATTCTTCACAAAATCCATCTGACTCTGGGATTTTTTAATTTTTTGGTAAGGAGGTTTTTAATGACCTTTTCAATTTCCTTATGAGATATGGGCCTGTTTAGATAGTTTACCTGCTCTTGATTTAACTTTGGTGTGTGGTATCTGTCTAGAAAACCACCCATTTCATTTAGATTTTCCAGGTTTTTTTGAGTATAGGCTTTTGTAGTATGATTGATGTTTTGAATTTCCTCAGTTTTTGTTGTTATGTTTCCCTTTACATTTCTGATTTTGTTAATTTGGATACTGCCTCTGGGCTCTTTAGTTTGGCTAGGGGTTTATTTATCTTGTTGATTCTCTCAAAGAACCAGCTTTTGGTTTTGTTGATTCTATGTATTGTTCTCTTTGTTTCTATTTGGTTGATTTTGCCCTGACTTTGATTATTTCCTGCCTTCTACTCCTCTTGGGTGAGTTTGCTTCTTTTTGTTCTAGATCTCTCAGGTGTGCTGTTAAGTTGCTAGTGTAAGATCCCTCCAACTTCTTTACCAGGGTACTTAGTCCTATGAATTTTCCTCTTAGCAGTGCTTTCATTGTGTCCCATA
The DNA here is from genome assembly GCA_019843965.1 of Rhynchomys soricoides. Taxonomy (NCBI): domain Eukaryota; kingdom Metazoa; phylum Chordata; class Mammalia; order Rodentia; family Muridae; genus Rhynchomys; species Rhynchomys soricoides. The sequence continues at coordinate 2,842,432 of JADRCH010000216.1, forward strand.
AGTATGGGTATGATGTGTCAACATTTTCATTAAATTCCAGGAAGTCTTTAATTTCTTTATTTATTTCTTCCCTGACCAAGTTATCATTGAGTAGAGAATTGTTCATTTTCAACATGTATGTGGGCTTTCTGTTGTTTTTACTGTTATTAAAGACTAGCCTTAGGTCATGTTGATCTGATAGGATACATGGGATTATTTCAATCTTCTTGTATCTGCTGAGGCCTGTTTGGTGACTGATTATATGGTCAGTTTTGGAGAAAGTACCATGAGGTGCTGAGAAGGAGGTATATTCTATCAGATCACCATGGTCTATTTTCATTTTCTCATGTGTACTTTCCAACCTCTTTAGTATAAAAAAAAACAACAACAACAAAAAAACATGTCCTTGAGTGTATGAAATGGACAATCAAATAATATAGGAGGCCAGCCTTCCAACTATTTAAATTCAATCAAATATAAACCATGCAACATCTTCCTCCAGGAACCAGCTTGTCCCATAATACACAAGATTGTAAGGAGGTGACAATATATTATTGTAGCTTTTAAAACTGACTGAAAGTATAATCATTTGATAAAAGTAAAAATGTGTTTTGGCTTGTTTGTTTTGTTTTTATTTCATTTTTCTCAGCTCTGGAAAAAGTGCTGCTTCTCTTCTGCACGCAACCTGGCCTTAGGTTGACAGTCATTGCCAATAGGTAACATCTAAGGCTCTCTGGTGTTTCAAAGTACTGGAAGCAAGGCTTGTGGGAAGGAAGAAGAGACAATAGACAATGCAAATTAGGTATGCACTGGCTGTTCAAAGTTTCTGCTCAGTTTTTGTTTGGGGGAGCTCAATCACATGATCAGTAAGGGGAAACTGTTAATAAAGTATAGATATATGACAGAAGAGAAAAGCTACATTTTGATAAGCAGGCAACCAACTCTCTAATGTGATACTAATATGTTATTGATAATATCTCCTTACTGCTCATCTCATTTCTCGTTTTCTGTGATATATTATTGACATAACACATCAAAGAGACTTTTAATAAACATACATGCCTATAAATAATGTTTTTTTTTGGGTTTTCTTATGGTTATCATATAATTCAAGTTCTGATTGACTGACCATATATCTATAAAACCCTCTTGATCAGATTTTCATACTTCATAGTCTAATGATATTTCTTTCAGTGAGTCTATTTATTTCCAGTGCAGTACAAGATCTCTCTTTACAGGATTCCACCTTTTGTTTCCCCATGAAACAATTATTTTTATAGCTATATCAACAAAAGGCCGTGAGTCTACCATAACAGTTCAAATGTACGTGGGGGCAGTGCTCATCTGATACACAATGGTCCTTAGGCTTTTCCTTATTCTATAGATTCACGATAGATTTATGATTGAAATTATTCTGTCTTTAGATGTTATAAGGGAGTCAGCTTATCTGCCTTTGGACAACCTATTCATATAAAACAGATGGGGGAAGAATTCTCAAATTTTTCCTTTAAGTATTTAGTCATATATTATAAAATTCCCACACTTCCTTCATTACATCACTTAGAAACATGACACATTGATACTTTTGCATGTAAATTAAGTTGGGCTATTTAACTTTTCTCTTAGTGTAGGTAGAAATATGGGACACCATATATCATTTCTTGGTCAATAATTCATATCTCCTTACTCTCGGATTGCTCTAAGCACATTTTCTGCTGGTAGTATGGTTTTTAGATGAAATGTCACCTCTCTGTAGAGGCCTCTGTCATGATTGCTTTCTATGTCTCATTCTGTATCATTCTTTACCTTACCATGTCCCTAAGAGACTGACCTCTGCATAGGACTGCAATTGCATTCTTGACCTCTGACTGTTGGTCAATGAGAGATTTGGGAAAATGACACAAGTCTGATCTTAGGTCATTCATCTTCTATGTCCCTTTCTGCCTATCCTGAGGCTGTCTCTCTCCTATCTATCACATATTTTGGATATTTCATAGTTTTCAGGCTTTCTATTTTTGCCCAGTAGTTTTTCAGGCTTTGAGATGACAAGGGTTCTGTAGCTCTTACTCCCAAGGAATTTGCCCAATTATAGTTTTGTCTCAATATTTCTATTTATATCTTTCTTTCTAATCATTCATTCTATTACACATTTCCAATTTTTCAAGTTGGGAACATTATTTTATTCCTTTCCAGAATCATGACTAACATGCATTTGAATTAACAAAACTGAATTAAAAAGTAGTTTTCTGCCTCATCATCCTATATTTATGTAATAATAATAATACAAGGAAAGATTATCAAAATCAAGAGCTGGGACATAGGAGCGGTGAGAGGGAGAACTGCAGAGAGCAGCCAGAGCAAAGGGAGGGAAAGTAGGATGCAATTTGATTTCAATTAAAAAGGTATTCAAATGTTTTTAAATTTCAGGGGGCTAGAGATGTCTCTGAGTCATGGTCCAAGAGTTGATCTTAGGATTTTGTCCCCAACAATGAAGAAGGAGTAAGGTGTTACTACATAGACTTAATGGACTAGATACTACAATTCCTTTTCTTTAAAAACCAGTGAAGGGAGTCTTAAAATAGCTCAGTATCCTGAAAAGTTTGAATGTCAGACTAAGGTTTTCATCATGATTGTGATTAGAAAGAGTACATCAGAATAAAGCCTTTAAGTTGTGGCAGATACAGAAATGAGTAAAGTATTAACTGTGCCCACATCCAAGTCTCAGAAAACCTTGTGGTAGAGGAGGTTGAAAGAATGGCAGAGTCACAGAAAGGAGAGGAATACGGAAAATGCTGTTTTCTGGGTGTAGTATTGCTCTTGCTTTAAAAAGTTATGTGGGGGACAGAGAGCTGGCTTAGCAGCTGTGGTTATCTGCATAAGACATACACAAGTTAAGGCCAATGAAACCTCCAGCTTGGTACAGGGGTATGGGAGCTTCTTGGCTCCACCACCAGAAGAAGAGAAGCCATTGGCAATCAATGGCTGCTGAATCAGGAGAGTCAGTTTCCTTCTGGAATCTGGCTGGTATGTTAGGTTTTACTTAAAGGTAACATACACATATGTTGAGTAGGGATCAGGCTCAGAAAGTTAATGATATCAAAAACAGAGAATAAGACATTAGGAAGGAGGCAGTTTGGTAAACCCTGTCCCATGTTGGAGGGAAGTAGATGTGATCAAAATAGATTGTGGGCATGTATTAAATTGCAAAGAACAGATGAAATAGCATTTAAATATTTAAAAGTGTATGTTGGATAACAGCAGGCATGGTCCTGTATGCCCTACAAGTGGACTTACAGTACAATGGATGATAATATTGTCCTCCTCAGTGTTCATATTTTAAATTTACTAGCACAGAATTATAAAGGAAAAAACATTTTTGATTGTTTAGCGATTAAAATGTTCATTTTATTATTTTAGTTACTGTCAAACAAACATGAAGACATGAGTTTTATATCTACAAAATTATATTCTTAATTGGGATGGTGGTTTGGTGTTTTAATTTGCGTCTGATGAACTGAAATTTATAAACTGAAGAATTAAAATGCATCTGTGGGATGCAGCCAAGTGAAATCTTGGTTTCATTGTGAAAATGGAATCTATTTTTATTGTGTTTCACTTTCTTGTTTATCAGGCTTGATGACAAGTGAGGAACTTGTTTATCTTCATCAGTCAGTCTGTATTGGTTGGACTTTGCAAACCAGTTATAAAATGCTCATTTGAACAAACTGCTTATTCATAGGGAGCACTGGTTGTCATGAATAACATTTATTAAATTGAAAACAGTACATATAAGTATTGGAGCAGTGGTCACAGTTACTCAAAAATTAACATGGGATAACATCCTCATATTTAGAAGCATTTATAGGAATATGATGACGAGTGGTAAATTTTATATTTCGGTCATGTTTGAGGATATAATGTATATAATTTATATACATTCCAGTCATTGCCCACCTCGGTTCTCCCATCTACAGTTCCTCATCCCATTCATCCTCCCCCTTTCCTCTGAGAGAGTGCTTCCTTCATCAGGTCTCCCCCTTCCTTGGGGGCCTGAAGTTTCTCTCTCAAGGATTAAGCACATCTCCACGGAGGCCAGACCAAGCTGACATATGTGCCAGGGACCTCAAACTGGCCCTTGTATGCCCCTGGTGGTGGTTCAGTCTCTGGGAGCTCCCTGGTGTCTGGATTAGTTGAGACTGCTGATATTACCATCTGGTTGCTCTCCCCTTCAGTTTCTTCAATCCTTTCCCCAATTCACCTATAGGGATCCCTGACTTCAGTCCTATGGTTGGATGCAAGTATCTCCTTCTGTCTCAGTCAGCTACCTGTAAGGACTCTCAGAGGGCAGTCATGCTAGGCTCCTGTTTGTAAGCATATCATAACATCAGTAATAGTGTTAGGCCTTGGAGCTGCCCATGAGATCGATCCCAAATTGGGCCAGTCATTGGATTGCCTTTCCCTGAGTATCTTCTCCATTTTTGTCCCTGCAGTTCTTTCAGACGGGAACAATTCTGGGCCAGAAATTTTGACTGTGGCTTGGTACCCCAGTCCATCCAGTTGAGGCTCTGTCTATCTACTGGGGATGGACTCTTTGTTGGCATTTGAGATAAGGTCACTTCCATTGAGTGCTGGGAGTCTCTTAAATCCTGGGTCTTGAGTACTTTCCAGACGGTCCCCCATCTCCCAGCCCCTGCTGCTGCCTATTTCTATTCATTGTACTGACCCTTTGGGCTTCTCTCCTGCCTCCCATTCCTCCATACCTGATCGTGTTTCCCCCTTTCCCTTCCTAGGTCCCTTCCTCCTTCTGCCTCACATGAAAATTTTTTCCCCCTTCCAAGGGCGATTGAAGCATCGTCACATGGGACTTTCTGCTTGTTACACTTCTTAAGGTCTGTAGGTTGTATCCTAGATATTTTGTACATTTTGTCTAATAACCACTTATCAGTGATTACATACTATGCATTTTCTTTTGGGTCTGAGTTACCTCACTCAGGATGATATTTCTTAGGTCTATTCCATGAAGGCCTCATTTTAATAGCTGAATAGAATTCCACTGTGTAAATGAGCTACATTTTCTGTATCCCTTCTGTTTAGGGACATCAGGGTTGTTTCCAGCTTCTGGCTATTATAAACAAGGCTGCTATGAACATGGTGGAAAATGTGCTCTTCTGGTATGATGGGGTATCTTTTGGGTATATGGCCAAGAGTGGTATAGCTGGGTCTTCAGGTAGAACTGTTTCCAATTTTTCTAGAAAACCCCAGATTGATTTACAGAATGATTGTACCAATTTGCAATCCCATAAGCAATGGAGGAGTGTTCCTCTTTCTCCACATCCTTGCCAATATCTGCTGTCACCTGAGTTTTTTAATCTTAGCCATTCTGATTGGTGTGAGGTGGAATCTTAGGGTCAGTTTGATTTGCATTTCTCTGATGACTAAGGGCTTTGAACAATTCTTTTAGTGCTTCTCAGCCATTCGAGATTCCTCTGTTGTGAATTCTGTTTAGCTCTGTACCCCATTTTTAAAAATTTGGTTATTTGTCATTTTGGAGGTTAACTTCTTGTATTCTTAATATATTTTGGGTATTAACCCTCCATCAGATGTAGGGTTAGTGAAGATTTTTTTCCCAGTCTATAGGTAACTGATTTATCCTACTGACAATGTCTTTCACTTTACAGAAGCTTTTCAGTTTCGTGAGGTCCCACTTATTGATTGTTCATCTTAGAACTTGAGTCATTGGTGTTCTGTTCAGGAAATTTCCCTCTGGGCCAATGAGTTCATCACTCTTCTACTAGATTGAGTGTCTCTGGATTTACACTGAGGTCCTTGATTCACTTGATGAGGACTTGATGAGCTTTGTGGAAGGTGATAAATATGGATCGATCTTCATTCTTCTACATACAGACCATCAGTTCCACCAAAACTATTTATTGAAGATGTTTTCTTTTTTGCACTGTATGGTTTTTGATTCATTGTCAACGATCAAGTGTCCATAGGTGTGTGAGTTTACTTCTGGGTCTTTGATTCTATTGCATTGATTGGCTTGTTTGCCTTTGTAGCCATTCCATGCAGTTTTGTTTGTTTGTTTGTTTGTTTGTTTGTTTTTATCACTATTGCTTTGTACTACAGCCTAAGGTCAGAGATGCTGATTCTCCAGGAAATTCTATTATGTTAAGAATTGTTTTGGCTATCCTGGATTTTTGTTTGTCCATATGAAGTTGGTTGAGAATTACTATTTCCATGATGATAATTGTGTTGATGTTCAGGTGACGATTGCAATGAATTTGTAGATTTTTTTTTTTTTTTTGGTAAGATGGCCATTTTCTCTATGTTAATCCTACCAATATATGAATATGGACAGTCTTTCCATCTTCTAAGGTATTCTTCACTTTCTTTTTCCAGGTATTTGCAGTTATTGTTGTACAGGTCTTTCACTGGCTTAATAAGAATTATACCAAGATATTTTACATTATGGTTATTGTGAAATGTGATGTTTCCTAATTTCTTTCTCAGCCTGTTTGTCATTTATATAAAGGAAGGCTACTGATTTGTTTTAGTTAATTTTATGTCATAAAATCTACCATATTGTCTACAAAAACTGATATTTTGACTTCTTCCCTTCCAGTTACTTTCCCTTTGATCTTCTTTCATTGTCTAATTGCTTTAGCTAGAAATTCCAGTACTATATTGAATAGATAGGGAGAGAGTGGGCAACCTCGTCTTTTCCCAGATGTTAGTAGGATTCTAGTTTCTCTCCATTTAAATTTATGTTGGCTGTTCATTTGCTATATATTGCTTTTATTATGGCTAGGTATGTACATGAATTCTTGATTTTCTTCTATGGTTTTATTAAAGATATTTTCTGGCCCTTTGAGCTAGGATTCTTCGCCCTCTTCTATTCCTATTATTCTTAGGTTTGATCTTTTCATTGTGTGAGAAATATCCTGGTTTTTTGGGTTAGGAGCTTTTTATACTTTGTGTTTTCTTTGACAGATGTGTCAAAAACTTTTATGGTATCTTCTACACCTAAAATTCTCTCTTCTGTCTCTTGTACTCTGTTGGTGATGCTTGCGTCAGTAGCTTCGGATCTCTTTCCGAAGTTGTCTATCTCCAGGGTTACCTCCCTTCGTGTGTTATTGTTTCTGTTTCCATTTTTAGTTCATGAATAATTTTTATTCAATTCTTTCACTTGCTTAATTGTATTCTCCTATATTTCTTTAAGAGATTTTTGGGTTTTTGTTCCCTCTTTAAGAGCTTCCTGTTTGCTTGCTTTCTTCTGTATTTTGTTAAGTGATTTCTTTATATCCTCCTTAAAGACCTCTATCATCTTCATGAGATGAGATTTTAGGTCAGAATCTTGCTTTTCAGGCATGTTAGGGTATCCAGGGCTTGCTGTGGTGGGAGAAATTACTTCCGGTGGTGAAAAATTGTATGGGGTTCTGTTGCTTATGGTCTTGTGCTTGCTTCTAGCCATCTGTTTATCTCTGGTGTTAACTGGTCTGGGTTTCTCTGACTCTAGCAGGCCTCCTTGGTGGAAGAAAGAACTCTGTGACCTGGGTTAGATCCAGTCTCTTTTGAGGTATTCAGTGCTGTCTCTGGTTAGGGTGGGCCTCGTCTGTCTCTGGTTAGAGCAGACCTCCTTTGCCTCTGGCTACTATTGACCTCCTGGGAGGCAGGAAGGCTGTGATCCTGGTTACTGCAGACCTCTTAGTAGGCACACAGACTGTAGTGTGCCTACTAAGGTATGTGGGGAGGTATCAGGCTGCTGATCTGTCTTGGGTGGGAAGAAATGTAGAGCTGGGGGGCAAAGTATGTCCTACATCAGTTGGGCTCCATCGTTGTCCCAGCTGGAATGGGTATTTGGGTGAAATTCTCACCTATGTCTTTACTCTTGGGAGGCACACAGGCTGTACTGTGTGGGCGGGTATTGGATGATATTTATTATATACCAATTTTATACCAATTCCTACAATTACAAGGGCATATTGTAGGATGAATTCTATATATTTTCTAAAAATAATAATAGATAAATATAGTTAACGATCAAAATTTCATCAGAACTATCAACTGCAGAGAAAGAATGATTGTTTCTAGTTGAAATATAGTATTATTGTATGTTAATAAGGAAATAAGGTACAAAAATCTTCACAAGATAGAAAAAGTGAAATGTGTCTTTATTAATAAGATATGGAGGTTATGTTTTGTTGTATATGCCTGGCCCAGGAAGTAGCGCTGTTAGGAAGTGTAGCCATGTGGGAGTTGGTGTGTCCCTGATGATGTGGGCTTTAATAAACTTGTCCAAGTTGCCTGGAAGCCAGTCTTCAGGTCTGTGCCTTCAGAACAAGAGGTCAAACTCTCAGCTCTTCCAGCCCTATGTGTGCCTGGATGCTGCCATGCTCCTGCATTGATGATAATAGACGGAACTTCTGAACCTGTAAGCCAGCTCCAGTTAAATGTCATACTTATCCCTTGGTCATTGTTTCTGTTCACAGCAGTCCACAACCCTAACCAAGACAGAGGTATTCTTAAAAGCTTGAAAATTTCTATGTGAAAATGTATTTTCTAGAAGCTGTTTGTACATACCTGGTATTTTATAATAGTCTCCCAAAGAATGCATGGAATTCCTTCTATTAGAATATTATCACTTTTTATTCACCTTAGTGTCATTTTATGCAAAACTAAACTTATACATGAATAATGAGCACGCTGTTTTCTAAACTATGCTTGTGTTCATTTTACCCCATGTGACCCTCTTTCTGCTTCAGTTCTTGGGGAAGAGACTTAGTGTCTCCTGACTCTTTAGACTTATTTGCTGCAGAAGCCAAAGCTTATATATACAGAGAAATTAAAATAAACCTGCTTGTTTTGCTTTATTTCATTTTGAGGTGTGAAGAAACTTTAACTCGAGAACAGTTGTCAGACTCACTATTTGTTCATTCGTTACTAAAGTATCTGCCTAAATAGACTGTATGATTTATGCTCCACTGTATTCAGAACACATAGGAATTTTTTCAAAAGTATTACAGAGTATAGCAATGTTTCTAAGCCTCTTGTTATTTCACATAACTCTTCAATTTATTTAGATTCATTCCTACTGGAAGATATGAATCTTACTCTTCATTCCTTAAATTAATATTGTAGTTATACTCAGATATTCAGCATTTTTCCATTTTCGTGTGTGTGTGTGTGTGTGTATTCACATTTTTGTGTGTGACGATACATACATGTGTGCCTTTGTGCATGCATGTGTATGAATATAAATACAGAGGCCTAAGAATGATAACTGGAAGCATATTAGATTACCCTTTGTCCTTATTTTTTGAGGTAGGATCTCTCCAAACCAACCTAGAGGTTGCTAGTAGAGCGAGCCTTAATAATCAGCTTGCTGTATGTGTCTTTGCGAAGCATCCCAAGGCTACAGCTATTGCAGAGCTACTACATCCATCCAGCAGGTCTAGAAATCCAAACTTCTGTCCTTTCAGTGTCACAGCAGTGACTGTACGCAGTGCATCATCCCCACAGTTCTAATACGGAGGAATCGTGCACAGCAGTGACTGTACGCAGTGCATCATCCCCACAGTTCTAATACGGAGGAATCGTGCACAGCAGTGACTGTACGCAGTGCATCATCCCCACAGTTCTAATACGGAGGAATCGTACACGTTTGAGATGGTAATCAAAATAACATATTAAAATTATCTTATTCAGGAAATATGCAAATTATATGTTATTTATAACATGGGTTGTATAAGCAATATATATTAGAAATCCAACATGTGGTCTAGTTTTACTGAGGTTTATATAAATTGTAGCCGTTTTAAGTATGGAGAAAACTTTTAAAATAAAATGGATAGTGCAAAAATTTTAGAAACTGTTGGCAGAATAGGAACAATGGGCCCTGTATGCATTTAGGATATGACAGTTGCACTGGCAGAAACCATTGAAACGGAATTTTTCTGGAGGTTTAAACTTCTTTATGAAGAAATTTGTACTTACTTTATGAGGTCATGAGGTGGTAGAATAGACTTTATCCTTCAGATATCAGGAGCCTATTGTGCCTGCTGACTTTGACTTCTCATATCAGATGCATGAAACATAATTGAAATCATTGTTAAATTTGCTGCTAATTCATTGTTTTTAGAATTGTCCTTTACAGCTTCATACAAGACCTCATTTAGAAGATGAAGTGCCTTATAAGAAATAGAAAACAGTGCTCAAGAGATGACTCAGGGGTTAAGAGTGTTGGCTGCTCTACCAGAGGTCCTGAGTTCAATTCCTAGCAACCATATGGTAGCTCGCAACCATTTGTAATGAAATCTGATGCCCTCTTTTGGTGTGGCTGAAATAAATGGCAGTGCACTCACATACATAAAACAAATAAATAAATTTAAAAAAAAAAAAGAAAGAAATGCAAAGTCCTTGTATGAACTATCATTCACCCTTTTTCTTTCTCCCTTTTTGATGTCAAACAGTGAAAATCAATCTATCCAAAAGTACCTGCTTGTCTGGCACAACAAAAAATGTTTATTCACAGAGAGGGACAAGCTCAGAAAAAGTCATGGAAAGAGATTGAATTTATATCTTAACCTAGCCTTTGGCATGGAGATAAAAACAAATATAACAAAAGTTCTCAGTCAGGGAAAAAGTAACAATTATATATAATTATATCAGTATGCATAAGTATCCAATTATTAGCAAAATTTCACATGGAATAGAAGGAAACAAACGATTGGCCCATTCAATTGAAAGGGAAAGAATTAAAAAGAAAGAAAGAAAATCAAATATTTTTAAACATTTTTGGACATGATGGTAGTTCTACTAGACAAAGACTTTTAAAGCCCCTAAAGGGAAACCCAGAGAAAGTCTGTTAATAATATAAAAATTGAATTCAAATGTCAATAAAGATACAGAAAGCTAAAACAATAAGCCAAAAAAAGAACTTTGACAGAGGAACAGTATATGAAATTAAATAATTCGCATGATAACACAAAGGCAGATATAAGCAAGCAGCAGAAATGATCACCAAACTGTCATTATAATATTGGGAGATGAATCTATAGAATAGATAAAAAGGTCTAAAAGATAAGACAAAACTTAGCATATTAGTGAGGCATGCAATATAATATTGGTACATTCTTGGAGTTTCAAATTTTTAAAGGGGAAAAGGAAAAATAACCATGTGAAAAAATACTGGCCAAGAACCTTTCCAAATTTGATGAAATACAAGAATCTAGATATCCAAGAAATTCAATGACTTAGAAAAATGAAGGCAACATAGCTCACAGAGGAAATGTTGTACATTCCGGTGCTCCGTGGGCTCTACTAATGTTACTTTGCATTCACAATAGTTATCACTATACACAATGATTAGGACAATTCTCAATGACACCAGGCAAACTTCTGTGTCTGAGACATTATAGCTAATGGGGAGCTTCAAAATTGGCCAAAGTGCAGAGAAGAAGTGACTTTGGATTATTCAGCCTTAATGGAGCATCTGTGTTCCAGCCTGACACATCCATGCCCAAGGTTCAAAGAGCATTGATACGGAAGGAACAGGAATATTTTTAAGATCCAGAGGTCAGGAACGATTTTTGTGAAATAATGTCGTTTGGATGTGACAGGTTTTTACACTTATGAGCTCACAGCTATTTGGTTGCCAGCACAAACCCAACCCAGTTCACACTGAAGCATGGAGAGAGAAGGTTCATGGCATTTAATTTTAAAGAAATTCTTTTGTAAGGGTTCATGAATCACCAAAGAATAATACCCTGGACTCAAATAGTATGTACATGCAGAATTTTTTATTCAGCAGATGTCCAGCATGCTGAGATCTCCCATTAGCAAGATAGAGAGACAACTAAATGAGCATGCAGGCCTGATTTAAAGCACCTTAGGGGAATTATGGGGTAGGTGATCTTTGTCTTACTCTTCTCTAGGCATTCCAGAACCATTACTGGGAGTGGAGGCTGAGAACTGCTGCTGAGGAATCCTAGGGTAGGTGTTTGTCTTATTCTATCTCTACAAACATTCCATTAATGGGAGTGGAACCTGGCTGGAAACTACTGACCCATTTTGCTTGCTTCAGGCCTTGTGATGAGGCAGTTTCTGATGGCAGGGCAGTTTCTGACTAGCTACCTGAAGCCTGTGTTTTAGGCCTAATCTCCTGAACTGACAATTTGAAACCTGTCATGTAGTCAGCCTGTCTCAACAGTCTGAGGAATTTGTCATTTTGTTCAAATAATTTTTCTGATCCTGTAGTCATGCCTTCTGTTAGGAAATAGGAAATTAGATCAGTACATAAGGTGTTTGCTCTGCAAGTATGATCCTCATAATCCACAGAGAAAGAAGAACAGAAGGAAGAGAAGGAGGAGGAGGAGGAGGAGGAGTGTGATGACACACACTTGTAATCCCAGCACTGGGGAAATAGACTGTAGCTTTTTGGCCAAAGTAGGATACTTGGTGAGTTCAGGGTAAGTGACAGAAACCATCTCAAAAGAAAAAGATGGACAACATTTAATCAATTCCACCCAACAGCACATATACGTTTGTACACGCAGAGACAGAGAGACACAGACAGAGAGAGACACAGAGAGAGAGAGAGAGAGAGAGAGAGAGAGAGAGAGAGAGAGAGAGAAGAGGAGAAGAAACTGGGAACTTCCTACTTCATTAATAAGCTGCAGAAACTCTGTTCAGCCTTTTCCCATCATGTGGAGAAAGAACACAAAGAAATGTGGAAATGTTTGGCTATATCTAAAACTTCAAGTGTAGCTATGATTCATGGGTGTTTGCATGCATTTTAACATAAAAATTGAAAGACAACACTAACCCCATTTGCCTCCATTTAAAGATCAGCTCTGCTTTTGAAAAAAGGCCATAAGATACCAGCTCCCAGAACAGACCATAGAATCCAGAAAAGATCATAAAACCCTCTCCCAAAGAACAGCCTGGAGATAACTACAGAAATCGGGAAATATTTTATCTCAGAATTGGCCATCTGTGCTGGGCAGTCCTATTTCAACACATGGTTGAAAGTTCATGAATGTAGACCGCTGACCACCTGTGATCGTTCAGCATCCACAAATGAAATTTTAGATTACGTACTCCTTTTAGAGAGTTCCCTTGATCCCCTATGAGAAGGCCCATGTACCTTTCTGGGGTCACCATTTTGGAGAATCGTTGACCACCACATGCTGGATGCTTCTGCAGAATAAATGATCTTTGTATTTGCATACTATCTGAGTCTGAGGTCTTTTTTCAATGTTTTTGGACCCTGACAATATATTAAATATGTACAGTTCCTTTTATCTCAATAGAAAAAATTCATGAAGATAATTTGCCCATATGTGCTTTAAAATGCCTTTCCTTACTCAACTTTAGTAGATGGTTGAAAATGCTGGGATGTTTTGGGGAGGAGAAGGGTACAGTTAAATGATTAATGATTTTAAGGCCATGGTGTCTGTCTTAGCATTATCATTGTTGTAATGAAACGACATGAGCAAAACAACTTGGGAAGAAAATAGTTTATTGCACTCCCAGTTCCATATAACAGTTCATCATCAAAAATAGTGTGGTTAGTAATCCACACATGGTAGGAACATGGAGACAGGAGCTGATGCATAAGCCGTGGAGAGTGCTGCTTACTGGCTTTCTCCCCTTGGTTTGCCCAGCCTGCTTCATACAGAACACAGAATTATCAGCCCGGATATGATACCAACCAAAATGGTCTGGGTCCTTCCCATCAAACACTATAATTAATACAATGGTTTACAGTAAGATCTTATGGAGGCATTTTTCTCAATTGAGGTTTCATCTTTTCAGAAAACTCTAACATGTGTTAAGTTGGTATAGAACTTATCAATTTCACATTTATTTCCTCAAATGATGGGATGAGATGAGAGCCATACAGAAGCTGAGACCAGTGTGTTTCTTGAAGTAGAAATTTCAGGTTTCCTTACAAACTCAATTGTGCCACATGATGTTTTTCTGGAAGCTGTCTTGTGAGAGGCCATGTGATGTTTTGCTGAAAAAAGACAACTGAGAGGGTGAGTGACGTATAGAAAAAAGTATAAATGGAACCCTACAAACAGTGAGAGTAAAATCTGGCATAGCTATGCCATGCATTGCTTAGATGGCCTCTGCTGGTTTGTGTTGGTCTTTACTTTGTAGAGAGAAATGCACCAAAGATTTTCTCATGGTATTCTAGGAGTTTCTGGCCACTTTCACTGACTTGTACCCATTGGTGTTGGCCTGATGTTTCTGTTGGATCACAATGCTGCTACTGATTCCTATTTGATATTTGCTATTGAACTGGACTGCTGGTATCCTGACAACAAAGAGTGGAATTGCCCCAAAGAACTACTTTTTAAAGGTCCACAACACCCTTTTCCTATCAGCATTCACCCCCCCACCTCTGTTTGGTGGACTAGAGAGGAGGTTGAAGCACCAAAGAGCCCTAAACAAAGTAGATTTTGAAGAATCTAAGTCTAAGTCTATAGTTTCTTTCTGTGTTCTAAATGTGACTAGGCCTAAGCCTGGAAGCTTCTAGCCTCTGTGTAATCTAATCTTCCAAGCTAACTGATTCAATCTGACTTCTCTTGGCTTTTGACTGAATCGCTCTGGTTGAACTCATACCAACTTTGGCAATATGTTCTGATCTTCTGGCTCCTTTTCATTCTCTACCTTGTTTTGTCTTCACCTGTGTCTAGCTTGTTCCCTCTGCCATCTATCTCCATAAAACTATCTCCTTAAAATGGCCATACCACAGACCCTTTCTCAATCTTTCAATCTCTCTGTCTCTGTCCCTGTGTGCCCTCCCCCCCCTCCTCTTAAGTCCCCTCAGTTTTTAGTGCTGTTCTTGTGTGACTTGGTTATAGCTTATCTCTGATTCTGTCAAGTCCTTCTCTGATTCATCACTTTGTCTTCCCTCAATTAGATGTCACTTTCAAACATGGCTTCTTTTTTCTACAAACTAAACTTACCTTCATTGTTACAGATTAAAGATGTACTATGGTATGTCTATATTCCAACCAGATCATATTGTAATCTGTATTCCAACTGGATCACATCCTACAAGGGATGTTATCCCTTCCCTGAGAAGCTATAGATTAAAATTTCTCTACAAAATTAGCCTACACAGTTGATTCCTTGTCAACCTGACAAATAAACATTGTAGAGCCATTACATTTCCTTTTTTTACCTAAATATCATAAAAGAGTATTAATATTATAATATAAACATTCCAAAATTGAAACACCCACATAGTTTTAAAAAAACAATTTAAAATGCATTCTTTTAAAAATAATTTTATAATCCAGTCTCTTTTAAAATAAAAAGTCTTTGTAAAATTCTAAAATCTCTTTAAAAGTCCAAAGTCTCTCAACTGTGACATCCTGTAAATTTAAAAATAAGTTAAGTGCTTTCTTATTTCAAGAGAGACGAACCAGGACACAATCGCAATCTGAACAAAGCAAAATCAAACTCCCAAAGTGTAAATAACTCAATGTTCAATTATCTAGGATTAACTAATAATCTTTTAGCATCCTCCCAGTGGTTTGGGTCACTTCTCTGATTCTGCTGTCTGTACACATAGCTTGTCTTAGAGTCATTGGCAGGCTCCACTCCACTTTTCCTGCTATCCTTGGTGGTCTTCGTTTGCTACTGGCATCTTTAAAATGATGGTATCTTCTGCAGCAACTGGGCTTTATTTTCATCAGTAGCCATATCTAGGCTTTCTTCATGGGACCAAGTCTCAACTTCTCTCATGATAACTTCAATTGTCGGGCTTCAACTAAAACTGAGGCTGTACCTTCTCCTATCCTCGCCTCTCACAGTGCCAAACCTCAGCTGCTTTTTATGATCCCTTCATATGTTCCAAAACAGTACAATCTCAGTGGCTCTTACACTACCAAGTTTGGCTACCAGAGCATGCTCCAACCTTGACCATCTCTCGAACAAAGATACTGTATGTGGACTATAAAGAAACATTTCCCAGAAGATTCCACCTCTTCTTAATAAATGCTAATTTCCTAGCTGCTCTAACTGATAAGCATCTATTATACCAGTAAAGCAAATATTTTACCTTATTGGTTCCAGTATCCTTTTAATCACAGCAGGCTCTTCAATCCCAGCTAACCAGAACCAACTTAAAGAATAAATCCCACCTATCTACTCATCTATCTATCTATTTGTCTGTCTATCTATCTATCTATCTATCTATCTATCTTCTATCTATCATATGTATGTGTGAACCACTATGTGTGATACATTCACATAGATATGAATTAGATGTATATATCATATATATTATATATATGATAATAGATATAAATTAGAATGACTTACAAGCTGTGATTCAGCTAACCCAACAATGTATGGCTATCTACAGAATGTCCAAAAATCCAGTAGTCAATGAAGTTGAGGGCCTCAAATGTTTGTCAGTATACACTGGAATCCTAAAAACATAAGCTTGAAGCTTAATGCCAGTGAAGGAAAGAACTTGCTAGTAACAGTGAGAACAAGGAGGGAGAGAGAGAGAGAGAGAGAGAGAGAGAGAGAGAGAGAGGAAAAGAGAAAGAGAATTTTCTTTTTTCCATGTCCTTCATACAGGCTTCCATCAA
This sequence comes from Rhynchomys soricoides, assembly GCA_019843965.1. NCBI lineage: Eukaryota > Metazoa > Chordata > Mammalia > Rodentia > Muridae > Rhynchomys > Rhynchomys soricoides. The sequence continues at coordinate 2,859,027 of JADRCH010000216.1, forward strand.
AAATGTGTGGTCCAGATTAATGGGAAATTTCCCCTCTTAAAAGATCTGGATTAAACGATTAATTTCAAACATAAAAATATGTACTAGAAATGGCTCTTCCCACTTCAAATGATTTAATTAAGAAAAAAGAATCCCTTAATAGCATGCTCATTCATGTGTTTTACTTAATTCCAGATGTAGTCAAGTTGAGAAACAAGAATAGCCATCACAATTTTCATTATAAAGTATCTAGGGGAGTAGTGTATAATCACAAGAAGGGAAAGAGATAATAGAGATGACAAGAGTCCCCAGCAAGAACCAGTCCTGATAACATGTTGATCCACACTGAATTCCTGCCAGAGTTTTGGTTCTCAGAAAGACAAAATATAAATTTTTGTTAGTTAGAGCATAAATTTGTGGTGACTTGCGATTGGCATATTGTTAAATAAATCTGTGAATTTTTATTTGTAATATCCACGTTCAGAAAAAAAATAAGTTTGCTTTAAATATCAAAATGATATAATGATTTTGGAAACCAATTTATGTAAAACAAAAACATCTTAATTTGTCATTAGAGAAAAACTATTAATTCAAGTAGTTCCTTTGTTATCTCCACTGTAAACTTTTCAAATCATACTATATAATAGTTAACTCTTTGGCTCCAAATGTGTCAAGAATTGTGAAGGACATGGACAAGATGCACAAACTTTTAAAGAAAAATTCTCAACTTCTTCAACATACAGCGTTGTTAAATTGAAGTATACATTTCTTTTTGTATGAATTGTTGGAGTAAACAGTAAACACTGATGGAAATTGTGTCACAAGGCAGTAGTGACTATCAGTTTCAGAAGAGAAAATTTACAAGAAGCTGGTTATCAATATTTTCCCACACTCTTTCTTCTGTTTATTCTTGAGACATCACTGGATCCTGAAATCTAGGTTATGTAAAATGAATTATACAGTCTTCTAAATGTTTGCATATAAAAGGGTGAAAAAAACAGTAATGTATGTTAAGATTACTGTGTACTAGGATCACTGTGTGCTAGCATCACTGTGTGCAAGCATCACTGGGAGATTATTGAATGACTACAGGATGCTATAAATTAAAATATTGAAAATAAGACCCTCACACACACACAAAACAAACACAGTAATTCCATTAATTGTCAGATTGGTTCTATGAAAGGTTCAGAAACCTGTTTTCATAGTTACTGCAAGGAACTCTATGAGACTATACAATGCAAAGCAAGCATAAGACTAACATAATGAGACATTATTTCTACCAGCAGGTGACCCACACTTAGAGGTAATGAACGGGTTAAAGAATCAATTTTTACCTCTCTAAATTAATTTGTTATATTACCTTCTATTGATCATTTCTAAAGCAAATGCGTCGCTGGTAAAATACATCAGAGATTTCTCTGACGTCTTTATTGTTGTAGGATGTGGCAATTAATTTTTTTATTGAGAATCCAATTAGCTTTCTGTTCTTACAGTGTTTTACCCAAACCCACCTTTTTAAATTCCCTGAAGGTTACCAGGAAAAGATCAACTAAGCACAACTGTGTTAAAAGGTAGAAATAAAGAAAACATTACTTAGGTTGTGTACAAAATTGAGGTTAAGGTAGGTTAACTGAATCAGATTCCCTGAAGAGATAAAGATGCTCTAAATCATGAAGAATTAATCAGAAAAGTCTAATTGAAAAACAGGACCACAACAGTCTATTATAAAAGGGGAGGAAGTGTCAAATTAGCACAACAAAGCTGGAAAATCTGAAAAAGATTTTACTGGCTTTTGCCAGTATGACCCCTGTAAAAGTCTTGTTAAAAGGAAAGAAAAACAAAGGGGTAAAGGCCTTAGGGTAGGGCTTCAAGATTAGGACCACCCAAAGAGATGTGCTAAGAAAAGAAAAGTGAGTTTCCTAATTGGCGGTGGTCTGCATTTAAAGAGCTCAGAGGTCCTGCAGACGCCAAGGACAGGGAAGAGAGTCTGAGTAATTATTGCAGACAGAATGAGAGGAAGGTTAAAGGAGGGTGTCCCAGACTCCTGGACAGTGGCTGAGGCAGCAGCTTTCAAGTTCAGCTCCGTAATAATCCAGGCAAGTACCCACCATTCAGGTTAAAAATTGAAAATTACATTAAAAAGCCACTCCGTTTCTATTCATGATCTAGCTGGCTTTTTCTGACCTTGAATCAAAGGCGGATGGCAAGAGTGGCTGGTCGAAAAGATAGGACAATTCTGAAATGTTCCTAGTGTGAACAAATGAAACTCTATTGCAGTCACAGTGAACATGAACATGGGAACTGACTCATAGACACATTTTTTTCTGGACATGGGAAGATTCTGTTTTCCAGACCCTAATATCTGTGCTGGAAGTCAGAAGAGAGAGAGCACCAAGGAGCCATGAAATTTGCCAAGGGATGCCACTTCCTATTAACTCCTTAGCCCAGGGCTGCGCACCATGCTTAGAGAAACTGAATTCCAATTAAACAGAAATCTCACGAAGTTTTCCTAAATTTGTTATTTTCAAATTCCTGAGTAATAGACAAGTATTGCTTTCAGGGGGAGGCGTTAATAGTTTATTATTGAAATATTTAATTTTTGAAGAAAATATTATATAATTTAGTTTTTGTGCTGCCTCTCATCTTTGATAATTCTTTCATATCCGTGTTCATGCACACATATAGAAATGATGATAATATAAGGGCTGTGGGCTTTGGAGCGGACTATGTGCTAATTCTAGATGCGATTTAAACATCAAAATAATTCCTACCAAATTGACAGGGATTTCACGGGAGTTAGAAACTTGCCATTGTCATCTTGCTATCAGGAACTGTGTTAGAACTTGATATTAGTGCACTGGGATACTTTGAGCATATTTTTAATTCCCAGCATTTTACAAATTGAATTAAATGTGTTCACGAACTATGTCTCTTATATTCTCAGATTCTCCCGTTTCTAACACATCTTAGTTTTAGCACATTTAATCTAATTTAGAGATGAATTTGAGAGTTATTTTTCTATTTAGATTCATAGAATTTTGTACTATTTATATTCAAGAAAATTTACATATGTGCACTTGGATATTAACTATTGTGTTTAGAGTATTTTCATGTCTTGATTATCCTTTTGATTAATGGTTTCCTATTTGCTTGAGAAAGCTTAAATTATTCTTCTACCCTGTAAGATCACTGAATCTGCTAGTATTGGTCAGTTCCTCAGTCAAAATACAATCCTAGTTATTACATTATAACTTATTTTTGTTTTATTTACATATTATATTTTAGTATGTATCTGAATGTTTCTAGTTTGAATTGAATAATGTGAATTGAAATAATTTTCAAATCACATTTTTGCTATAGAAAATTTCATCCATAAAAATGTAGATATTTGTATAATAACCTGTGCTCTATCATTAAAATTTATTAATTTTTAATTCATGTCCCAGAATTGTTGTTCACTCAGTCATCAACCCAACTGAGACTAGTTGGAAGAAAATATATAATTGAAGATCAGCCCTATGACTATGTTAGTATGTAATATCACAGGCTTCTTTTCATAATCAGACATTAGTGTCTTGAAATCTGTAATTATTTTCTCAGAAGGAACCTTGTAGCCAGTTTTATCTTCTGATTACTCTGAGCTGAAATTCCTTGACCTTTTAGAATATACAAGTGACCCCATAATTCAATTTAACCTTTTCTCATAGAAAAGCAGTTATCTTAACATGATATCAGAAAAGAAATTAGGATTTCCAATATATTTCCCCGCACTATTTCATTTTAATTTATATTCTGTAAGGAGCTACCATGTTAAATTCATTTATATATTTAAGGGTAAATGGTATCACTCAAACTGTATTGAACTAAGTTCAGAAGGCTATAGCTTGCAATGTATTTTTGTGTATGAGCCTCCGCAAATCATTTCTTTCTTGGTCTATATAATCTTTTGAAAAGTAGACAGATAATTGCGATCAGATAAAATCATTACATAGCATATGAAGTATTTTGTATCCTGCCTCGTATAAATTAGATGTGTGACTCTGCTCACTGATTTTTCTGTTTTGTTTGATGATGATGATGATGATGATGATGATGATGATTTTGTAAAAGAGCAATGTCCAGTTACAAGTGAAAGAATCTATATGATGGAGAATTAGCAGTCAGTACTATCCTGGCTCTTCCTTCTCCTATCACTTTCTAATTATATACTGCACAGAGAAGTCAGAATATAAAGCACATAAATTATAAAATCTATGAAATAGATGTGTATAAATGAATATAAATGATAATTTGGATATAAAAAATCACAATTTCATTAATTGATGAAAGAGAGTTATCATTTTAAGGTTTAAATTCTTTGGGAGGCTAAATGTGAGACTTGGAAAATTGGTGTGAACCAAGAGAAGCTTGTAATCCCAAGCACCATGTGATAAGACTAAACAGTCAAGGAAGGTGGTGAAGATGCATTTCAAACACAACTGTGTCTTCCCTAGATTTATGGGTGTGGTCTAAGTTATACATTGGGAAACAGTATTATAATTGAAATACCAATACAATTGATTTAAAGAAAATCAATTTTGTTTTGCTTTAAAATCAGCTGTTTTATAGGAAAGCATAATTATTATATTTTGGTGATAATGAAATTTATGACTCAGCTCTAGATATTACATGCACATTTATTATTCTCTCTGTATAATCCTAGTTTACTATTACTTGTAAATCAAGAAAATATGAACATGACCTTCTGCCTATTCCTTGTGGAAGGAAATAGAATTATTCTGCTGATGGAATTAAAGGAAGCACAGGGTGCCAGAGCTAGGTTACTTCTAAACAAGATATTTTATAAATGTTCTCAAATTATCCCAAGGGATCACTTCCAGTAAGTGTCACCTACTCTGAGTTACTTTAACAGTTATTTCGTGATAGGTTATAGAAATGTGACAAAGAATAGCTATGCAGGGAACAGAATAAGATGTCCAATGGCCATGTATTCTGCAATTAATTAATTAAAAATTATGTACTGAGCTTTGCATGACCCCAGCTGAGGAGCAGTTTTGAAAGAAAGTTGGAATGACTTTGGTTTTTGGACACTGACATTATCTTAGAAACAATCTTGATTGGAAGACATATGTAGCTAATAAAAATGCAACTGTTAATCAAAATGAAAGGGGTTGCAAACATATCGAGCAGCACAGGGTGAGTGCCTGAAAGATTCAGAGCCATGAGCATTTTCAGAACATTGACTCCATGAATGCTTTGCATTGTCTTCTCAACTGTGGGAAAAATATGACTAAACTATAGTGAAATGATTGGGCACCTACAAAGAACAGATATATGTCATATAGAATAATCAGAAACTATTTCTAGGCATACTGGGAGTAACCATTAAGAATTCAGAGAGATTTCTACCACAGTTTGAGTATGAGTTCCCTAGCATGAGAAGACAATAGACCCTGAAGAGAGAGTGAGCATTTGAATAAGAATGCATGCACATACCCCAACACACACCCAGGCTCATATATTTGCATGCTTAATCACAGCTTGGTAAACTTTTGGGAAGGATTAAGAGGTAGGACTTGTTAGAGAAAGTGTGCTGCTGGAGGTGGGCTTTGAACTTTCAAGAAAACCAAGCCCAATCCAATCTCTCAACTATCTCTGTCTCTGTCTCTGTCTCTCTTTCTTTCTCTCTCTCCCATAGATGATAACGTGAAGCTGTTCAGCTCTCAGCTACTGCTTCAGTGCCATACCTATCTGCTTCCTGGCAAGATGATCGTGGACCTCCAGAACTGTAAGCAAGCCCCGAATTAAATGCTTTCTTCTTATGTATTGCCTTGATCATGATGAGACTGCACTATACTGTGATAGTAAATAAAATGTAATAAGCAAAACAGAACAAAAGAAAAGAAAACAAAACAAAAACCCAGTAAATAGTACATAAAAAAGCACATAAAACAGAAATGTACCCAGAAGGACTTTGGAGTTTACATTTATTTTACTCACTATATGGAGAACACTTGCTCAAAGTCAAAGAATGCTATGTGCAAAACTCCCACCAAGTACCTCAATAACATAATTAATTTACTACTCAATTTTCCTTGTATCTTGATGCGTGGGGAGGAATTTAGCCTATGTATTGATTTCACTGAGGGAAGAAAGACACTTGAAAATTATACTCTGTATGCAGATAATCAAAGGGACAACCTGCATGGATAATTATGGGTAGTTACTGTATGATTTATCAACATAAAATGGGGGATAAAAGGAAGAGAACGATAACAGACTGCTATTTAAAATGCCATAAGACAACTGAATAATCAAGACGTTCTCTAGATCATGCTACTGTTACTTAAACTCAGAGTCACAAGGTGTAAAGTTTTAACTTTTTAAACTAATGAAATATGTCCATTTGTGCTATGGACAGATTTTTTTGGATTTCTATCATCCATTATTACATGCTCCATGCTCCAGGAACAGTCATAGTAAAGTGTACTGCTCATCATGGTGATGAGGCAAACGCTAGGGTTTTAGTGACTTTTTCTGTTGCTGTGAAAAGACAAAATCAACTTAAGAGTGAAAGGGTCCATTTTGGACTCACAGCTCAAGGGTATACTGCAGCTCTTTAGTGGTAGGATCTTGAGATAGCTGTCCATCCTGTGTATACTATCAAAAAGCAGAGAGAATAGAATGCTTTTGCTGAGATTCTAGAATGAAAACCCTTCTGCCTAGCTGGCGTGCACTGAGAGTTGTCCACTAACACACTTAATTCCTGGTTAGGTAAACATCGTGGCCTCATAGCTACTTTGAACAATGTGGTTTCCTTCAGGAAACTATAGTACAACTGCAGCCATCACTGTGCTAAAAACACAAACTTTTACTTTAGTTTGTCTTACCTCATCCTTGATCTCTCTGATCATCTTCTACCTGCAAACAAGAAAATCTTCCATGAACTCTAGATACTATTTATATCTCAGATATGAAGAATAATTCATGATTAACTTAGTAAAGGTAATTTTAAAAATCTTATGATTGCCATAATGCAAATATTGTGTTTTATCTAATTTCAGGCCTTCATTTGGTGGGATTTGTGAACATGCACATGGTAGGTGTGACTGGCGGAATTATAATTCCAGAAATAAATGTGTCATGTTCATGTCCTGGCTTTTCAAATTAGCTATTTTTGGGTCTGTCCAAAAAGCTTCTTACCTGTATACTCATTTTCTTTTGCACTAGGTTTCTTAAAAAACAACACCTAAATTTTTTTGGTCTCCTTGTGGTCTTTATTACATGGAAAGTGTTTTGAACTTGATGCATGAAGAGCAGACAAAAATTTGACTACTGTCGAAATGTAGTTGAAGCAAGTTAAGGCAATATTTCTTGCATACACCATTGGAGTTAGGTACATTGCCTACTAGACTATTTGGCTATTGCCAAAAGAATAAAATTTAATGAGGCAATATTATTCACTTAGAAGGTAAAGACATTTAACACTACAGGGATCATTTAACAAGAGGGCACTCTAGCAGATTAATCTGGTGGATATGAATGAAACTGAAGGAAAACTGAAAATGTCTACTGTACATATAAGGCTGTAGTAATGGTGGGTTTACTCTATTGCCATAAATATTTTTAATATTCTTGAAGTGAATTGGCATTTATGAAGATCATAAGTGACTTTTGTACTGAAAATGAATGGCCATGTCTCATTCCTATTATTCACTTTAGCAGGCAAATATTATTAAGTTGATTATATCTTTCTAAAATCACTTTTATCCACCGGCCTTATTTGGACACTTTGTGTAATACATCCTTAGAGTTCACATCTTTGCTCAAGGTCTCTAGAAAACGCAACTTGACACAATGATTTTTTATGACAATATTGTATCAGAAGTTGCAGTTTAAGATGACAAGAAGAAGGAAAATTGAAGAGGTGACAAGAAAATAAAAGTATTCAAGTCAAGCTGGTAAGAGACAGTTTCTGAAGGAACACAAAAGGGTGAATTCTGTTTCTTAAGAAACACCTTGGCAAGTTTTTAAAACTGCAAAATAGAGTATCACGAGAAAATATTTCAAGCTTGGTACATTGTCGTGACAACAAAGTTAAGATTTTACCCATTGTCTCCTCTCTCTCTCTCTCTCTCTCTCTCTCTCTCTCTCTCTCTCTCTCTC
>JADRCH010000216.1:2867184-2918058 GCA_019843965.1 Rhynchomys soricoides
CTCTCTCTCTCTCTCTCTCTCTCTCTCTCTCTCTCTCTCTCTCTCTCAAGTTTGCCTTAGGGGAAATGACCTCTTCTGAACTTGAGCAGACAGAAGCTCATTAATAGCTAATTTCTACACAGAAGTGAATGCATACCATCTTTTTCTTTTAGGTATGGGTTAAGCAAGTGATTTTATGGTAGGATAAAGAGTAATATACTTTAGTCCCAAAAGTGCTATAGGTGGATCTTGAGGTAGATAGATTCTCATCTTGCTGAAGAACCTCCTAACTGATTGCTATAGTTGATATACAAACTTACACTCTCACCAGCAATGGATGAGTGTTCCCCTTACTCCACATCCTCACCAGAATGAGTTGATATTTGTGCTATTGATTTTCGCCATTCTGACAGGTATAAGACCAAATAACAAAGTAGTTTTGATTTGCATTTTCCTTATGGCTAACTATGTTGAACATGTTTTTCCTGTTTTGAGAATGCTCTGTAAATATCCGCACCTCATTTTTTAAAATTGGGTTATTTGTTTGCTTGAAATCTAGTTGTTTTTGGCTTTTTGTTTTTTGTTTTTTTTTTGAGTCCTGTATATATTACAGATATTAGCCTTCTACTGGATGTGTGGTTGGAAAATATTTTCTAATTTTCTATGCTGTCATTTTATCTGAATGACAGTGACGTTTGCAATGCAGTTTCATGAAGTTCCTTTTATTAGTTGTTGATCTTAATGCTTATGAGTTAATAGTGTTCTGATCAGAAAATATTTTCCTGTTCCAATGAGTTCAAGACTATTTCTTATGTTCTTTTCTATCAGGCTTAATGTATTTGGATTTATGTAGAGTTCTTCAATCCATTTGAAGTTAAGTTTTGTATGGGGTAATAAATATGGAACTATTTGGATTTTTCTACCTGCAGACATCCAGTTTGACCAGCAGCATTTGGTGAAGATGATATTTTTTCCACTAGTGTATACGTTTGCCTACCATATCTAAAATCTGGTGTACAGATACACTTCTAGGTTTTCAATTTGATTCTAATTTATCAACATGTCTGGTTTTGGTAATACCATAATGTTTTCTGAATTTTTTTTTTAGCTATTCTAGGATTTTTTGTTTGTTTGCTTGTTTGTTTACATATGAAGTTGAAAATTGCCACAAGCTGACAGCAAGGCCAACACCTTGCTGATACCAACACCCACCCAAGTTTTTGAGCAAGGAGAAGCTAAGCTGGTGTCTACATAGAACATTCACCCTCATATACTAGCACCTTTGCTATCGAAGGTACTCAGTACGCTAAAGAGAGGAGACATAAACGACACTCAGTTGCAAACTCTTTGATTATATAATAGCATCCTACATGATATTCTACTGCTTTAGTGGCACATAGCTTGTGGAAGCAACCAATTATTTCCTGGTTTAACTTAAGGCTTACCCTACAAGATGGAACCCATACTTGACACTGCTTAGGTGACCAAAATCTAGAAACTAGACACTCTAAGGACTTATTGGAGAACCGAATACTACTGTTCTGAAAGCAAGCAAGCAAACAAACAAAAACATGAACAATAGCATGACTCCTTATGACATTTTGCTGTACTCATAGATCTGTCCCTTGCTCATCTCTACTTGTGTCTGCCATTACAGAAACTTCTCTGTGCAGCAATTGAAAAAAAAAAATACTGAGGACCACAGCCATAGAACATTCAGACATAAATTGGATTTCCTTATCAAATTCTTCTCTTCAGAAGAAGAAAGAGTGTAAGAGACAAAGGATAAGGAAGACACCATGAAAACAAAGTCCTCCAAATCAATAAAATTGATGACATATGAACCCACAGAAACTGAGGCAGCAGGTGCAGGGCGAGCATATGTCTATAGTGGATGGGACTTAGAACTGAAATGAGAAGTAGGCACATGTCCCCATCCCTACTCCAGAAGCTATCTCTTCTTGACAACAATTGACCCCTACTTTGTTCTTCTAAGATAAATGAAAATTAACAAATATAAAATGATATTCAGTTTGCTTAAACACTTAAACTATTACTTCTTGCTGTCTTAAAATTTGTTATGTATGCGAGCGTGTGTGTGTGTGTGTGTGTGTGTGTGTAAAGGCATGTGTACATCATGTTATATATGCCGTGGTCAGAGGACAACTGTCAAGAGTCTTGTCATCTCCTAACTTGTTGAGGCATGGTCTGTCTTGCTGTTTCATTTCTGCCATGTACCACAGTTTGGTAAGTAAGCTTCCAGGAGATCAGATGATTCCAGGAGATTCATTTATCTTTTTTATGTGAATGAAACTCAGGTAGTTAGTCTTGTATCAAAAGCACCTTTACCTATGGAGCCAGCTTGCTGACTCATTGCAAATCTCATTTCCTCAGTAAAGAATACTGTTTGGCATCACAAAATTGAAGATTGTGACACTCATTTTCTAACAGTTTCTATCTAATGTATGTGTCCATCAGAATATGTTATAAAAATTAACCTCAGATAAATTGCAAATCCACCCTTTATATTTTATCGGGAGAGAGTGATAAATGACATTTATTCCTTGTTTCCACCTTCTCCTCATCTAATTGTTCTCTACAGATGTGTAAAGTTGATACACGAAATATGTGAATCAAAGCAGTGTACTTTCCTTCTTAAAATACAACTTTCACTATCACCCTCTTAAATTACAAGCTAATATTCAAATTAGGAATTGTGGTTCATAGAGCAGATCTGGGGCGGAGTCAGTGACCTGGTCTTCCTACCTGTTTTCTCTCACTGACTCAGCTATGTAGACGTCCTGCATTTTCTTGAATTGCCATTCCCAACATATAATCTCAGTACTTTCTTGATATCTTTACATTATTATTTCTATTTGTAGTTTTTCTCATATTTGCCATCATTTTGTTCCAACTACAGAAAAGCCCTTAGTAACTCCCACCTTTAACCTCGTCAATTTCTTGTATCTATAACAAAGTAACTAATATGTTTTTGATTTTATAATAGAATTTAAAGATATGTTACATAATTTTGAACATGTAGTTGTTTAGATGTATGTGCCTTGCTATTCTTTACAAACATTGCATGAAGATTACAAACTTCTAAGAGATATTAGCATTATTCTGTAGTAAACTGGTTAAATATCATTCACCATGCCCTCAGTCCAATTATCAACAGTAGAAAAACAAACAAGCAAACAAGAAAAAAATTCTATATTGTTTTCAAATCGATATTTCAAAAGTCAGAACGGATTTGATATCTACTAGTGATTAATAAATATTTTCTCCTTAAATTTTAATTATTTGGTAAACTGTATCCTTAAATGACAATGATATTTATACCATGGTCTTAGAAATAACTTCTGTTTGTAAAGTTGTTTTTATATTTTCCTATTACTACCTAAGTATTCCTCCAAAGCAATTTTGGATTTCAATAAGATTACAGCTTTTCAATACTTCGAACGGAACTCTGGGCATGATTTAGTCTTTCAAGTTGGCAATGTAGAATGCATCTACACCAGTTGTTCTCAATGTTCTAATGCTACCTTTAATACAGTTCCTCAATGCTGTGGTGACCCTTCAACCATAAAATTATTTCATTGCTTATTCATAATTGTAATTTTGCTACTACTACAAATCATAATGTAAATACCTGGTATCCAGGATATTGATAAGCAAACCTCCTGGGGTCGTGAAACACAGGTTGAGAATCACGCGTCTAGGTTCTGGTAGGAAGAGAAAAGGAACACTGCTGTCATTAGTAGTTAGAAACTATCTATCAAGCAGTCTGTAATATCTGTTGACACCAGTAAAAACACCATTTGTGCTTTTTCTGTTACTTGAGTTAAGTTTGTTCTATCCAACTGCATTAAGTCAGCTACCAAGCCACAAACTAATATTACTGGCAAGCATTTAACTATGCTAATCACAAATTTTCTCCATAAAGATTGAGAATTAACTTTAAATATTTTCAGTATTAAATCTAATTAATATCACTTAATAGAATGGGTTCTTCAATTTAGAGTAACTTCATATTCTAGATGAAGAAAACAATTACTAAATTATAATTATTAAATTAGGATTCTTAATTTATTACCATAATCTAAACACTCTCTAAATACATATTTAGGTACATATATTAATGGGCAAAATCAGTATATACCACATAGCTTACAGTAGATCTAGGAGCACTTGCATGGAAATTTGAAGATGTTTAGACTATACATTTAACTTAAAATAAGCTAAACAAAGATACTTTCTGATTTTTACTGTATAATTGATAAAACTGTATATATTCATGGTATAAAATGTAATGTCTGTAGTTAGATATAAATTGTGAAAATTAAAGCAAACCATATCTTATTAAAGATACTTTAAGTTTACATAATAGCTATTTTCAGCAAATATCACCTATATCTTATTATTTCTGAGACTGGATGCCAGTATTCACCTCTGGCTGGCCTGGAACTCACTGTATAGATCAACTTATAGTAATCTTCTTGCCTCTGTTTCCATGTCTCCTAAACTTGTCTCACAAGGCCTAGTTTTTTGTTTTATGTTTTTTGTTTTTTGTTTCCTTGTGCCAAATATTCAGCCCAGAGCTTCATGACTGGTTGGACACCTCCCAACCACTAATCTCTATCCCTAGTCCTGAAAAGCACATTATTAACTCTGGTACTCTGCTGTCCACCATGGGTTCAGAATTGATTTTATAAGATCCTGAGAATAGAGTGACTTGGAGTCAGTAGTGATGTATGCAAGCTGACAGCTCTATAATCTGCTCTAGATAGCTCTCTCTTGCAGACCAAAGCCTAGTTTTCTATTTACTACAATTGCATAAGCTAATTCCTTACTGCAAACCAGTTTAATTATTTACCCCAGGTTCCCTTTGATCATTCCACAAACCAGCATTTTATGAACTTAGCTATTTGACTCTTAGGAATAGAAAATGAAATATAAAGCACATGTTAGTCAAATGAACAGGACAGAAAGTGCTTTTTTTTTTTCCCTTTTTCTTTTATCATTTTTATTTTAAACATTGCAAGTCATATGCACTTTGCTGGGCACAATACCTATGGTTGCCAAGTCTAGACATAGATGCTATTTTTATGTTAGAATGTTAGCTTTAATCATAAATTAAATTTTGATTAAGGAATTTTTAAAAAATTCCTTAGCTATTTAGCAAGCTCTTCTTATTCTGATGCATGCAGCATTGAAACTCATTTATAATTCTTAGCTACCTCAATATATATTTTTTGTGTTGTTTTCAGGTTTATTGAAAATATGGCATAACAGATTAAACAGCATCACATAGTGTTTTGAAACTCATCCCAATTGTCCTCTGAGTAACCTGAAGGTTTGAGAGACTGCCAAAGTCCAGAAGCTTCAGCATGTCCTTGGTGTCAGGATCTACCTCAATGGTCTGATCTAGGGCTGAGACCTCAGGAATATAATTCCTGCAACTTGATAGAGATACTTCTCACAGGACCTCTCTGAATCCGCTTCATCATATGCGTGACATAGCCGACTATCTTGTTCCGAAGTTTCTTGCTGGGGAGAATGGCCATCTCCTCGCACACACGCTTGTTGATGTGGAAATCATTATCCAGGCACACATGGAAAATGACCTGGGCCGCCTTCTTCAGTCTTGGTGCGAACATGGCCCATGTTGGTGGGTCTTGGTAAAAGAGGAGCTCAATATAAGTTTTTAATCTTTGGATTGTTTCTTTTTTTGTTTCAGCAAACCCACTGCTTATTATTGGGAAGTATTAAGCGATCCCAGAAAGTAGGAATATCATTGAGCCCTCATCTTTTTTTCTTGATACCAGACCTTTGGATGACCCCAACCTCTATTTGGATTAAACCTACAACTAGATCCATTAGGGAGTAGAGTATCTGGATCAAATTTGGTTGTTGATGGAGGAGACCACCATTTTACCACTAATATTATATAACCATCTACCTGAGTTTATTTAACTATTCCTTTTTCTCTCATGATCCAGGATTTTTCTTCTACTGAGAAAATCTCATATCTTCTTCCTTGATATCTTTATGACTAAGCTGACACATTTAGTGCAGCTGCCTCTGTTCTTTCAGGTCCAGGAAGCTTCTCATCCAATTCAAATTGGATCCTTAAATTTTATGTAGATAAGAAATTCTGTAAAGAACAGTTCTTACAGTGGTTCATACATTCTTGAACTTCTGTAGAGCTCAAATATTTTTATTTTATTTTTTGATACTTTATTTACATTTCAACTGTTTCCCCCTTTCCAGATCTCCCCTTTGGAACCTCCTTATTTCCTCCCCCTCCCCCTGTCTCTATGGGGGTATTCCCCCACCCACCCACTCACCCACTCTCATCTTCCCTCCTTGGCATTCTTCTATACTGGGGCATCTAACACCTTCTGGCCCAAAGGCCTCTCTTCCCCCTGATGGCTAACGAGACCCTCCTCTGCCACATATGTGGCCAGCACCATGGGTCCCTCCATGTGTATTCTTTGGTTGGTGATCCAGTCTCCGGGAGCATCCAGGGGTCAGCCTAGTTGCCACTGTTGTTCCCTCCCTGGGTCTGCCAACTCCCTCAGCTCCTTTAATCCCTTCTCCGACTCCTCCATATGGGACCTCACACTCACCCCTATGGTTGCTGTGAAGTGACTTTTGGGTATTCTGAACTTTTGGGCTAATAACCATCTGTCAGTGAGTACATACTGTATTCATTCTTTTGTGACTGAGTTACCTCACTCAGGATGATATTTTCAAGTTCCACCCATTTGCCTGTACCCAGAAGATGCTCCAACATGTAATAAGGACACATACTCCACTATGTTCATAACAGCCATATTTATAACAGCCAGAAGCCGGAAACAATCCAGATGTCCCTCAACAGAGGAATGAATACAGAAGATGTAGTACATTTACACAATGAACAACTACTCAGCTATTAAAAATAATGATTTCGTGAAATTCGCAGGCAAATGGATGGAACTAGAATTCATAGTTTCAGAGTTCATTCCAATAGCCTTAAGAGCTGTCCTAAAGGTCACAAAATCACCATATTGCTGAGGATTACCAGACACATTCTTGCTTCCTGGAATTGTGCTGTTTTGAATATCATGGAGTCACTAACCTTGTCAGGTAGAACATTCCCCAAAGGAGGAACATGAAGTAAAATATGTACATTATTATGTAAGAATCTTTATGTCTACAGCAACCATCAGTGCTCAAGAAGACACACATCCTATTAGTTCTGCACCAGGGGTGGGAACAGTGTCATACTGTCCCTTACACAACTATGCCAGACCCAAGTCAGTTTATGGCATTGACCAACATCTCTCTGGTTGTTCTTTGCTTACTTGGCTTATCCTTGGGAACTACCATCTAGTTTACATTCTTGAGTTCAGCTTTTTCAGACTCTACAAAGAGTGAGATAGCTTAGTATCCATCTCTCTCTGTAGCTGACTTATTTCACTTACCTTGATGTCCTCCAGGTTCAACCTTGTGGATGCTGATAATAGGAGCTCCTTGTTTCTACAGTTGGATTGTTAGTCATCACATAGATATGCCACATAAATTTGGCATTCCTCCATTGATAGACACTAAGGTAAATTTTATGTTATTCCTATTGTGAGGAATGATGCAATAAACTAAGAACTGCAGACATCATTTTGTGATTCTGATTTCATTTCCTTATATATAAACATGGTAGAGGCATAGGCAGATCATCTCATTTTATCCTGTCTAGCCTTTTCTTTTTCCCGTTTCCCTTCCCCCCTCTCTCCTCCCTCTCACTTCCTCCCCTTCTCCACTCCTTTCTTTGCATCCACTCCTCTCCTCTGCTTCTTCTCCCCTCCCCTCCCTCTTCTCTTTTCTTCCCTTCCCCTTCCTTCCTTTCTTCCTTCTTTCTTTTTCTTTTATCTTTAAAACTGCCATAATTCATATTTTTATAATTATGGCAATAATTCACATTCTTGCCTTTAGAATCTCATTTCTTCAAGAGTACACCAATACTTTCCTTTTCTCATTTACTTGTAAACTGAAATTGCAAATTCTGTAGTATAATGGATCTACCACTCAGCTTTGCCAGCCACTAATCATGTACCTTCTATTCATGAACACTTCAACTAAACCTTCATGTCTTAGTTTAATTTTAGGCTTTTTCTTTTTGATAAGGTAAAATTCATGCATATTGCAAAGCACAAATCATAACTTCACAGTTTGGCAAATTCACCCATATAACCTTGATTTCCTTTAAGAAAGGGGTATTTCTATATGCTCTAGAGAATTCTCTCAATTCTTCATTCTCTCAACTTTTGATAATCACCTTCTAGCTGGAATGAGGTACAACCCTACTGTGGTTTTGTTTTACATTTCTGTCAGTGATTCTGACCTCCCTTTCATATCTTTGTTTGCCATGTCTTTTTGGGAAAAAAACTACAAAGTGTTTTTATCTACATTTTAAAGTGGGTTGCTTTTATTTTTAACTACCAGCTTGAAGAAGTTCTTTGTATATCTTAGATATGAACATGTTGTTTCAGACATAATTAATAATTCTGCCTGTGTTGTTTTCTTATTGTGTTAACTGTTCCATTGCTGTGGACAATCTGTTCAGTTACTGCAGAGTTACATGATTTTACTCTTGGTTTGTTACTGGGTCTTTGTTGTCTTTTGTGGAAATCAGTGCCTGGAGTGGTGGTGCAGGATGGTATTCTCAGCACTGCAGAAATTGCAGCAGGAGAGTCTTGATCTCAAGGCTTGCCTAGCTTACATAGGAAATACTATCTCTTAAATAAAATGATAATATAATGGGAATAAAGCAAACTTAAATGCCAATTGTGTGAACATTTCTCTCCTACATTTTCTAGTTGTTTAATTTGGTCATATATAAAATTTTTCTTATTATAAATTTATTTTGGGGGAAGATGCTATATAAGGAATTAATGTCACTGTTATGGATAAGAATTACCAGTTTTTCTTGTAACCAATTATGGATACCATTATTGCTTCTGATTGTATATGGATACAGTGGATTAATTAACCATGTATACAAGAGAGCTTATTTAGACCCCATTTCTGTTCTATTATTCTAGGTATTTATGGGCAATAATGGACATTTTAAAATTTGTGTGTGTGCTTGTATATGTGCTTTCATGTGTGCATATGCTTGTGCATGCGTGCGTTTGTGTGTGCGTGAGTGTGTGTGTATGTGTGTGTGTGTGTGTGTGTGTATGTGCATGTGAATGTGCATGTGTGTGATATGAAAACAAGTGCCCTCTGAGTCAGACAGTGTCAGATTGGTTTTCCTGGAACTGAAGTTACAGGCGGTTGTGAGGCGTCCAATATGACTACAGCTATTCAAATTCAGATGCTCTATAAGAGTGCTGTTAATCACAGAGCCATCCCTTCAGGTCCAAACATGGCTTCTCGATTACTAATATTTTTAATGTAGAGAAATCAGGAAGCATAGTGTGCCTAGTGTTGTGCTCAAGATGCTTCAGAGATTTTTGAAGCTTCACATAAATTTAGTTTCTTGATCCCCTCCTATTTCCCTGAATTTTCCATTGACATTTAGAAGAGACTGCTTTATATACAGATATCTGTAAGCAGTATGATCATCTTTATGATACTAATTCCTCCTTTCTATAGACATAATATATGCCTACCTTCATGTTCTTTTGTGTTCTTCAATTTCTTTTCATCAGTGTTTTATGGTGTTTGATATACAGATTTTTCATGATCTTGTTTAAATTTGTAGTTAAGTATTCTGTTTAATGCTATTGTAGGTTTATCTTCATTTCTTTTCTGAATTGTTCATTGAGCATGTAGCCCTGTCTGTTCTAAAACTCTTTATACAGATCAGACTAGACTCAAATCACTGATATCTTCTTGCCTCTGATTCCTGAGTACAGGAATTAAAGGTATATACCACCATATCTGGTGAAATAACTGGAGTTTATTTTAATTTATGTTATGATTTTACTTAGTTTATTAGTTCTAATCAGTATATATGAGGGTCATTTAGTAATAGATATATAAGAATATATACATATTTATTTATATAGTGAAATACATATATTTATATATACAATATGAAAACAGAAACAATTATACTTCCTTCTTTATTTAGGCATTTGACATTTCTTCCTCTTACTGAATGGAGAAGTCTGGAACTGTGATTACTAGAAAGCAGCAAGTGGTTATTCATATGTGTGCACTGATCTTAAAGAAAATGTCTCAATCTACTTCTCCAGTGTGATAATACTGATAAGCATGATAAGCATGTTTAAGGTATTTGCTTCTCTTTTGAAAGTTTGAACCATGAGGGAATCCTTTAATTCTCCAGATATTGTAAATGTTTGACTTTGCTCGACTGTATCAATGTTTACGCCTGAAATCACTTAAAAATGAACACTGTATAAATATTAAAAATACAATTGATATATTTTATTTAACTTAAGAATACATTAGCTTAATTACTTACTTTCAGTTTTACTCAGAATTTACTAAGCATAGTAGTTTATTGGGGGATTTGTTTAGGGTTTCATTGAGTTCTTTGACCTGAGTGGTTACGTCTTTTCAAAGTCATGAAATTTTCAGATATTTGACTAAGCAAGTTTTCTTTTTTATGTCTTCTTATTCTTTTTCTGTTTTGAGATACTCAGAGTACAAATATTTCTTTGCTTATTGATACCTCATCATTTTTACAAGCTTCTCTTCTTATATTTGTATTTCATTGTTTTCAGGTCTTCAAGTATCAGTGACTTTTCAGTTGCTATAATAAGTTGTTTAATTGGGGGACATAGTGCCAGAGGGTCATCATCTATGACAATCATGACTCACAGCATGTTAGCAGTTAGTCAGGCATAATGCTAGGTAAGAGAAAGAGCTTATGTCTGGTTGACAAGCGAGAATCAGCGAGGGAGGGGGGGATGAGAGAAGGAGACTGAGAGACAGAGAGAGAAATAGGAGTACTCTGGGCTGCTGAAAGCGCAAAGCCCAGCCTCAGTGAAACACTTCCTCCAACACCTCTTATGCCTTTCAAATAGAGTCACTAACTGTTAGTATTCTAGCAAATGAGCCTTTTGGAGCCACTGATAGTCAAACCTTGACACCAAGTCACTTAGTAAGACCCGTCTTCGAGCTCAGAATTTCCTGCTTTTAAATCTAGTCTGGATCAGACAGGACTCTCAATATTATTTTTATTTCATATATGTAGTTTTTTGTTCTAATATTTTAATTATGCCTTTTGAATGAACTCTGTCTCTGTGCTGAATTCCTCCCTCAAATTGTATATTATCTGTAGTAGATTTGATAACCTGTTTGTGTTCACTGAGTGTCTTTAAAATCTTCATGGTGAATTGTTTTCAGTTAAGTCATCAATTTCTTTGGTTAGGATGTCACTAATGATATTGCATTATATTATTCTGAAGATCCAGGGTTACATTTTAAAAATAAAATTGTTTTGTTACTTTGTTGATATCTGTACATCCTCTGGAGCTACTAACTTTAATGATCTTACATGGTTTTATTTTTTTTTTTCATCTGTTTTTGTATTTACAATAAAAGCTTTGGCCTAGGGTTTCAATTAGCAGGGTTTTATTTTGTTTACATACATATGAGCTTAGTGGCATGAAGTCAAAATATATCTGATGTGTGTTTGGGGAATTGATCAGAATGCTCTGGTATCTGAGATGCAGCCTTATGTGTCTCATATGCCAGCACCTTGGTAAACCTGGATTTAGTTGCATAACACCTCTTAGTGTTTTTTGCGTATAAAACCTCTTTGATTTTCCCATGCAAGTCTAATGTGGTTGCCATTTTTGCAGTTATGATGTATCTATGTGTGATATGACTGGTCTGCATAGGTTCATTGCCTTGGATAGATATTAAGGACTGAGTCTTTTTAATGTTTGAGGACTGTATAGGGCTGGAATACATTGTATACTTAGCATGTCAATGATGAAGGCCAAGGTGTGTGGGGTTTCCTTGAGTGACTTTGGTAGAGGAAAGACATACTATACAAAGAATTTAGTTGAATCATACCAATACTGACTATCAGATTCCTGGACACATTGAAGATTGGGGGAAGACCACACTACTGCTTTTTTCTTTTTATGATAATACAAGAATATATTTTTTAAAGACAGAGTCTCATGTAGCATTATTATGAATTTCATATGTAGCCAACTATATTCCTTCTTCTACCTCCTAGGTGCTGAGATTACAGATGCTCACCTTCACACAATTTTTAAATTATTTTTGCTGAGAACAGAACTCAGTCAGAAAAGCACTCTGTCTACTAACTCACTTATACCCTCAGCCGCAAAAGAAACCTTTTGATTAAATTTGTTATCTTCAATTACAGGATAGGTTTTTTTTACAGTGTATGTGGGTAATAATTTCAGTGACTGACTCCACAGTTTCTTATTACTAAGTAAATTCTAAGTCAGCTGTGTGAATTTACTGCTTTGACAAATTGATTCAATTAAAAAGCCCAGCAAGGATTAAAGTGGCATTAACACACTACTCTTACTGCAGTGATATGGGTTTATTTAACAGAAGTTAAATTGTCACTGTCAGGTAAACCATGCACATGTGAGGCAGTTTTACTGCAGTACAATTGGCCATCTACCTCAGGCTCGCCTTGTGTAGGAAATGCAGAATGCTGATAATGAAAAGAGTTCTACATTATTTGCAAGTCTCAATTGCAGGAAAGTATTGTGTCCTTATGTTCTATTCTTCTTGAGCAATTTTAGCATGAAATTCATTCCCTTTTCTTATTTTGCTTTTGTAAGGCAATTGACTGTAATTGTGTATATTTATGGAATAAAATGTGAAGGTTTGATCTTGCATACCTCAAGCAAATATCCAGTCAGGCTAATTCATATATCAATCACTTCTTCAATATCCCTTGTCTTTGCATCCGGAAGACAAAAAGTGAGATATTTTAGCAAATATGGAATATTAGATGTGTACTTATTAACTGTAATTGCAGTGTAGCCCAACAGTCATCAAAACTTGTTCTTTCAATGTATGGGATGGGGGTCACTAGGCTCATGAAAATGTCGGCAATGTATAAAAGCAGGAGATCTAACAGGAAAGGAAAATAAAGTGGTGTTTAGTAGAATCTGAGAGTAAGAAGGGGAAATGGATAACAGCACTGATCAGAGACCTGCCCTCTCTTCCTTAATTTTAAAATTTATTTTTAACTAAAATAGAATTATAGCACTTCCTCTCTTTCCTTCTTCCCAGTAATGTCTTAAAACAAGTTTGCCATAGTGCAGCTCTGGTGGAGTTCAAACCCGGAAGTTGGATGTTTGGAATAGATAAAAGACGACTTGGACCAAGAGGTGCAGTTCACACACGCTGGCACTGAGACAGCGCTGGCCACCTTCACTTATACATCTATTTGTTCACAGTTGAAAAGGTTTGACATTCACTTTCTCACATGCAGTCTGTTTTAAGAACTCCTACATTTAACAATAATGTATGTACTGTACTTTTCTCCTTCCTGTCCTCAATCCCCACAGTTTCCGCAGTCACTATCTAACCAAGGCCATTGGTACATATCCAAGTGACCATGGTTGGTAGCAATTGCATTTATAGTATAGAGAGGTGATAGACTACATATGCAGAGAATTCTAATTTAATTATTGACACCTTGTGTTCTCTCACATCCAAATCAGGAAATACAATTTCTCTAATGTCTAGAGCTCTTGGGGAATGAGTCACCTGACTCAGTTCCTCATCTTTGCTTGGCTCACCTATGTATGTTCCCATTAAGTCTTGGATCCAATGATCCAGCAAGACCTTTCTAACCTTTTGATTGTCAGCTAGCTTTTGTTTAGAACAGGCTGATAGGCAGATTTTTATCAGATCTAAGTTTCCATAGTAAAAGAACATCTGGACATTAATTGATGTACTCAGACCAGAGTCTTGTGTTGACTCAACCACATCACCATCACTAACAGAGGAGTAGTGATCTATTCTGCTTCCATGATCCTCAAAGACAAACAAGACTAAATCAAAATCCAAGCTTTCTTTTTCTGATTGTGGGGAAACGTCTGTCAGAGACAAAGTGAAAGTAAAGACTTCCAACAGCAAAGCCAAAAATACATATAGAAGGCAAAAGTGAACCAAACAATCTCGTGGGAAAGGACAGTGTATTTTGCACAAATATCCACGCAGGACCTTGCCATGTGGGGACCCAGCTCTTAAATACTTGCTATAAGAAGATCTGTATGCATTATGTTCACTCATTATTCCAGAAAGAGACGTGGCTACCACCACACACTAACATGGAAAGTGAATATTCTGTGGCGCTCCACACATAGACAAAGTACTATAGGCAATTGGTGATTGCTGAGAGGTTACTTAGGCTCTCCCAGGCAGCGTGGTCAGACCTGCCATTGAGATTGTCTACTAACTTTAGCTCATACTTGTTTGAGGGAAATATTAAAAAGAAGATTGGCAAGTTTCTGAGCCATACCCTGCTACTGTCTGCAACCAGGGTGCTGGAGGGCATGCACTGGCTGGCAATGACCGACTTGTTTTATCTCATGGTGTCTCTCTGACTCAGTGCTCCAAAATCTCTCCACCCAGCTTGCTAAACTCCAACTGGCTGGTTGCTACCATGCCAGCTTCATGCTTCAAAACCCCCATGGCCTTTGTGGTGCACATCAGGCAAACCCATGCTTTGCTGCAGTCCCTTTCTCTCTAGAACTCAGCCAAGTCGCTGTGAGAAGGAAAACACCACACAAACTTAATTCAGAAACAATGGTAACTCAATCTCTGGACTCAACAACGAGAAACCTAACCTTGCAAGCCATATTAAATCCTCTGGTGACCAATCCTGGTGGACCTGCTATGAAACCAAGAGACTCTAGCAGCTACATTTTACCCCTGGTGCTGTCCCTGTTCCAAAAAGACCCAACTCTCTCCTGCTCTTTTGTTATCCCTGTTCAAAAGCCCCTAACTCTCTCCAGCTCTGGCTCTTCCTTCTTCCAACCTGGAAATCCTGCCTACTTGTCCAGAATTAGTTTCTTTATTCATTGGGGAGGTTCACAAGAAATCACCTGAATATGTGACTCATTCCTAATCCCAGACAACCCCTCCTTGGAGAGCAGAAATAACATTAAAATCAGGTATCATCAAGCCATCCACAATAATACTAAGTAGTAGTTATGACAATGTCTCATTAATGTCTCATTGGGTGAAAAACAGAAGTTAACACTCACCTGTGTATTCAAGTAGTCAAGCAAATTTATATTAAAACAAACTTCCAAGCCATTTAATATATGTTGTTATGTACTTGCAGAAAGAAATGCATAATTCCAATGATTGAGTGTGTGTGTGTATATATATATATATATATATATATATATATATATATATATATTGAAATTATATATTATAATGAGATAATAATATCTACATATAGATTTACATACAAAAAGCTTAGACAGCTTTAGAAAATAATTTGGAAAGTAACTGAGAAACAACACATCTTGAAATATCCATAAATTCTGGCGTTTCTCATAACATAAAGGTGAATTTCTAAAGAAATTTTACTCATGTTTATTTTGATAAAATAAAAGTTTTGATCAGTTTCATGTCTGTGAGTCTCTGTAAATTTTGGCATGCTTGATATTCAGAGGTTGCTTCAGCAAATTTTACATATTAAATTATTTCTCCATTTGTGATTGTGTAGGTTTAGACTTTCTGCATTATAAACTAATGAAAGGGCTTTACCAATAGTGGGTATGATGGGCATACCACAAACCATATGAATGAACTCAAAATAATGAACCTTCCATGAGGAAAAGTGGAATGCCTTTCCATTGTTCTCCTCTGACTTAATAAAAGTATCCTACCAGAATCAAAGTTAATCTTTTTCTGAGTACATTTGAATTTAATAGGAAATAATAATTTCCTGCAGTTCTGTGGAAATGCACTCACACATTAGAATGTCAGGAACTATCTTTTCCTATAAGGCTTCTAATAGGACACCACGATGTTGGTATTTTTAAATTGTGATGTTCTGCTATCCTTTGGAAGAAGCTGCATGCTGTATAACTTAATAACTAGTAGCTACCTCTCTTCATTATTTCTATGAAATTTCAACCTAGCCTCATCTATATAAGTTAACCCCCATGCCACTTAAATAATAATTTTAAACCATCTAGGGAATGTTTGATCTGTCCCAGGCAAAGGTCTATTATCACAAATCTTCCTATCTAGAACTTTTAGGAAGGTACTGGTATGTTCACTTTCTCTCTCTGTCTCTCTCTGTCTCTCTCTGTCTCTCTCTGTCTCTCTCTCTCTCTCTTTCCTTCTGAATCAGATCATATAGTTGATTTGACTAAGAAGACCTTCTTTCTGTTCTCTTTGTAAGTCAAACTAAGACAGAGGGAAAGCAAGGATTACTCTTTCCTTCAGCTCTTCTGAATCTATGCATATCCAGTTAAGTCCACATATTTTGCTTTTTAGGAATCCTGTAAAACCCATGTAATATTCTTTTCTGGAGGGAAATGGACGGAGAAGTGGATCTAGAGAAAAGGAAAGGTGAGGAAAGCTAGGAGGAGAGGAGGGAGGGAAAACTGTGGTTGGGATGTATTATATGAAAGAAGAATTTATTTAAAAAAATAATAAACATTTTATCTCCATTTTGGAAGTAGGATTCCAAAGTTGGGCAGTTCATTGTTCCTTATCTCTTCTGATCATCTCCTCTTCTTTGCTTCTTTTATATTCTAATGGCTCTTAAGTATTGTACTCACTGAGTCACTGCTGAATAACTACAGATTGACTTGTTTATGAAATGATTCATTGATCTCTGTTAAATGATTCAGTAGAGTCTGGAGGAGTTAGATGAACATGGCCCAAACAAAATCCTTTAGATATAATAAATGAATCATCCATATTCCTTCAGTTGCTCTTCCAAATCATACCGAAATTCCTTATGAGAACAGAACAGAGAAAATAAAGGATTGGAATGTGCCCGGGGCCCATGGGGTCATCAACATGGACCTAAGGAGGGGACGGACGAATGAAGAGACATGAGACACAAGGAATGAGAGCAAGTCTATATTCTGATCAAGCTCAGTCAGACCTGTGTACTGTACATAGTTTATATAATGAAGAGCGGGGAGACTGCAGGGGTGGGGGAAATTCTGTGAAGCAATACAATCTTCTGTAAACGCAATTCCTTACATAAATAGGATGCACTATCTTACTGCTTAACTGCTCAACCACAATCGGGACACATGGCCAGATATCTCTACTGCTTAACTACTCAATCACAATAGGGATACCTGGTCTCTGGGAAGCTTTCAGTTACTTCTAAGAAGTAGAAATTTAGGCCTATAGTCACTCCAAGCCTAACTCTAAATCAAGATGGCGTTACTTAGGTTAATAAGAAAAACCCTAACCCTGTTGGTCCCCGGCATCTCCTCCCTTTTTACTTTTTTATGCTCTGGTGGAGGTTATCGATTGAGGAAGGGTCCATCTAAAAGAAGGCTGGACTTTTACCAGAGAGGGGGAGTATTGACCTGATCCTCCTATATGCTTCTTTGGCGATTGTCTTAAGTGGTATCTTTTTGAGGAGGAGAGGGCCAAGGTGTCTCTACAGTAACAATGTTTAAGTGACACCTCTGAAAACGCCAACCTCTCTGCAAACAGGTTTGCTCCACAGGGGACTCAGAAACAGAATACTTGGTCCTCCCTGTGCAGTGCTTTGCTTTACACCTCTTCTGGTGCCCATACTGCTCGCAAGTGGGCATGCACAAATCTTAGTTTTATGCAGCACCCATGGGAGTCTCACTCGCCTCAGGGATGTCAATGCCTCTATCGATCAGATCAAGGTGATAGTAATGTACCTGTATAGGTCAAGATGCCAGGGAATCAATTTGTTGCTTAATAAAACCTGTAAGTCGAGTAAAGGCCCATAGGTCGAAAGCAAGTAACAGTAAAAATCCAACTAGGGGTCCTAGAAGGGAGGGAAGGAGGGCGGTAAGCCATGGGGAGGCAGAAAACCAATTTCTAAACCAGCTCTCATCTAGTTCTCTTTGTTTTTTTCCTCTGCTCTAATCCCCCTCTGACCTTGGCCATACTATCCCTGACTACACTAGTATAATCTGTGTAGAAGTAACATTCTTCCTTTAGGGCCGCACAAAGTCCCCCCTGTTGGAGAAAAAGCAGGTCGAGTCCACTTCGGTTTTGAAGAAATACTTCGGACAGAGAGACGAGGGATTTTTCTAAGTTGGTGATACCAGTCGCAAGCCTCTCTATATCTTGATCGATAGCTCGACGCAGGTCAGTGTGATGTCTGTTGGAAAGAACTAGAGGAGTTATGCCCATCCCGGCATCAGCGGCACTGAGACCAAGGAGGACGGATAGGGTAACTGCCTTTATGACTTCACGTGTTGTTCTAAGCAAGGCTTGATCAGTTACGGGATCCCACAGCTGAGCAAAAACATTGGTCATATAGTAAATTAGGCGGGGTATGAGCTGTACAAGTAAGCAGAAAGAGGTATCATTGGATCTTAGATTGGGGAGGCAGATGCAAGGTGTAAGGCCGTCACTGCAGGCCCACCATGTATCATCGGAAGGGAGAAGATATGTGGAAGAGGAAGGAATGGAAAGTGTCTTATATAGCAAAGATGGGTATGGATGCTTATGCACAGTCCTTGGCAAGGTCAGCATGGCATCTCTCTGTTGATTCCAGTTACACATTGGAGCATCCTGAGTCTTGGAAATATTCATAACTGTTGCAATCCCTTCATAAAAGGGAGGATCAGAATGACAGCACAACCAACAGGACTGGGTGAGCTAGGAGTGAGAGTGAATAAGCACACTAAAGGTTTGATTGACATTTTCTAAAATAAACTGGCGGATATCAAGCCCTTCGCCTTCTTTAATGTGTTGGGCAGTAACAGGAGTTCCATCCTTGGGAGGGGGACCAGAGGTTTTATTACAGGAAGGGAGGGGTTTAGGGCAAGATTAGGCCCTACGGGTATAGCTGGTTTATTGGCCCCTGGCAGGCATGTCTGTAATTTTATGATGAAGACCACGACACCGTCATAGAGTTCTTTGTATAGTCTTAGGTCCCAGGAGACTCCATTTGCCCAATTTTTGTACCTTTTTCTTGGTTCAGTGAACTGGATACGTAACGGTGGCACCACCCAGAACAATATTCTACATTAGTCTAGCCGTAGTCTCCGGGTTTATGATGTGTATAATTGGCAGATACTTTAATATAGTCCCATGAGGAAGAGGGTTTCCAATAAGTATCGCCTGAGGTTTCACAGCCCCAGTTACAGGAGAAGTATTCTGCCTTGCCCCCACACTGTAGGTTTAAGGTGCAGCTTCTATGGAAACTGGGACAGATTTAAAGGGGGAGTGCCCTGAGTATGCTTCTTCTATCCTTTGTGCCACAGCCTCCCCACGGGTCAAGGCGATGCCTCCCGGGAGGAGAAAGAAAAGAGAGTGCTTTTTGTTGTTCATGATATCCCCCTAAATCCCAGTTAACTGGGACACCCGTGGCCAATTTGCAGAGGTCTAGATAAAGCTCAGGCCACCAGGTGTTGGGGTGTGTGACCTTTGATGTGCTCCAAATAACATCACCTTCCCCATTAATCACAGCCAGGTGAGATTGAAGGGTTGATGAATATTTGTTCCTCCCATAATCAGAGGTGTTAAGGTCATCAAGAAGACCAGACTTCTCAGTCCCATGGGATTCATTTGAAGGCCTGGAAGAAAGAAAAGGGAGGACATCTCAGGGAAACCTTTTTCCCCTGGATTATTTGTTTATCAACTTCTCAGGGGGGTCAATATGCTTTACCAATCTCTCCGGCAGCTATGGTGCTCTTCCTTCTTTTGTATCATAAATACAAGCGGAGCCTCGGGCCCATATAAGGACTGGATCTGGTCCATTCCATTTGTAAGTGAGTGGATCCTTTCACATGACCGAGCCAAAGTCTTTGTCAGTCTTTGGGTGCCAGAGGCGCTCAGTGGCTGACTTTCCATACACATCCAATTAAAAAAAAAATTAAGCACAAACAATGCATGGTTCAGAATATTCTTAGGAGATCCTTTTGTGGGGTATAGCTCACCCCTTCTTAATTTTTGAAGGGCGGTTTTTAGTGTCTGATGTGCACGATCAACAGTGCCTTGTCCCTGGGGATTATAAAGGATACCTGTGACATGCTTGATCTTTAGCTGGGAACAGAATTGTTGAAACTTAGTTCCAGTATAGCCAGGACCATTATCGGTTTTAATCACCCTAGGCTTGCCCATAACAGAAAGGCAGCCATGACCTTTTTACCAGCCTCACCAGTTTGTAGGGAGGCAAAAATGAACCTGCTAAAGGTATCAATTGTGACATGAATATATTTAAGCTTGCCAAATTCAGCAAAATGTGTTTAACATCCATCTGCCAAATCTCATTAGGGACCAGGCCTCAGGGGTTAACTCCAAGATGGATGACAGGCGACACAAGCGAGGCATTGTTTAACAATCTGGCATGCTTATTCACGAGTCAGCTTAAAGAGAAGTCATAGGGTTTGGACACTTAGGTGATGTAGGGCATGGGCTTGTTTAGCCTGTGCAACCATATCTGTAAGGCTGGGGAAAACCCATCGGGTGGCAGCATCAGCATACTCGTTTCCTTCTGATAAGGGACCAGATAGGTCAGAATGTGCTCTAAGATGACCAATATAAAAAGGATGTTGTCTGGTTGTAACTAATTTTTGTAGCTGAAGAAAAAGAGGGGCAGCATTTGTAGAGGGCCTAATATAAGGGACAGTTTCTAAAACAGGAATGGAGTTGGCCACATAGGCCCTGTCAGTATGCAGATTAAAGGAACAATCTGTCAACAATGGAAAACTTGTATCACCGCATAAAGTTCAACAAGCTGGGAGGATGTATAGGGAGACTTGATAGATTCTGCATGCCTGTGAACAATATAAGCTGATGTTCTAGAAGGCCAATGTTTTACCGAGATTATTGTGGCATCTGCCCCAGTATCTATAAGGCCCTCAAAATCTTTGCCATCTAATTTTAATTTAAGAAGGAGCCTATCTTGAGTAATTTGTTGTATCCAATAAGCGTCTGAGGACCTGAAATTATTTATGTCCCTGGATTTTTGAAAAATGTTTTCATGAGTAAGGGGGATCAATAGCAGCTGAGCAATTCTCTGTCCCAATTTTATGTTTAGGGGACCAGAAGTGGATGAGGCCAGAATTTTTGTTCTCCTGTATAATCATTATCAGTTACCCCGGGAAACACATTTAAACCCTGGAGAGTGGATCTGGTGCAGCCTAGAAGACCAAAAATACCAGGAGGCAGGGGGCCAAAGACTCCAGTATGTAGAATCTGGGTTCCCATTTCAGGTGTTAGTATTGTGTTGGTGGAAGAACAGAGGTCCAATCCTGCGCTGCCTTCAGTGGCACAAATGAGGGAGGCAACACCTGAGCCTGAGGGCCTGATGTTTGGGGGACAAACTTGGCAGCCCCAGGGGTTTGTCTCATGTTTGGGGCCAGGGGCTGGCCCCTTTGGACATTTCCCTGTACCAGAGGCAGGGTGTTTGCCTGAGCATCAATTTTTGAGCAACAATCAGAAGCCCAGTGTTTGCCTTTCCTGCATCTAGGACAAAGGGAGTTTGGAGGTGGGCTGTGTTGTGGTTCAACCTTAGGAGCCTTACATTCCCTGGAAAAGTGGCCTGGCTGTCTACAGTTAAAACAGGTTGTAGGCTGGCTGCTCTGGGCTGTATTTTTTTTTCCTACTTTATTTACTTTTCAAATGTTTCCCCCTTTCCAGGGAAAACCCCTGGAAACCTCCCTATTCCCTCCCCTTGCCCCTGCCACTATGGGGGTATTCTCCCACCCATCCACCCACCCACACTCTTCTTCCTTCCTTGGCATTCTCCTCTACTGGGGGATCTAACACTCTCAGGCCCAAGGGCCTCTCCTCCCCCGATGGCTA
This sequence comes from Rhynchomys soricoides, assembly GCA_019843965.1. Taxonomy (NCBI): domain Eukaryota; kingdom Metazoa; phylum Chordata; class Mammalia; order Rodentia; family Muridae; genus Rhynchomys; species Rhynchomys soricoides. The sequence goes on from JADRCH010000216.1 coordinate 2,889,139, forward strand.
ACAAGACCCTCCTCTGCCACATATGTGGCCAGCACCATGGGTCCCTCCATGTGTATTCTTTGATTGGTGGATCAGTCTCCAGGAGTATCTGGGGGTCAGGCCAGTTGCCATTGTCGCTGCCTCCCTGGGGATGCAAACTCTCTCAGCTCCTTCAGTCCCTTCTCCAAGTCCTCCATCTGGGACCTAACACTCAGCCCTACAGTTGCTGCAAAGTTACTCTTGGGTATTTCAAACTTTTGGGCTAATAACCACTTATCAGTGAGAACATACCATGTTCATTCTTTTGTGACTGTGTTACCTCGCTCAGGATGATATTTTCAAAATCCGTCCATTTGTCTGTGAATTTCATGAACTTATTGTTTTAATAGCTGAGTAGTATTCCATTGTGTAAATGTACCACATTTTCTGTATCCATTCCTTTATGGAGGGACATCTGGGTTATTTCCAGCTTCTGGCTATTATAAATATGGCTGCTATGAACATAGTGGAGCATGTGTCTTTATTACATGTTGGAGCATCTTCTAGGTATATGCTCAGGAGTGGACTAGCTGGGTCCTCAGGTTATATTATGTTCATTTTTCTGAGGGTCCGCCAAACTGATTTCCAGAGAGGTTGTATCATCTTGCATTCCCACCAGCAATGGAGGAGTGTTCCTCTTTCTCCACATCCTCCACAACATCTGCTATCACCTGAGTTTTTGATCTTAGCCATTCTGACTGGTGTGAGGTGAAATCTCAGGGTTGTTTTGATTTGCATTTCCCTGATGACTAAGGATGTTGAACATTTCTTTAGGTGCTTCTCGGCCATTCGAGTTTCCATAGTTGAGAATTCTCTGTTTAGCTCTCTTCCCCATTTTTTGATAGGGTTATTTGGATCTCTGGAGTCTAGCTTCTTGAGTTCTTTGTATACATTGGATATTAGCCCTCTATCAGATGTAGGATTGGTAAAGATTTTTCCTAATCTGTAGGTTGAGGTTTTGTCCTATTTACAGTGTCCTTTGCCTTACAGCAGCTTTGTAATTTTATGAGGTCCCATCTGTCAATTCTTGATCTCAATAATAAAAGGACTTCTTGGGGAATCAGCCTCCCTGACTTCAAGCTGTACTATAGAGCAGTAGTCATAAAAACTGCATGGTATTGGTACAGTGACAGGCAGGTAGATCAATGGAATAGAATCGAAGACCCAGAAATGAACCCACACACTTATGGTCACTTGATCTTTGACAAAGAAGCTAAAACCATCCAGTGGAAACAAGACAGCATCTTCAACAAATGGTGCTGATTCAACTGGCTGTCTACATGTAGAAGATTGCGAATTGATCCATTCCTATCTCCCTGTACAAAGCTCAAGTCCAAGTGGATCAAGGACCTCCACATAAAACCAGATACACTGAATCTAATAGAAGAGAAAGTGGGGAGAAATCTCGAACACATGGGCACAGGGGAAAAGTTCCTGAACAGAACACCATTGCTTGTGCTCTAAGATCAAGAATTGACATCTGGGCTGTATTTTTAAGGGCAGTTTCAATGACGAGGCCAATCACATGAGCGGAGCCAATACCTGCAAGTCGAATATAATCAGAGATGTCTTTGCCACTGCGGTGAGGCCTTATAGTGGCTTGGCATGCAGGGTTTGCATTTTCAAAAGCAAGGTGTTTGATAAATTCACTTTCGTTTTCATCTTTACCCACAAGACTTTCAGCCGCATCAGGGAGGCAGCTAATAAAGTTACTCTAAGGCTCACCTGGTCCCTGCCGGATTTTGGCAAGGGAGGTCGTGGCTGACCCTTTATGGAGGAGCCATTCCAGGCTTTAATGCCAGCATTCTGGATTTGTGATAAAAGGCCAGGGGGAATCTTGCCTGTCTCTCATTTGTATCATAAGAGCTCTGCCCGAGAAGCTTGTCTCTAGTCCAAGTTTTTTTTTGTTTGTTTGTTTTTTCAAGATAGAGTTTCTCTGTGTAGCCCTGGCTGTCCTGGAACTCACTCTGTAGACCAGGCTGGCTTCGAACTCAGAAATCCACCTGTCTCTGCCTCCCAAGTGCTGGGATTAAAGGTGTACTCCACCACTGCCTGGCTAGTCCAAGTTTTTGAATTTTTACTTTCAATATTTTGGGCTGCTGTTTCTCTGCAATTCTCCGCAAAGTCAGTTTTCCATATGACATAATCGCCCCCGGACAGGGTGGCACGGGCAAGAAGGTACCAGTCATTAGGAGTGAGTCAGCAATTGCTTAAGGTCTCGATAACTGACACTGTAAAAGGTGCCGTCGGCCCATAAAAAGAGACAGCCATTTTTAATTCCTTTATATGTTTGAATCCAAGGCGGCGATACTGTTGACCATGGACCCCTCCTCGTCAGCCTCTCCTTCACCATCTGGGGTTTCTCCCCCTACTCATCCCACCTTATCCCCCTCCTCAAAAAGGAAAACACTAGTCTCCCAAATCACCCAACCTTAAAAAGGTGAAACATAAATCCACGCCGACTCCCTCCTCCGCTTCTCCCTCTACCCGCTCTAGCTCCACCGCCTCCTTCTCCTCCTCCTCCTCCTCCTCCTCCTCCTCCTCCTCCTCCTCCTCGTCTTCACTTTCTCTGGAGGCCTCATTGTTACTGCCAGGCACTTTTTCAGCCAGAGAAGAGTCTGTTATAAGATCTCCTGAACTGTCGGCCTGGTTTCCCTCCTTAGGGTGGACAGCCTCCTTTTTCCTACTTCGCATAACAGGAAAAGCCAGGGAGACCTTCTGTGTGGATTTATGTTTCACCTTTTTAAGGTTGGGTGATTTGGGAGACTAGTGTTTTCCTTTTTGAGGAGGGGGATAAGGTGGGATGAGTAGGGGGAGAAACCCCAGATGTGGCCAATTCTAGATCTAACACCTTTAATTCCTTAATGGGGATTAGGTATAACCTCCGTTGTTGGAGCAGCCTCTCAAGGGGGCAATTTCTTGTGAAAGCGCAACCTTGGCGGAATCAATATTTATAGCAATAACAGACAAATCAAAAACGGGTGAACAAACTGGGGTATTATGAGCATAAAGGGGAGGTCTAAAAGGGAATGGAGAAAGATGGGGTGGCCAATCAGGACTGTGGTATTTGGTAGCCTCTTCCTCTAAAGTGCCCGATTCTTCTGAAACAAGACCTTTCTCGGGGTCATATTTTGATGGAAATTTAATGGTCTTAAGAGAAGGGTAAATATCTTTAATAGGCCTTTTTTGAATCCTCTCCTCACGGAAGCATCTTTAGGCTCCTCCATGGAGGCTATTGGAGCCTCAGGCTCTGGTATGGAGTTAGAGACTGAATCACAAACTGAAGGAGGCCTGGAAAGGTGCTGAAGAGCTTTTTCGCCTTCTTAAACGAATGCCAGGAGAGCGATTATAAACTTTAAGGACATCATGAACAAGGTTCCAATAAGAAAATGCCTGAACGGGCACTTTCTCTGGCCTGAATGTTTCATAAAAATCTTGTGAACAATCTCCTACTCTATTCCAACTTTTTCCATTAATGGTACCTTCTTGGGGAAACCATGGACAAATATCTATGAAGTCAAAAAATGTTTTTAAATCTTTCTTTTAAAGATGGCTCCTGGTTTATTGAGGAATTCCTTGAGACCCTGTAAGAATAATTCATGCTTACTCAATGCTTGTCCCAAGATTGTGCCACTTACTTGCCTCAACAGCGGATCTGTCTTACAGATGGGACTCTCTGTGGCAATCTCAGGACGGAATCCTCACATCGATTCCAATGAAAAGCATCTGGCCAGATTTCCGAGAGCAGCGTTCATCAGATTCCCAGTTCCTCAAGCCACAAACATTGGGCACCAAATGCCCCGGCCCTCGGGGTCATCAATGTGGACCTAAGGAGGGAATAGACGAATGAAGAGACAAGAGAACAGGAACGAGAGCATGCCTGTATTCTGATCAAGCTCTGTCAGACCTGTGTACTATACATAGTTTTTATAATGAAGAGCGGGGAGGCAGCAGGGGTGGGGGAAATTCCAAGAAGTGATACAATCTTCCGTAAGTGCAATTCCTTACACAAATAGGATGCACTATCTTTACTGCTTAACTGCTCAATTACAATAGGGATACCTGGTCAAATATCTCTGCTGCTTAACTGCTCAGTCACAATAGAGATACCTAGTCAAATATCTCTACTGCTTAATTGCTCAATCACAATAGGGATACCTGGTCTCTGGGAAGCTTTCAGTTACTTCTCAGAAGTAGAAATTTAGGCCTACAATCACTCCAAGCCTAACTCTAAAACAAAGTGGCATTACCTAGGTTAATAAGAAAAATCCTAACCCTGTCGGAATCCTGTACCCAGCAGGAATGTTATTCATAGCAAGCTGTGCAGCTGATGTTACCTTTCCCCATTGACCTTCATTTTTTATCGATGTGACTCTTAATATGTTTATATTTCCCAGAAAGTTCCCAAAGGAATTTACTACTAAAGTTTGAAAATTTATTGAAAGGAGTCATATGTTCTACTGGTTTTCAATGTTAGTTTATCTTGAGGCTATTTCCATTTAAACTTATTATTTCAATAAAGAACCAAAATGATTCAGAATCAGGAGTTTTCAAGATTTTTATTTTGGCTTTAAAATATGTGTTTTGGTTTACAATGAATGCTAATAATCCTTAACATTATGCATAAGTAGAATTGGAAAATGATTTATTTTTTCTTGTCTCGTGCAACCCATCAGTAAACATTAAGAATAAATGTTCCTAAAAATTAAAATAAAGTATCTATCATCTAGAGACTGTTAAATGATTGATAATAGAGAAAGTCCCATAGTAATTTTTTCTGAATATTTCTATTATGTAATTGTATGTTATATATGGAATTTACATTTTAAAATTGATTGTCAAAGTGTCATCATGCAGTTTTCTAGCCATCTGACACTCGAGATGATTTGTACAGTGCTTTGTACAGTGTTATATTTTGAATATGAAATGTTTCCCAAAGGCTATGGACCAAAATATTTGTTCACTGATATGTGAGCAAATATACCAGGCTTGTAGGTGTGATGTAATCTTTTGAAGGTAAGACTTAGTAGAAATGAACAGGCCACAGTGGGTGCCAGTCTGCCTGCACTCTTTCTTTTGCTCTTTCCCCTCTCTTTCGCTCTGTTTCTTTGTCTCTCTGTCTTTCTCTGTATCTCTGTATGCCTCTGTGTCTCTGTCTGCCTCTCACTATCTGTCTGTCTGTCTGTCTCTCTGTGTGTGTGTGTGTGTGTGTGTGTGTGTGTGTGTGTGTGTGATCTGTTTGTGGTTTTGTCTTATCTTACACTTCTTTGACATATTTGAAGCAAACTGGCCCTTCTACTGTACACCAGATATCACTGATCTTCTGCTTCACCATGGTCCTAAAGGAAATTAAACCACCTGAGAATGAAGATGAAATTGTGTCTGAATCATATTTGATTTCTTTTAAATTGTTTCTCTTATATATTTTGTCACATCTGAAACCAGCATACAGGAATGGTACATAATCTGTGTTCCACATAAATCATCATTTCTGGTATTTTAGTATATAAACACACATGACTAATACACCTGGAATGAAGTGAGAAAATAGAACTAATGTACTTTGCATCTACTCTGAAATTTCTTTAAATTTTCAAGAAATATAGAAGAAATGATTTTTTTTTCCCCTAGAGAGAAACTGTAGTCAGGTAGGACTTTCCTCTTATTGAGTGAAATTTAAGTCCAATTAGAGTAAAATAACAGCAATAGCCATATTCATGTGGACAGGAAAAAACCCACACAGTGACAACACCACATAAAAATCTATGGGTGTAAAAGGAGTTTGAGAACAGAAGAACTAGTCTCCAGAGGGAGGAGCACAGTGACTGGTTCTCCTATAGCAAATGGTCAGCCATGAAACGTTCATACAGGTAACATGATAAAAACTGAGATGATACTACTTGCATATTTAGGAATATGTGTGTGTGTGTTACATACACACATACACACACAGACACACACACACACGGTATAACAATCAATGACCAAAGAAGCCATGAATTTGAAAGGTCACTAGCAGAAGGTTGTGGGAAGCTTTGGAGGGAGAAAAGCGAAGAGAAATGATGTAACTTTATTATAATCTCAAAAGAATAAACTTAAAACTTACAGCCCAAAGTTTTTGCTTTAATTTACAAGTATGCTTTCAGATTCTTTTGTATTTTGATAACAACCTTGTAAAAATTTCATAGTGGAATATACTATTTGAGATGTATTGAGTAGAATAAACATTGTTGTTTGTTGTGACTGAGTATCACTGTAGATTAATTCATATGACTGGATTCTTGCTGAATTATGTTTTTAAGGAGCAATGTTTCTTCAGCCATATCTCATTACTCATTTAATTATTCTGGCCACAGTCACTGTGCAATTAAAGGGGTTTTAATTGATGACAGAAAACAAGTAAGGTCAATTATGAATGCACCCAGGTAAAATAGACAAGAACAAATAATTATACATACAATTATTTATTGTATAGACTATTAATATGCATTGCCAAACATTCCAAAGAAATAAGGTGAAAATAGAATAAATTAAGTGTTAATAATTGTAAGATTCCAAGTTTTTAATAAATGAAATCCTATACATTTTGACTGACAGTTTAGTTGAAAAACTCAGAGAAGAATTCAGAGAATAATTTTGTGTATTTTTAGAATTTAATTGATGGGCATTGGTAATAACCAATGAATTTTAATTTTAAAATTTAAGAGTCATGTTTAAAATTTAAATAAAATCAAAGTACTTTCTTGGGTTGTTTTATAAATCATTATTAATATTAGAAAAACCTATGAAATATTATGTTAAGGCTAAAATGATATGATAATTTTAGGACTATTTTGACTTGGGGAAATAACTTATTTTTGTTAGTTTTTTAATTATTCTCTCTCTCTCATGTGTATGTGTGTGTGTGTGTGTGAGAGACAGAGAGAGAGAGAGAGAGAGAGACAGAGAGAGAGAGAGAGAGAGAGAGAATGGTTAATGGCACATAAATGCAGGTGTGCTTAGAGGCACTAAAAGCATGTTGTATCACTGGAGTTGCATCACACACAGGAGCTGATTTCCAGGCTGTTATTAACCTGCTAAAGAGAGGACTAAGAACTAAGTTGGGTCCTCTGTAAAATCATCAATGAAACATCTCTCCAGCTCCTATAAAAAAGGTTTTGAAGGCTAATGTCTTACTGCACACACAACTTTTATAATGATGATATCCTAGACAATTTGTTATATAATAACTTGCTGTTTAATAATCCAAGAACTTCAAAGTTATAGTACTTAATCCAGATCTTACCATTTGTAACTCAAGTTAAGAAAGGTCAGCAGATGGATCAGTGGATGTGGGTTTTTTCCACCAAAACTCTCTACTAGAGTTCAGTCACCAGAATCCAAAAGGCAGTGTGGAAGTCTAACTCTCACAAGTTATCCTCAGTTCTCCAAAACATTATCTTTAGAATACTCCATCACCACTCCAGCTATGCCCATAAATAAATAGATTAATGAGAGATGCAAAATTTAATATTTCACCTTACAAAGTTGTGTAAATATTGTTAAAAGCTGAAATAATGTACACAAAATGTTCTCTAGCATATGATATGTTGCACTCCAGTTTTACTATACTCTAAACCTAAGTACTTCCTGCAAGGTTTTAATTTTAAATTTACTTAATATGTAGAGAACTCTTTGTGATAAGATAAAAATATTATAAGAAGCTAAGGAATACCATTATGATGTTTATTCAACTTTTACATCTATTCAACAAAAGACACAAAAGAAGTATGAGAAAATAATATGTAGGGAACAAAAATTATAATTAAAATTAAATAGAATTAAAAAGTTTAGTCCCTTTTAGTAAAGAATACAGGATTCTAATAAGGAGACTGGAGCAGTACTGATAAATAAAGACCCCTTTGCTGCAACAACTATTCAATTAAGGAACAGGCATCTTTTCTAGGCTTCTTTCTTCTAGAACAAAAAGAAAATTATATGAAGACTATCAAATTATCCTCATTTTAAATATGTCAGTAGTTATTATAATCAAGCACAAGAGAGAATAATGCCCAATTGGAAGTGAAAAAGAACAAAAACAAAAACAAAAAAACAGACAAGTAAAGCAGGCTCAGGATAGATAGAAAGCTATAGAACTTCAGAAATAAACATAAATGTGTGTGTGTATGTATGTATGTATGTTTGTATGTATGTGTAGGTTCTGTGCTGAATGAGTCAACAACACAAGAACTATAGAAACTTAAGATTTTTAAACAAGCAAATGACTATCATCAATTAAAATCATGAAGGTTTATTGGAAACTTAGTGGCCAGAGGATATGATTAGGTCTGGTTTAGGTACTGCTAGAACAAGAAAATGCTAGAACAAGAAAATGCTGAGTTTTAGGATAGTTTAGTCCCTGAGTTCATATTGTAGAAATAAGTGAAAAAACTCAGCCAAAGAAGTAATTTTTTCAGTCCAGAGGTGATGTCCAATACATGTAATGGAAAAGAATATTTGGGGCAGACAAGGTCTTATAAATTTATTAAGAACTACAGAAAACAAAAATATGATAGACAAATTTACACATAATTCAAAAGTTGAGACTGGTTTGCAGGACACTACCAGTGCTTTAGCTCATCAAAAGCTAAAATGATCATTTAATGTAATCAAATCATCTAAGTGTAATTTTTAGGGTCTTCACAACCCTCCAAATGACTTAACACACACACACACACACACACACACACACACACACACACACACCTGTACACACATACATGTGTGAATAAGATAGTATCTAGTATTTAAGATGTTACTGCACATTCCCCATTGGAGAATCATTAGCTTATGGGTGTCTCCATCTTATACTATAGCTTTTGGTCTTGCTTTTCAAGGTATGCATTCTGTTTTCTTTACTCTTCCTTAATTCAAAAATACTATTATTAAAACCTATCAAAAATAAGCAGCATCCATGAATACTCTAAGGCTACGGAAGTTTAATTTTGTCAACGATCTTGCCAGTAGATTAGGTTGGACTCACTTTTTCCCCCGAACTTCCTCTAGGATCTTTTTCTGCAGTGGCACAAGATCGGTATTATAGTGGTGATCAGCAAACTTCATCTTCTGGAGTGCTGCAATTCTCAAAATATTATAATTATTTTGCGAGAATCAAAGTTACATGGCAAACATATTTATTAATTTTTCTGTGAGCCTCAACGTTAGTAAGCATTCTACTGAAAATAATAAAGGCCCATGCAGTACTTAATACCCAGTTTATTATAATTTCATGGAGGCCAATTTGAAAATATTTTAACAGACTTCATTTTAAGTCAGAACTATATTTTTTAAGATTATAATTTTTTGTATAACTTAAACTTTATTTTGCAGTCATAATTTATAAAATAAAATTTATATAAAAATTTCTTATATATTTCTTTAAGAATATTGCTTTGCTGTCATCAATCACAGAACTTACTTATACTTTTATGATCTGAAAGGTTTTAAATAAATATTTTTTATGATGCTTATTTATATGAGAAGCAGTGGTTCAGATAATTGGGAAAACATTCATAGAAATTATAGCTTATAAACATTTTAATGCTATATTTCAGATAACTTACAAGAATGTTCTCAACACCACATTTAAGAATGTAGACAAGACACAGTGGTGGATGGCTTTAATTACAGCATTCAAAAGCCAGGAACAGGCATATTTATGTGGTTTTGAGGCCAACCTGGCCTACAGCATGAGGTTCAGGAGCCAAAGCTACATAGTGAGACTCAGTCTCGAAAACAAAACAAAACAAAAAAATAATAGGTCCAAAACGTGAAATAATTTAAAAATCATATTTAAATAGACAAAATCTTGAATAGATGAAAACATCTTTGTATTAAAGCACAGAACTGTAGAGCAGAATGTGTACTGTCAGTATTCAATTTGTTCCTTTGCACCATAAGATTTTGTTCCACAGGCTTGGAATGTGTAAGTTTTGACAGAATACACCAGGCTCGATTGAGAAGAGATGGGATGATGTTACTTTCCCCTCTTTTCATTTCCAGAGCTGGTAATTACATGAATGTGGTACAATCTCTGAAATTTAGACTGAAAAGCCTCACAACAGCTGTAAGATTTGAAGTTTCATGTACCTCTTACCAAGAAGCTGTCAGTATGTTCAGGCACACTAAAAAGTAATTATTATTATTTTATCATCATTCATCAGTATATTCATATTGTTTATCAGCTGAATTTAAAAGAATGAACCCTGAATTATTCATAATTACCACAACTTTTCTTATATAGCATGTATTAGGTTGTCTGCAACATTTTAAAATTCACCTTCCTTGTAATTGGTTTTTATAAGTTTGGAACTTGATCTTACCTTTCAATATATTTTCTTAGCTTGAACATCAGTGTATGCATAATTTTCTGACAAAGATGAATTTTTATACTATATTATATAAATATATAATATAATACATATTATATTATATTTTCATATTATATTTATGATTGATTTTTATACTATATGTAAATTAGTATTACAGAAATATTTTATCAGTTTTTAATAAAAGTATTTCGCAGCACTAGTGGTAAAAAGACTTGTTTGTTCATCCTAACACAGACAATATTCTCATTCATATACATATATATGACACTATTCAGTATTATATTGTATTTATAATATTGTGTACATTTGGAAAATATCTTGAACGTTCAATATTGGGAGTCCAAAATCTTTTCAAACCACTTATTCTACCTCTCAAGACAACTTCCTCCCAGTGTATTGAAAGGGTTCACTTATGAGTCAGTTTTTCCTACTCTTAAAAGGGAGATATCTACAACTGTCCCTTTGCAGGCTCATGCCCATGGCTAACATCCTTTAAGCTGTCCGGATTGCATTTCAATTGTATTTAGATGAATTTTATGCCAATTTACATTTGACTCAACGACATGGTCCTATTAATCTGTGAAATACCAGGTAGGCATCCTCATTCTTCCTTCTCTCATGGCCAGACAGCTGAATTATCTTGATTTATGGCTTCAGAATGACAGTAGCTGCACAGAATCTTACTCTTTGTACCACTGAATTGACTTTGAATCATCGTCAGACTGTGCACAATATATTGCATCCCAAAGACTCCACAAGAGTTTTTAGAAGATGCTTAAAATTTTGATTTTAAGTTTATGGTTCTGAAGTAAGAACTTGATGTCATGTGTAACGTCACACTTTCAATATCTGGTCCCCTCATACTTTATCTCTGTTTTCAAAACATTAAAATACATATCTGGATGAGGAAATAAAATGTTCAACTTGTTTAAGCTGACAAATAGTACTCAGTTACAAACCTTATTTGTCTCCATCGCATTTTTCCTGACAGGGTGAAGGGATTGTCATGGAAAGCAGTTCATTCATAATCAACAGCAGTAAAGGTGGTGTTTCACAGGAAGCCATGAGTATGGTGCGTATAACTACTCACTAAGAATAGACATTTCTTTCTTTTGACTTTCAGTAGCAGATTAGTCAGGCAGTTAAAAATACTAAGACATTGAGATGTGTGTGATTCAAGGAGCAACCCATTTAAAAATATATATCTTGCCAGTTTCTAGACTTACTGTGGTTTCTTTGTAGACTTACAATATAAATCAAATCTAAATCAGAATAATGGAATTTATTCTGTGATGTTTATTATAGTTCAGAGGTCATTTCTCTCATATTTTGCTCAGAAGGTTCATACAAGGGAGTTACTGAATAAGCAAAACCTCATGTTGTCTTTTTCTTTAAGCAAAGCAGTGATTTCTTCTTGTCCTTCTGCATTTCTCTTAAACTAAGTATTTACTGTAAATACTGGGCAACCTCACTTAACATGCTCAACTGAAACTAGAAAGAAAGTGACTTTATTTATGTACGTAATTATAATTTACATCAATGTGTTTGAGTTCAGTACAAGTCTAATAAGACATGTTAATTTGTAGCAATGTAAATGTGCATGTTCAATGCAAAAAGCTGAAGTTTTCCGGGTTCCCTGAGTAAGAAGACTGAAAATGGTCCATGACCTAGACTCATAACTCATCCATGACCTGCATATACTGTGAGTCATACAAACCATTGTTTTTCTGTGACATACTTTTATGATTTTGTAGTCACTTGTTACTTAATTGACTGTTATTAATATAATAAATTTATGATAAATTTCAATAAGTAGGAACATCAACAGTTCATATTCCATGTGGATCAGTTATTTTCTCCAGATATTCTAAACTTAAATTATCTTCCTTAGTTATAACAATACTAAATTCTTTGTGACTACTATCATATATCACCACAAATCTAGCATCTTAAAAACAAGCATAGAGCTGGAGAGATGCCTTAGGAGTTAAGAGATCTTGCTGTTTTTCCAGAAGACCTAAGTTTGATTCCTAAAAACATATCAAGTGGCTTACCATTTCCTGTGACTCCAGTTCACTGGGATCCAAAGATTTCGTCTGGCCTCCACTGGCACCTGCATGAAATTGCACCTAGAAACACAGGTTTTCATACATACACACACACATGCATAGAAAGTAAAAATAAAATTAAATTTAAATACTAATCCACCTATAATTAGATCCAAAGATGCTTACTTTCTTAGAGTTGACTGGTCTGTTTTTATGTCCTCCTTGCCCATCCGTCCATCAGCCTATGCAGCATTCATCCATTGATCTGTGCATCTATCCATCTATCATCTAACAAATGGAGAGATAATAGAATTCCAGTTTGGGAATCCATTCAGAGACAAGCTTAGAGAGAAAAGTGAAAATAGTATTTACTAACAAACTTGCCGTAAAGAACTTAGAGTACAAGGATGCCTTTCACAAACTATCCTTGGAACATGCTGAATCCCTCATCATGTCAATTTCATTAGAAAATTACTGCTAACTCTATTTTGTATAAAAGTAAGGATAAGAGACAAAAAAAATCCACCTATGTACAACTCAGAAGTATGATAGAGATCTTATTGGATAAAAATACATGTTTTACCACAGCACACTCAATTTTGGAGAGTTAGAAAGAGTTTCTTTGCATTTATTTTTTCAGATTCTACCCTTGGCTTTTGTCTTCCCTCCTGTACCTTCAAAGACAGGCATATCAGACTGAGAACTTAGTGTTAAAATCTGATTGTTTTCTCCTTCCAATTGTAGGAGTTTTTGTAACTATGTTTTCCAGTCAAGGATAACTCAGGACAACCTCCCAGAGTCAGGGTTGTTGACATGCCACATCTGTAGCATTGCTTTGCTTAAAAACAGCACCTTCACCTGCCTCAGGAATTGTGATGTAATTTTCAGAGGTACCATTTTTCTATACTATCATCCTACTGTCTCAAATCCTAGTCTCTCGCTATCACCATGAATAATTTTCAACACAGCCAAAAATTTTCCAGAGAATAATAATAATAAAATAGGTAAACAACAGAATCAGAGAAGAGAACTGGTATTTCAGAAGAGAGGCATACATGTTTTGTTTGATTGCTTAAAAAACTATAATTTTGGGTTTCAACAGAGAGCTCAGTGGTTAAACAAGATGGATACTCTTCTAGAGTTTTCACTCCTTGGTTCCAGGCAGCAAAATGGTACTTATCAACTTTCTCTAACTCCAGTTCCAGAAGATCCAACATCTTCTTTTAGTCTCCACAGAAACTATGTTCATAGACACACATGCAGACAAATACTTTATAAATAAATAGATTGTTTAATTAAAAAAATCTACAAGTTTTATGTATTTATGCAAACCTCTGAAGATTTGGAATATTGTAGACACAACCAAATGATCTAGGGTTATTTTTCATCTTTTTAGTAGACACTCAGTGACCATAACTGTCTGAACTCTTACCTTTATGACTATCAGGTAGGGTTTTAATCTTTTAGTCCACTAGCTTCAACCAACAAAAACACTAAGAATGTCGCCAAGCAGAACCTAAAATCTTCAGCAGAGATTTCCCTACCTGTTGTCACCTATCTACCTGTTCTTTCTACCAGTAAATTTGAAAATTGTTTTGGTTTATGGTTTCCTTTGATTGTTAATGTAAATTGTTCATGAAACCATTTACATACTCAAACATCTTATTTGTATCAACCTAAACCTGTGTTTGTACTCCATGCTCACTCCTAGATGGCTCACACTTTTAGATTTCTTATTTCCTTTGAGGAAACAATTTGTGGGTTTGTTGTTGTTGTTGTTGTTGATGACAATAATAGCTAACCTTGTGGAATGATCATAAAGCTTCCACAGCCAGTGTCTTTGATATCAGTATCTTCCCAGTCAGCACAGGGAAAAGACTGACAGACTTATATACTTGTAGAGAGTGATTAATGTAGACTGCTCCATAAAGGCCAAAGCTATTAATAATGTTGGCATTATGCAGTGATAAACAAATCTATTTATGGCAATGCAGCTTTATGCACTTTAGACTGAGATAGAGGATCCTGATGCCAAAAGACTTGGCTTGAGAATCTCATTGAAATTAAAAAGATTAAATACTAATTACTGGAAGGAAATGGGAGAGCTCATCCTAATCCTGGCCTAACAATGGCTGTGTTTTTCCTGTAGTGAAAATCCACGTATGCATTGTTATGCAGAGCCATGTCTTCCTGTTCCTTAAGAACTTTGTCATGTCTTGTAAATAAGAGTCAGCCTTTGTTTAATTCTCTTTTTCAAAAGTAAAAGATAAAATTCCATTAGCTGACTTCCTACATGCTAAGTCCTAAACAAATCATAATTACTGTTGTTACTCGTTGATTCTCTCCTTTGATATTATTATACTAATTAAGATGCTTAATCGCATCCATGTTATAATCAACTAAATCCTTTTCTTCTTTATGAAGGTCCTATTATTTGTGAGAGAGAGAGAGAGTACGAGAGAGTGAAGGGGAGGCAGAAACAGAGATTTTGTCTGTTCAAGATTAATGGCTAGAGTCTCTCATTTGGTTACAGATGATGAGATAAAATCAATGAAACCTTAAGCAAATGCTTTAAAAAATTTGGAAACATGAAGTGGAGAACTGTAACCCTGTCCAGAAAGCCAAAAATGAAGTGAGCACTAGGAATTTAGCAGCTCACTTCCAAGCTTAATTTCCAAGATGCAATTCTGCATTAGGAACTCACAGTAGTCTAAGGAGACTGCACAACTCAAGTAGCACAAAGTAGGCCCTTTACTGAAACTGAAATAGAATACCTGACAGGAGAGCTGGGGAAGAGGAGGAGGAAGTAAGGAGAACAATATTTTAGATGTTTGTAAAACAGTGCTTCTCATTCTTCCTAACAGGTCCTCATTGCTGTGGTGACTTCCTCCTGCCCCTGACACATCATAAATTTAATTTTGTTTTTACTTCACAACTGTAATTTTGTTCCTGTTATGAATCATAACGTAAATATTTTTGGAAGTAAAAGTTTGCCAAAGGGGTCATGACCAACAGGTTGATAACCATTGTTAAAAGATTAATTGAGTTGTTAAATGACAAAAGGTTCAAGTAGTCAAATAAGAAAAGGTAAAAGAACCAAGAGATGGAGAATAAACTCTCAACAGCATCAACAGACCGCATAGGATCTGCAAAGCAGACTCAGGAAGATGCTTTGTCTATCAATCCTAGAATAAAGACTACTTAGGTTGTGACTTAGACAACAGTTCTATAGGAACAAATGGGTTCTAAAGTTGCATTCAAAGCATACCATGTCTAAGTATTTAAATGTTTTATAAACTATAAACTCTGAGAAACTCAATAATCTAAAACCTTTATTTTAAGACCTTTTTATAGAGGTTAAAATGGGAACTGCAGAAGCCCAAAATAAAACATAAAATAAATCTAAATAAAGAAACAAAAACCATGGAGACAGGAATAGCAGAGGATGATATTTTGACATTTAGTATGCCAAGAGTCTAAGAGATAGTAGGGTACATGAGAATTCAAATATATCCTTGAATCTTCATTTACTTTAGTAATAAAATTCTTGACACGTAGCTATGAGCAAGATATTCTACAAAAATGAAGACTTTTTAAAATCTCCTTTGCCTGTGTACTTAGGTCAGTATATACTTTATAGATAATAGATCTAAGTTAGAATTGTTTATATGAATTAGGTTCATTTCATTATTTTATGTATATCTTAGTTAGAGTTTTACTGCTGTGAACAGACACCATGACCAAGGCAACTCTTATAAGAACACCATTTAATTGGGACAGGCTTGCAGGTTCAGAGGTTCAGGCCATTAACATGAAGGTAGGGGCATGGCAGAGTCCAGTCAGGCATAGAGTTGGAAGAGTTGAGAGTGCTACATCTTGTCCCAAAGGCAAACAGGAGAAGATTAGCTTCTAAGCAGCGAAGAGGAGGGTCTTAAAGCCCATGGCCACAGAGACACACCTCCTCCAACAAGGCCACTCCTCCAACAGGACCATATCTCCAAATATTGCCAAACTGGACTAAGTATATTCAAACCACCACTGTGTATAAACATAGTTTTTGTGTGTATACCCAATATGTATCTCACTGTTTTAAAATTGTTTTTCTGTTCAGATATCCCAATGCCAGGGACTGTGAAATACCATTTACAATTCATTAACTTTGTACATCATTATTAGTCTATTTTCTTTTTATTTATTTCAGATTTCTACCTCTCCTTTAATTTGTATCATGATCTTTTTCTATACTACTTGATTTTTCAAAAATATACATATACACATACACACACACATATATATTCATGTTTATCTTAGAAAATAGAGAACAAATGGAATAATCTTGTTACAAAAATACTAGTGTGGATATTCAACAAGCATGCATTCTGTCAGGGATTATTCTTTATTTTTTTTCTTGCTTATTGATAATAGAACAGGTTCTACTTTTGTTTCTATTTCAAGATGCTACTCACTGGCTATAATTTTGATTAACACTTGTCTCAAATTTACATTTTTTGTATTTGATGCAATGTCATGAATGTGTTCCACTTTTTTCTGCTTCATTAATTTAAACTAAAGTATTGAAGTTATTTTTGTCTCAGTTACTTGAATTCAAATCTGCTCTGTTAATGCCTACATGTCACTTAAATATTAAAGTTTTCCATTTATAAACTTAATAAATTCAGATGAATATCAACATTTAACAGAGAATATGTGGGTGGATTAAGGATAAGAGTTTATAGTTATATATAACAGAACTTCACTTTACAATATTTATTTAAGTCATAATATTTATTCTGCCTTAATTTCTTAAAAAGAAAAATGAAAGAAATAGGGTTTATAAAACTGTTTCTGGTAGGTATGCCACTCTTAAGATTGTATTAATTGTTATACATTATTACTGTTAGGGTTTATTAAATGTTACAATATAAGTTTTAACTTAATTATTATAGCCTATGGATATCCAGAATGATTTGTTGAAGATGATGACTTTTATCTAGCATATAATTTGGAATCTAAGGCAGTATGAGATGGTTGTATGCCAATGACCATTTTGACATCAAAGGGTAAGCTGAGTCAGTCAGCCAATGGGGATCAAGTGCTGAGAGCTACTGACAGGGGTCAATCTAGATACCTATGGGTGCTGCTGCTTATGATAGCCAGTGTTTACAAAGAGAAAGGGTGGAATCAAACAAAGACACAGACACACAGACACACACACACACACACACACACACACACACACAGAAAGAGGGGGGGTGAGAGATAAATGTTGAAGCAAAGACAAGCTCCAGTGATTATTTCTTCTCTTAACACACTTTTTCTTTTCTTAACACACACGCTTGAGACAAAGTTTTTCCTCTTAGGAAGAAAAATACTTCATAGTCACAAATTACACATTTTCTAACGATAATTTCCATAAAAACATATTTTTCAAAAACATTAAAATCATTACACACAAGAAAATTACAAAAAGATATTGATTATATATGTCTTATATGAAAAGTATATCTAACTAAACCAATGTCATTTATCTTTATTTCCAAAAACTCATTGTGACTTCAAAGCAGTAATTTTTATTTTGGGATTAACAAAGTTTAAGCAGGCAAAGTCTATAGTAGTAAGTTTCTTCTACGCCCGGTTCACAGCCACCTATACTTATTAAGGAGACAGTCATCTTTCTTATGTCTCATTTTTGATGAGATGATCAGCTAAGCTGGCTAACCATTTGTTTTCTGTTCTTTATCATGACCTTGTTATTTTCTGGTGTACATCAAAAACCTGGTGCCTCATCCCTAGATCATAGGATCAAGGAAGTCAATCCCAACCTAGAATGTATGCACCTTTGATTATTAGCATGTCCCAGGCCTATTCTTGCCTCTAAAATTACATGTCTGTGGTGCATGGATGCTCACTGCACTCCTTTCTCTAACTCAAGCAGCTTTTACCATTATAACAGAACAGGGCACATTTTATTCTTGATTCTAATGTAAAACTTTCTATCAACTGTCCTAATTTCCTAACTTTATATTTTCTATCAAGTATCCTAAATTTATAAAATTATTTAAAACAAGCTGACTTCTTAAGACTACTTTCACCAAGTCACAAATTCCACAAAATCATTAATTCATCTAGACAAAATTATCTCAAGAACTTTCATCTTCCTGTTGATTTGTAAGAAACTTTCCCAACAGAGTGGGCTATTGCCCAGGAAGTAATCACACCGGGCTATAAGCAGTGAGTGTCCCCCAGTGTCTACTCACACCAAACCAAATAAATGAGAAGTATGGTACTGAGAAACATGAGAAAGCATCAGTAGCAAGAAGAAATTCTGAAACTAAGTCTCTGGGGTTGTGCTGTGGGAGAGGTCAACCATCACAGCTGAGTTAAATGGTAGACCATCTCCAGGGAGTTCACTTGCCCACTTGCAGGAGGAGGTACCTCTTCCTATATGGCATCTGCCAGTTTTAACTATGTGCAATATTTAAATCTTCTATATTGTTCTATTGATCTACATGTCACGTTTGTGCCAGTTTTTATTTCTATGGCTGTGTAATAGGTTTAGGTGTAATAGGTTATAGCTTTAGGTTTGGTGTATGGTAATCCCTTTGGCATTGTTCATTTTGTTAAGGATTGCTTTGGAAATCCAGGATCTTTTGTGGTTTCATATAAAGCCTATGGACCACCACAATGATCAGCATGATGAGATATCCCCAAAGATGCAATAATGGCACTTGTATCTCAGAGGTAAACAATAGCCACATAACTGCACTTAAGACCACTAAACTGGCCAAATTTCTGCCTGGTACTGTAAGTCTAATCAACTACATGTACCTGATAGATGCCGTGGACTCTAGAAAGGAATTTACTACTGCCACATTGATAAACTAGTTCAATTTCCAACTACAGTCTAAATACCTAACTTTATATCCACAGATAAGTGTAGCTATTTTCCATCATCAATGAAGCTATTATTGAGATAGCTGGAGTGATCATAGAAATTTACAACTGATCAAAATACATAGAACACTGACCACAGGGGTTCCCTTTCCCCACTGATACATGTGCAACACAACTTCTATACCTAAAGTCAGGGGACATAGTCAAAGAGGGGGTCAAAAGATGAAGCCAGGAAACCAGGGCATCTGCTGAAAGAGAGTGTTTTCTATATATGACAGAAAGTATCACCCATGAAATATCAACAGTAAGACTGTCTAAACAAGACCTGCATAATAACAACAGATTAACATTCCAATGCAGACATGAAAAATCTTACAAAATCTTATCTATAAAGATGTACCAAGCATGGGAAGCCTCTCTAAGAACACAACCTGAAGAAACCTCATCCTTGTCCAACCAGCAGGTAGAGGTTACCAGTAACATCTAATCTAGGATTGGATACACATGAAGCCTCCCTATCAATGCTAGGATTTAGGATGATTTGGTATAATTCAGGTCTTACACATGTTGTCACAGCTACTGTTATGCAAACAAGCATTCTGCTCTGCTGGCAAAAGTCTGTTTCTTACTATTTCTATTATTTAATTTTCTTTTCTTTCTTTCTTTCTGTCTTTCTTTCTTTCTTTCTTTTCTTTTTTTCTTATTTTGAGTGAGTTATCACAAGTTTTGCCCTCCTTCTTTTTCCATCAACTTCTTCAAAGGTCCTCACTAGCTTACTCTAAAAGTATTCTTTTTTAATAATTTAATGATTATTGTCACCCCCCCACATACACACATACACACATTGCACACAAATATCCTACTTAGTTCATCTATTGTGGCTTATATCTATGTGTTTTAGGATGACTCTTGAGATTTGACAAACTATAAGTATGTTCTCTAGATAAAATTAATTTCCCCTTCTTAGCACGTATCAATTGCTCATAGTGCTTCACATAGTAGTAGGTTTTTATGAAATTTCCCTTACCCACAGTGATATGTGAACTGGCATTGACATTATGTAAATCTTGTTTATGTAATCATATTTTTGATATTTCATGAGTGTTTTTTGCTGTACATGATTTCATTTAAACTTCCAATCCAAAGTTACTTAATTCAGCTCTTTTTACTTTTATTTTCTTAATTCAGAAATATAGTCAGAATTATACCACAGGTAAACTAGCTTGCTACATTTTAAATTGTTTATTATAATGTGGCATTTCATGTGTAATTATATACATATATAATGTAATATGTATATATGTAATATATAGGTACAATGTAATATATATATGTATTTGTACACATATATATCTGTAACACACAGAGACACAAAGACACACACACATACATACATATATTATCTATTTGGGCTGAAATACAGTGTTTTTCCTAGATACTGCATATCAGATACTTTTAATAACAAATACAGGTCTGAAAAGGAAAATTAATCTGTGCTTTCTGTGGGTGAGACTTTAGTATTGAAGGTTTTTAAACAGTTGCTTCAGATCCTGTGAACATGAAGTATGATGTGAAGTCTGGCATTTCCAACATTTTCTCACTCAGCAGCTGGTAAAAACAATCTAACTTAACAGGTTGAAGCTAAACCATATGCTGAAAACTAGTCTGAATAGTGTATTCAGTAGTTACATAACTACAAGTCATGAGTAAAATTCCCTCAAACAGCTTTATATTTGTTAAGTTAAAAATCCTACCATTACCTTTTCATGTCATTAGGGTTTTTAAAAAGTATTTTAACTGTTAACTGTTTATTCAGGGTAAATCTGGGATTGAGAACAATATTCTTTATTATATGATGTCTGCATTTACTACTTTTCAGTTTATAAGGAATAGGAAAAGGTCCTCAAATTCTAACATTTGCTCTCACATCTGTGTGCACCTGTCTCCCGAGGACATTTGGCTCCATGACGACAGCTGCCTTCCTCTCACATCTGTGTGCACTGTCTTCAGGGGACACTGGCCTCCATAAAGCCAGAAGCTTCCTTGACTCATATAAATGCTTCTCATTAGAAAGATCTGCCCACAAGCCTTCTGGAGAAAAAAATCCTGGGAACAGAATGCTCAGCTTCTCTTTAGAATAGCATGAGGAACAGAGAAAGGGTAATATGAAAAACTATTCTTTAGTAGATAAACCAAGTCCCATATAGTCAGAATCTATCTATATTATTTTGTTATGAATTAATTTTGGTAAGAAAATGACTAGAATCATTTGTCTGCATCCACTAAGCACTTACAGATGAGAATGCATTGTAAGTCCCATGGTGATGCTTGCATGATGACTTTTATCTTAGGGTTTCTACATCTGTGGAGAGATACCATGACCATGGCAACTCTTATAAAGGAAAACATTTGGGCTGGCTTACACTTTCAATCTTTTATCATTATGGTAAAAAGCATGGTGGCATACTGTTAGACATAATTCTGGAGAAGGAGCTGAGAGTTCTACATCTTGATCTTCAGGCAGCAGAGGGGACTGTGTCACACTGGGTAAAACCTGAATGTATGAGACCTCAAAGCTTGCCTCCACATTAACACACTTCCTCCAACAACATCACACAGGGCCACACCTTCAAGTAATGTCACTCCTTATGGGCAAGCATTCAACACTTGAGTCTTTGGGGAGCATACATATTTAAACCTGCACAGCATCATAAGTAGACTTTCAAGAAGCTCTGTAAATCTTCACTGGGTTTCATAATTTGGTGATTGAAAAAATTTAATCTATTACTCTATGCTGGAGGCATAAATATTTCCCAACCTCTTTTAATAAGCATTCAACCTCCCCTCTAGTCTAGAACCCACCAGAGGTACTGGAAGAGAAAAGTTAGCAGGACATGAGAAAGTAGACTTGTTTACAAACAGTTCTTTAGGTACGAGTCCAATTTTTGTTGTCAGGATATTGGCAGTTCAGTCCAGAGACATACACCAAATACAAATAAGTACCTGTAGTCCACTTCTCTCAGCAGACGCACCACATAAAACAGCAGCTGCTGTATAGTCCACTTGGCAGTCACCACACATGACTCAGCAAGGTCAGTTCAATCTAGAAGAAAGAGCAAGGCTCACCAACCAGCCTAGGCCACAGCTGGAATGATCAAAAACCACAGGAACTTCACAAGAAGTTCTTTGTTGAGTTTCTCTCTAGGGCATCACCACAAGTAGAGCTCAGAAACACAGCATGTGATGAACAAACACACGTGTGTCCTTAGCAAAGAATAGTGAGGTGGAGCAAAGCAAACCAATGTGGAGCTTCTACTGTCTGTTGGTCATATTTATATTCCTTCTGAACATCATGTGTCTTTTCACATATTTGCTATAGTAAAATATTCATTCATCTGTGTCTGCTTCAGGAAAACATTCTTTCATGTGTTTGCTTCAGCGACACAAACTTTCACCTGTGTGCCCCAGCAAAACATCATTGGACATAACTTGCTTCCAAAACACAAGTTCCCACTTCATTACTCCTTCATAAAGTGAAGATTTCGAAGTAGGATAACATTTGTTAGGTGTTATCCTGCTTATAAAATAATAATGGTTTCCCAAACAAAAATGTATAGGATATAACAATCCATTATGACAGAATTATGACTTCTAGTGTAGATAGCTGGCAGGTGCTTGTGTTAAGAAGCATCTGCTTTAGTAAACACAGCACCCATTGACTGCTGTTTCACTAAGTAGGCTCTATCCTGTCTGTAAGGATTTCAGTTCCCTATGGTTTCCATGTTGATCCTTAATTCAGACACATATTTTGGGGCCATCATTAAAAGCCTATCAAACAACTCCTCCTAAAACTTGCAACCCAGTTTTCAATGGTATTTGTATGTGCCCTTGTTGAGATGAGTCATTTTATATGTGACCTTGGCTAGGATCTACTGTTCAGATATTTGGACAAACTTTTAAGTTTGGATTTTTCAGTAAATTTGGTTGGATGATTTGAAAATTTCCAGTAGTAGGCTTGGAGTAAGATGTGGTAGTCAGGATGTAGTGAGTTGAATTGAGAAAAGAAACAAAACAAGGCCAAATAAAATACAACAGCTTCAACAATAAAGTCAGCAAAGGCTGATCTCCCTGGGAAGAAGGAATTCTGCTGGAATATGCCTGTAGGTCTTGGCTTGTATTCAACTTTTACTTCACTCTTCATTTTGTTTCCATTCCCTGGCTATATCCTGAAAATATTCAGTATATCTGCCCCTATAATCACATACATCAACCAATTCCTTGGAACACACTCTCCCCCCCCCCCCTTATCTTTCTCTTACATATCTATCGTCTATGTATCGTCTATCTTTGTGTACGTACGTATGTTCATATGTCTGTATCTATCTATGTAATCTACAGATCTGTCTATCACATAGTTGTATATATGCATTGATTTTCTTTGTCTAGAGACCCCCTATCACAGGCTATGGGACAGTAAATCAAAGTAAATTTGTGATTTCACACTCCTTTTTTCTTTCTGAAAGACAGAACAACAACAAAAACTAAACCAACCAAACAAACAAAAAACAAAAATCACGCAAAACCTCAATCCTCTGCTATGTATTTCCCATTAGTTTGCGGAGAGGGATACTCGTGAGTGAGGCTGTGGTGCTGCAGCTCTTCTCTTCCACTGGGGTCATCCTACTAAGTAGAGCTTTATGAACACAAATCCTTGATTGCACATACTGCCCATCTTGTCTCTCTTTTCCAATCTCCTGTGAAATCTATAAATAAGCCATAGTTATTAGATTGGAAACAGTCCAACTTACACCAATTGAGTTATAATTAGTAGTCTTCATATTTATAAACTATTTGTATAACTGATACCATGGAGATATTGCTCATGATTGAAGTTTTTTGAATGCATAAGATTGAATCTAGAACTTGAGTAAGTCCCTAAAAGGTTCACAAAAGTGGGCAATTATTTCTCAGTATAATTTTTATTGCGGTAGAAAACAACTAAAACGATTACATATCAAGAGCTGCTCACACAAGTGAACTGTAATTGGAAATGTGTGGCTTTCATGCCTGGGTACTTTTCCATTTTATTCCCTCATCTTCACCTTTGGCTCAGGCTGCAGTAAAACCTGCCATATTTCCGGTTGGGTGGGATAGATTCCATTTAGGATGGTTGGTAGAGCAGCAAAAGTTTATTTGTGGAATGAAAGGATAAACAAGTTGAGTTAAAACATGCTCTCTGAATTTCTCTTGACTGCTGAGTGACACAAGAATTTCAGAAAACAGAACAGATAAACTAGAAAAACTTGGCAATACAAACTTGTTGGGAAACAAATTATGGATGTCTTAGTGACATAAAATATCTTAATACTGTTACTACCCAGTTATCCAGTCCTAACACAGATACCTAGAAGTACAAGGCTTAAACAAAATAAACATTGAATGCTCCCTAACAATCAGTATTGCACACTCAAGGGAAAGAGACGTTGCACAAGGAAATAAGGTAATATAATTTTCAACAACAGCTCAAAATTAACTGCTTTTATTCTATGGCCTGTCTACAATGAAATTTAATTGACAATAAAAAAATAAGTGGCAAATTTGTAAGGGTTAAGTAAGAGAGCCAAACTTTTATAAACAAAAATATTTGTGATATATATATTACACATTTTATTTATATTTATATATAATATGTGCTACGTATTATATATAATGTGTATAAGAAGCCATAATGCTTTTATGTTTCATCTGGAAGATACAACCAGGTATATTCTTGGAATCAGGGCATGCCCTGAAACAATTCCTGAATTGACAAGTGCTTTTATCTAAAGTGCTTCAACTTCTAGAACAATACATTTTAATTTCCACTAGTTTTGGTTTATGGTCTTTGATTATAACATCAGGAATGCACTATGAAAATGTTCCTCTAGTTTTGAATTTTTATATATGTAAATACTTTTTATTTTTGAGATTATACTATAATTACATCATTCCACAAACTCCCTTTTCTCTATCCAACTTGTTTTATGTAGAGTTTCTACCACATGTTTTCTTTTAGACATACAAACACTTTTCTTTAAATTGTGTTACATCTATATGTATACACACCCACACACCCACCCACACACATACACACACACATACACCCACCCACGGAGAGAGAGAGAGAGAGAGAGAGAGAGAGAGAGAGAGAGAGAGAGAGATTAGAAGTTAGTTATAAAGGAGAACAATGTGAGGGATATTTAAGTGGGAAGAGGACTCGAAAGTATGGAAGAGGAAGAGGTCAAACGAAGGTTACCTAAACCCACACACCTAAAGGTTTTGACAAGGACATATACAAACCTAACAGCCCACTATTCTATTTATACTACTGTCTTATAGATACCTATACACACACACGCACACACACACAAGCACACATACATATGTTTGTATATGTATATACAAAATCCACATGTTGCCAACAAAAAGCCCAATGCCCAAGCTGATTGGTGGGATACTTCTCCTGAAATTGTTGGTCAAGCGTATTCCAGAGGTCCTCAAATAATGCAGTATATCACACTTACTCTTGGTGGTCTACCATAACTTCATGGTATATCCCTGTTAATAAAGACACCATATACTTTGAACATAGAATGTATGGAAACCAAGCTGATATTGACTAATATGCTTCCTCTTTCTTGGCCAGATTTCAGTGCATCATAAAGTACTATATGGTCGGCTGGGAGAGAAAAACCATTGGCATTTCTAGCTATCTGTGAGCCCTATGAGCTATAATAATGTCTATCATAGCAATATGAAGCCACTACTACCATTTTCCTAAATGGATCTGGTATCAAACTGCCATCTACATTTGCATTTCTATATCATAGATTAGTGTGGTATTCAGTCTTTATTAGAGAAGTATCTTTATTTCTTGGAAACTGGATAAGATAGAAACTTAAAACTGGTTAAAATACAGAAAATATATATCTGTCAAACACCATAAACAGGATATCTATAGCATAATCCCTCTACCCAAAATTCAGGAAATTACACAGAAGATTATAATACCCACAGTTTTTGATTGTATAGAGAAAAACTTTATTTTTAGACATGATAGGATCCTACCACTATCATGAATTTACATCAACTATGGTAATCCTTACACAATATGTTCATATTCAAGCCATTCCACATTCCAGGATAAAGTGATGAAGGCCTCAAACTTTCCATCCCTTGCTGTGGAAGTACTGGCATCTGTTTGTTGCTTGTGGGAATAGTTTTCTTTAGGAATGTTACCTCTGGATTATAAAAACCCATGTTTATATAGGCAGCAGTTGCAGAAGTTTAGTCTTGTTATTCCTTATAGCCCCATGCTCCTAAAAATAAAATTCATATTAAAAATCTATTTACAAATACCTTGGCAATGTAGCTAAGCTTTTCTCTGAATAGCTCATAATTTGAAATAATCCATTTATTATAATCTATACCTTTCATGTGGCTTGTTACTTGTGCTCAGGCACCATGCCTTTGTCTTGTCACATCTTACCAGGCGCACTTTTCATTCCTGACACTATCCCAGAATCTTATTGCCCACAGAATGTTGCACCTCTTATTTCCTGCCTAAGATATAGACCATCAATTTTATTATTTACAGTTGCTACATTTATACAGATATAAGATATTTTATCCATAAGCACAAATAATGAGATGTAAAAAGAAAGAAAAAAGAAAAGGGGAAAGAAAGGAAGGAAGAAAGGAAGAAAGAAAGAAAGAAAGAAAGAAAAAAGATACAGTATCAGGAGAAGGTTGGATCTGGAGGAGTTAAGAATAGGATGGAAAAGTGATTATGATCAAATGTATTGTATGCATGTGTGGAGTTCTCAAATAATTAATAAAATATATGAAAATAAAAATTAATTATAAAAATTGCTAATGAAAGAACAGGTAAATCTGACTCAGAAATAATTTAGAAAGTATTATGTGGGAATCATATGAAAGAAGAGACATTTATTAACTTTAGTTTTAGGTCATGCTTTGTAAAATAATCAGCACCCTTAAATAGATTAAATAACATAAAAATTGACCAGTATTTAGAAGATATCAAAACCAGACTATAACTCATAAGTTATACACATATTTCCTTTTCTCTACTCATTGAACATCTGATGAGCTCTTTATTTGTTATTAATCATTTGTTTACATTTCAAAAGATATCCCACTTCCCAGTTTCCCGTCTGCACAACCCCTATCCCATGACTCTTCCCCTTTGCTAAACAAACTGATAACAGTTTTATTTTCTGGAGATTGGGGATGAAAATAACTAACCTTTTTGATATTGGAAATCAAGATTTAGATTTCATATTGGGAAATCAAAGACAACATGTACCATAAGCAACTATTTGCTCTCTATTAACATGATTTAATAATTTTGTGAGCAAAACACAAAACTAATGAAAAGTTTGGACAATTGGAAACCTGTTTCTCAAAGGTAGGAAAATATGTATAAAGTTGAGACTGTAGAATGAACCATCTGATTTGTGATGACTTTTGGAAATATAGCTATGCATGCAAATTTTTCATAATGTATTAAAGATGAATATATATATATATATATTTCTATAAGTATTAGTATACAAGTTTATACTTTCTTGAGTCTTCAGCTAAAATTAGATTTAATCACTCATTGGAAGTCAGTCAAAGTCTCCAATGGAGGACTGTAAAAGTGATATACAACTAAACACTTACGAACTTTTAAATGTCATGATAGGTCAGGTAAACCATAACATAAACCTGAGAGATTTACGGTTTCATGAAGAAAGTACGTTCTTAAAAATGATGGTGCTTTGTTAAAATGACAGAGCAAAGAAACAAAAGAAGGTTTTGATACTCAAAGCCAGAAAAAAATCTATAAACAAATAAAATTTATATTAATAAAATAGTTATATGAGATGGATACCAATCAATAACATTCTGTTCGCTGCAGTACTAGTCAACTTAGTAGATTCAAAATAATGAGTATTAGAAAATTACTATTAGGCTAACATTAAGTAATACATATAAAAGAAATTTATGATGGGTTTCAAAAGGAGTTAAAAATAAATTCTAAGGAATAAAATATTTGTTGCTGGGAAGTGGTGGCACAAGTCTTTGATTCCAACACTTTGGAGGCTGAAGCAACAGGATATCTGTGAGCTGGGGGCCAGTCTGATATACAGAGTGAGTTTGAGAATAACCAGAACTACAAAGAAAAACATTGTCTTGAAAATCCCCACCCTGCCAAGAAAGATATTAAATATTTGCAGTGTAAAAAGTCTTCCTATAAGCTATTCATTAAAGGCAAATATTATTTAACAATGGGGATATTATACACCCTCTCCACACACAGAGTAACACAGAGAGCACATATGTATATCCACATGTAAATAAGATTATATCCTAACATAACCTCTGTATCATTTGCAAAGTACCCTTTACAACATTTTTAAGCTCTTCGTTGCTTTTGAGAACCATAAAAATGTCCTAAGTTCATCTTCTTCTTCTTCATCTTCTTCTTCTTTGTCTTCTTCTTCTTCTTCTTCTTCTTCTTCTTCTTCTTCTTCTTCTTCTTC
>JADRCH010000216.1:2918068-2983709 GCA_019843965.1 Rhynchomys soricoides
TCTTCTTCTTCTTCTTCTTCTTCTTCTTCTTCTTCTTCTTCTTCTTCCTCTTTTGATACTTTATTTATATTTCAAATGCTTCCCCTTTTCCAGTTCTCCCCTTTGGAACCCCCGTATCCCCCTCCCCCTCCCCCCACCTCTATGAGGGTATTCCCCCACACACCCACCCACCCATCCATTCTCATCTTCCTTCCTTGGCATTCCCCTATACTGGGACATCTAACACCCTCAGGCCCAAGGGCCTCTGCTCCCCCTGATGGCTAACACAACCCTCCTCTGATGCACCATGGGTCCCTTCATGTGTATTCTTTGGTTGGAGATCCAGTCTCAGGGAGCATCGGGAGGTCAGGCCAGTGGACACTGTTGCTCTCTCCATGGGGCTGCCAACTCCCTCAGCTCCTTCTTCTTCTGTCCAGGAGGAAGGGAGAAACCTGGGAGGGAAAGGGGCTGGGGAGAGGGTGGGAAAAGGGAACATGGTCTGTTATTGGTTGCGGAAAAAAAAGACTGAAGCTCTGAGTGCCAGCAGAAAGAAAGGAAACAGGCAACCTAAGGAGGTAGGAGGTTGGAGGAACTCTCCAGAATGTACCAGAGGCCTGGGAGGTGAGAGAATCTCAGGACTCAAAGGAAGGGAACTTAGATGCAATGCCCTACGTTGGGGAGAGTGAACTTGAAGAGCCTACCTTCAGCAGAAAGATAGAACATCAAGTGAGGGATGGGGTTGCCATCCTACAGTCAAAACTGTGACCAATAATTGTTCCTGTCTGAAAGAACTGCAGGGATGGAAATGGAGAGGAGCATGAGGAAAAGAATGTCCATAGACAGCCTCAAAGTGGGATCCAGCTCAAGGGGAGGTCCTAAGGCCTGACACTATTTCTGAAGCTATGGAGTACTCACAAAAAGGGACCTAACTTGACTGCACTCTGAAAGACCCAACAAGCAGCAGTAAAAGTCAGATGCAGATATCTGCACCCAACCAATGGACAGAAACTACTGACCCTTGGGGTTGAATTAGGGGGAAGCTGGGAGAAGCTGAGGAGGAGAGCAGCCCTTTTGGAGGACCAGAAGTCTCAATTAATCTGGACTCCTGGGACCTCTCAGACACTGGGCCACCAACCAGGCAGCAAACAACAGCTGATATGAGGCCCTCAACACATAGACATCAGAGGACTGCCAGGTCTGTGTTTAGTCAGAGAAGATGCATCTAACCCTTAAGAGACTGGAGGTCCCAGGGAGTTTAGAGGTCTGGTGCAGTGGGGTTTCCAGGGGGGTGGGACATCCTCGTGGAGACGGGGCAGGAAGGAGTTATGGGATGTGGAACAGTCAGACGGTGGACTAGGAGGAAAATAAAATCTGGAGTTTAAAACAGCAAAAGCAAAACAAAACAAAATAACAACAAGAACAACAACAAAAGAAACCCAAACCAGGAATTTCTATATACTCATACACCATGTTACCAAGGGGAGAAACGATGTACAGGGCACACGGGGATTCTCTCTGCCATTTTCACGATTTTTCTGTAAACATAAAACTGCTCTAAAATACAATTATATTTTTAAAAAAAGAAGAAGAAGTTTTGGCATCTTGTGTTAGATTTCAAGTTTTTAAACTCAGCCTAGAACCTTGATTTACTTTTGAAGTGCTATCTGGAATATCACACTTAATGTAAAATGTTGTGTCCTGGGGAGCTAAGACATGTTGGTGGCATGTACTTCTTGCTAGAATGGAATTAGAAATATTGGTTTGTCTGTATGGGACTTTTGTATCTATGTGTAAATTGTGAAAATTAGTTTTTAATATTTTTGAAGAATTGTGTTGCAAATTTGACTGAGATTATATCACATCTGTAGGTTGCTTTTGGTAGGATGGTCCTTTTATCAATACTAATCCTACCAACCCATAAGCTTGGGTGATCTTTCCATCTTCTGATAGTTTCTTCAATTTTTCTCCAGTTTATGAAAGTTTTCATTATACATATATTTCACTTTCTTGGTTAAAGTTATTCCAAGATTTTTAGGTTGTTATTAATAGGATTATATTCTGACCATTTTCAAAAATGGTCTTCATTGTTACATAAGAAAGATAATGATTTTGGTGTGATATATTTGTATCCTACTAGGTGGCTGAATATTTTTATTTGGTGTAGTGTTTTTCTGGTGAAGACATTACATTTTTATGCATTTCATCTATCATATGCAAATAAAGACAATCTGGATATTTTTCCTGTCTATATATACTTTATTGTCTGCTCTTGTTTTATTTCTCTAACTAAAATTCCAACCACTATATTTATCAAGCATTAGAGAATAGGCAGCTTTTGCTCTATTTTTTATTTTATTGGTAATACTTCCAGTTTTCCTCCCTTTAGCATGATGTTGGTTGAAGTCTAGTCTTAATGTATATTGCCTTTAACATGTTGAGATATGCCCTGAGTATTCTCAAGAGTTTATAAATAGAATGAATGTTAAATTTGTCAAAGTCCTATTCTGCATCAAGTGCAGTTTGAATCTTTAAGTCTATTTATATGAATTGTATCTATTGATTTGTGGATGCTGAACCATCCCTATACCTGTAGGATGAAAAGGACCAGAATATGGTGGATAATATTTTGATGTATTCTTGATTTCCGTTTGGAAGAAATTTATTGAGAATATTGTTACCAGATAAATTG
The DNA here is from genome assembly GCA_019843965.1 of Rhynchomys soricoides. Classification (NCBI taxonomy): domain Eukaryota; kingdom Metazoa; phylum Chordata; class Mammalia; order Rodentia; family Muridae; genus Rhynchomys; species Rhynchomys soricoides. Next base: position 2,920,737 of record JADRCH010000216.1, read on the forward strand.
AACAATTAACTTATTTCTCAGAGGGTCTTTGTCTGGTTTGTCATCATAGTAACAACAATTTTATACTAATTTGAGTGCATTTCTTCCTTTGCACTGTTAAAGGATTTAGTGCTGCCTGAACTGGTTAGCACACCCCCATTTATATCATGGTCCCATAACATGAGGACTGTACATATTTCTTCTCATTCTCCTAGGTACTACTACCCAAACTTACTGTCATCTAGACTCTCACACCAAAAGACAACATGTAGAGACTTGCAAGACTTCAGAGGCACTGCAGAGAGAACCTATAACCCTGAGAGTCATTTTGTTAACTTGACAAAGCTTAGAACTTTCTGTTTTTTGTCAGTTGGAGCTGAAGAATCAGCTGTGAATAGCTAGAGAATAGATACACTAAAGTAAAATCTTTGCTCTCCTAGAACAGTCAACCATGGTCATCTGGGGTTGAAAAATAAGCTGTGATTAAGAAAAGACTAGAATCACTGAGAGAAATATTCTGGGAAGTCCTTCCCCAGGGTTACCACACAGAAGTTTTGGTCCAGAGGGTGCCAAAGCTGTTAATTCTCATTAATGAGACAGCCAAATCTCATAATGTGTAAGAATTTCCCAGAGAAAGAAATCTAAGAAAATGTTTACCTTCTTGAAAATTACCATAGAGGAATCAGAAAGAATGCCAAAGTGCAGGGAACATGAGACATGAGAAGGAACAGAGAAGAATGGGGAGAGGGAAAATCATAGTCATATTATAGAAGAAAAAAATCTATTTTCAACAATACAGAAAAAGAATATTTTTAATAAGAAAATTTACCTTACATAGATAAAAGGGAGGTATATCCAGGTACAAGAGGACTAAAGAATGGCAAATAAACAAGACTAAGAATGAAACAAAATAAAGGGCATTAAAAGCTGTAAGAATGATGAAGTCACTTATAAAGTAAAGCCTAACAACCACAACAGATTATTTGACTGAATTTTTAAAGCCAAAGGGGGATAGAAAGATGCATTCCAAGGTCAGATATATCCCTTAAAAGTCCTTTCTGAACCACACTGTTACACATAGCATAAATATATATAATAATTGAAATAATTTCCATGATAAAACTGGACTAAAGATTATTAATCAATAATCCAGCTGGCAATACAATCACAGCATCATAATTAACTAATTATCAGTTCTAGAGCATTCAATCAAGAGATCAAGGAAACAACACAGAACAGCATAAATTAATATATATAGTTCAATAATAATTCTTCATATTAATCTTTTTCTTCTCTGGTAAGAAGACAAATTCTACTGGATGGGATTAGAAAACTAGATCCATTGTTTACTGTGCCTCCAAGAAGCACATACCATGATCAATTACAGACACCACCTTAAATGTCTGGACAAGGGATTCCAAGCAAAGAGAAGAAACAAGCATGCAAAACTATTCTAACATCCTATGCAGCAGACTCCAAAACTAGTCAGAAGAGATGAGGACTGTCACTTAATACTCTTTGAAGGAACAATCTACCATTGTCATTTCTAACATATATGAAGAAAACATAGTTATATCTACTTCCATTAAAGAAATACATTATGTTAAAAATCAAAGATTAACTCCAAGAAAATGAGAGTGAGCAGTTTCAATCTCCTAATCTAATAGGCCTCTTAGACAAAAAAAAAAAAAAAAAAAAAAGCAAACAAACACTGGAGTTAAATGATGACATCATAAGTCACATAAACCCAAGAGATAAAATAGAATATTTGAACAAATCATCAAAGAATACAGATTCTTTCAGGAGCCCATGGATATTCTACAAAATCACCCACATAATAGGACATATTGGCCTAACAAATAAGAAAACTGAAAGAGCATTCTCAGTTCTATTTGATTACAATGAAATAAAGATAGATATCAACAGCCTTAAAATCTACAGAATATAAAAAACTCCATCTACAAAATACAGAACTTTAATTGTGATTTTATATGTTTTTACATAATAATGTATGTCAAATTCTTAGAAATCTCATAGAAATATACTGTTTATGTTAGGGAGACAAATACACAGAGATACACATGGTTAACAATAAATCCTAACACTTTGTAACTAGAAAATTTCAATCTAAAAGCACATAATATCAGGGCTGGAGAGTTGATTTAACTTTTAAGATCCTTGCTCCCCTTTCATGGAAACTAAATTCAATTCCCAGTAAGGGAATCAGGTCACATAGAACTGCCTGTAACTCTAACCCCTCTGATGGCCTCCTCAAACACTAGCCCATGGAGCATACAAACACACACACACACACACACACACACACACAAATAAATGCTTAAAGAAATACAAAACATAATTTCAAACATTTCATCCAACTTCTCTCTTTTTCTCTCTTTATTAGCAGTTAGAAAAAACTTGTGCATTTAAAGGCTGGGACTTCATAGTTCTTTTTTATTTTCTCAGTGATTAAGACATACTTTACAAAGCATCCCAGGAGTCTCATATTCTGTCATCTCATGGTAATTAGATCATATTTGAATGAGAATATAATTTGGTAGCTGTCTTATTAAACAAACACGACTTATTTCCCTGTATTTGCTTTATATAGCATTCATTTGCCCAAGAAAAGTAATAAAGCTTCTTATGATTATTTCTGTAGTTAGAGATGAAATTATTTGGAATCAGAATTTTTTTCTGAAAATGTTTGAGCTAAATAATTGCTAATATTTTTCTATGAGTAAACATACCTTTGTTATTAATGTACTATACACAGCTTCTCAGGTCACTACAAATAAGAGTTATTCCTACAACATTTCACATTGACCTAAACAAATTATAAAAACTAAATGCCATACCTTAATGACCAGGAAAGAAAGTACTTATCTCATATTAATTGTTATTTCTTTAAGAGCATCCTAATATGATACTATGAAGAAGAATTTTTGGTTCTGAGACAGTGAATGAGAAAGACCTATGGATTCCAACTGAATATAACTAATTAAGTGAAAATATGGATCAAATCCAGACATTTATATAGAAATTGTAGCAAAGCACTAATTAATTCTCAGCTTTTATCTAAATTTTAGATTCTAAAGGAAATGACAAGTTAATTTAATAAATAGAGACACAGTGTATGTGTTTTTGGCAGTAGAGATAAATGTGATGTCTGGTACTAGACTATTGATGAAGAAAAAATAAACATGAGTACAAAAAAGCATAGTGAGATCGAGGACACTGTGTTAAAGAACATTTGAGTGACAATATACTATCTTCAGGTAGCTAAACTATACTCACGTTATTCCAGAGTGCAGAATGCAAGTCTTTAATGGGAAGAAATGGAGCTGGTAGGCAGAGGAGAAATAATGATGGTTCAAATGGCAAGAAATGTGCATTTTGTCCTAAGAATAGTTGATTCTGACAACTGAAGGGGGATACGATTAATCTGTTTCTCAGCAAAAGCACTACCTGAAGAATTCCCAATAGAAAACCAGAAGAAAGGACATTTTTTTTCCCAGAATTAATTTGTCTTAGTTAAGGTTACCATTGCTGTGAAGAGACACCATGAGCATAGCAGCTCTTATAGAGGAAAACAATTGGGTCTGGCTTACAGGTTCAGAGGTTTAGTCTGTTGTTGTTATGATAGGCAGCATAGCAGCAAACAGGCAGACATGACGCTGGAGGAGGAGAGTGTGATATCCAGATCAGTAGGCAATAAGAAAAGAGGACCACCATGATTGGCCCCAAATTTTCTTTAATTTCTTTTCACAATTTGGAAACTTAAATGGGTGGGCTTTTGCCTGGAGGTCACCACTCCTGTTATTCTTGATATTTTCCCCTTTAAACTGTACATTTTCTTTCTTTCTCAGATTTATCTATTTCATTACAGATCTGTACCATGTCATTCATATATGTGTGTGTATATATATATATATATATATATATAATTATTTCCTAGACCAAACCAAACCAAAACAACAACAAAAGACTTATTGTACAAAAAAGTAGAAGATAAAAGTTCTACATTTTAAGCTAAAAATTTTAGTTATGTATTGGAACTTTTTCTTTACATAAATAAAATGGCTTAAATCATTTTCTCTCATGCATCAGGATGCTATTCTGGGATGAGGTTTGAAAATGAGAAATTAAACAGGAAGAGGGGTAAAGAAGGTGAGACAGAGGAAGGAATGAAGAAACAGCAATCACAAGTGGCAGAGAAAGGCGGGACCTGGGAGGGAAAGTGGACAGAGTTTGGGGAGCAAGAGGAACCTGACCCAGAATCGGGTTAGGGAAAATGACTGAAGCCCTGAGTGCCAGTAGAAAGAATGGAAACAGGCAGCCTCAGGAGGCAGGAGGTTGGGGGAACACTCCAGAATGCACCAGAGACCTGGGAGATGAGAGGCTCTCAGGACTCAAAGGGAGAGACCTTATATGAAATGCCAGACTGTAGGGAGAAGAAACTTATAGAGCCTACCTCCAGCAGGAAGACAAGGCATCAAATGAGGGAGGGGGTTGGCATCCCACAGTCAAAACTCTGATCCATAATTGTTCCTGTCTGAAAGAACTACAAGGATGGAAATGGAGAGGAGCCTGAGGAAAAAAAGGTCCAGCAACAGGCCTAAAGTGGGATCCAGCTCGGGGGGTGTGGGTGGGGGGGTCCCAAGGCCTGTCAATATTAGTGAGGCTATGGAGCACTCATAAAAAGGGACCTAGCATGACTGCACTTCACAAGACCCAACAAGCAGATGAAAGTGTCAGATGCAGATATTTGTACCCAATGAATGGACAGAAGCTGCTGACCCTGTGGTTGACTTCTGGAAAAGCTGGAATAAGCTGAGGGGAGGGAGACCCTGTAGGAGGATTAGCAGTCTGAATTAACCTGGACCCAGAAATCTCTCAGACACTGGAACACCAAACAGACAGGATGCACCAGCTGATTTGAGACCCCCCAACACATATACAGTAGAGGACTGCCAGGTCTGGGTTCAGTCAGAGATGATTCCCATCCCTCAAGAGACTGGAGGTCCCAGGGATTTTAGAGGTCAGGTGGGGTGGGGGTGGAGTTGGGGACATACTCGTGGAGACAGGCGAGTAGGGAGTAGATATGGGATGTAGAATGGTTGTGGCAATAAAATCTGGATTGTAAGTAAGTAAGTAAGTAAGTAAGTAAATAAATAAATAAATAAATAAATAAGTAAGTAAAAGACAAAAAATGAAAGAAAGAATAGAATGAGAGTTAGGATACAGGAGAGAAACTGAGAAGTCTTTAAACTTAATAGTTCAAAGATGCCAAAAATGGTAAAACTGCAATTCAAACAACTAGCATACGACTACTGGGAACTTCTCAAATGACTTGAAGTTGTGAAAAGAATTGGATTCATTACTTTGTACTTGAGAACTTGGAGAGTCTTTTAGGAAGATTTTTCACATTTTTACGATAGTAATTGTTGAATAACTAGGTGGAAAACAAGCTAATGACTCTGATGGTTAGTAGTTTCAGGAACATTCGAGAGGCAAGGAAATCATATAGTGAAATACAGATGAACATGGAACATTATCTAATAGTAAAATTATGCAAATGTTGAATGTTAATTTAGTCAAAAATCTAATCTAACATTGTGAGAAAAGACAGAAAACTATAAGACTTGTAGAAAAGGGAATAATAATTTTTAGTACATGAAAGGGATAAGATTTTTTCCAGTACATAAAATCAGTTATTGTTTACTTTGTATTCTATTTTATAGAATTAAATAGTGGAAAGATGTAAATAAAAAAAATGATTCTCTTAAGATGACTAAATTATTATATAAAAATGAGTTATTTACTGATAACTCTCAATTAATGAACTTGTAGAATCATTGGATTAAAATAATATTTGAATTTAATAAAACAGGGCTGCTAGACATTAATAACTACCTTCATGAAAATCTTAGCAGAAAGGAATAAGAAATAGAGGAAATTGACCCCTAACTACTTAAACAAAAAGATAATTTAGAAGGCAACTTTGTAGCATACATAGTTGCAGAATATAATGAAGCTAGAAATGTTAAGACAAGCTCCTCATCCTCCAAAACAAATAATCAAAACCAAAAGCAAACCAAACAAACCAAACAAACAAAAAAGCAGAAAAAGAAAAAGAAATTTCATTTAATATGAATGCATGTCCTTAAGAAAAGGCTTAGGTACTTATAGAAACACTGTGTGTGTGTGTCTGTGTGTGTGTGTGTGTGTGTGTGTGTGTGTTTCTGTGTCTGTGTGTATCTCTGTGTTTCATTATTTTTTTCAAATTTTTATTCATTGTCTTGTATCATATCCATCCCTCCTTCCCCAACTCCCTCCACCCACACAAAATTATGGTCTCATTTATTTATTTATTTATTTATTATTTACTTTTTTACCTATAAAGTTCAATTTTTGCCCCCATATCTTTCAGTGTGGGGCCCTCCACAGGTGCAAGATTACTTTATCCACATCCACACCTGGTAAGATACACTTCAAAAAAATTTTGGCTCTCTCCAACTTTAATTTAATGGTAGTATTAAAACCTACCAATCCTTCTTTTGTTGCAATTTCAACCTGGTTTGTAAGTTAATAATGGCATACTTGTTACTGAGAGTTAAGTGCAATGCTAGGTCTGTAACTTATACTGAAACAATTGAAGTGGATATTTCTGGTGTATTTGGAGACTCAGTTGTGTCATGTGATGTTTTTCTGAAAACTGTCAAATGAGGGGATACTTTTGCTGAGGAAGACATAAGGAAGAATGTTTTGCTGAAAACAGACACATGGATGTTTCCCTGAAAGCAGCCTGGAAAAGGGGCATATGATCTTTTGCTAGAGCTGATGCTTGAGAAAACATGTAATGTTTCAAAAGGGATATTGAATGATTCTGTATGGAATTGGTTCACCTTGACACTTTTTGCTGGTAACCATTTTGTTGTGACTGCATAGAGAAAAACATATCAAAGAACTTCATGTGGTGTTTAGGCAAGGGCTTCTTGCCACTTCTGCGCTCTCAGGTTGAGTGGTAGAGCCTTGTGGTTTCTTCTGGATCAAACTGCTATTGCTGATTTATGAAAGGTGTTTGTGAGTGTACTGAGCTGTCACTGCTGATTCTTGTGAACTGAACTGCTGATGTCCTGACAACATAGATTTTATTCACTCCAAAGAACTATTTCTAAACAGGTCCATACCCTCCTTTGCCCTGTTTACCTTTCCTTTCTAGTACCTCTGGTGGATGGTGGGCTAGAAAGGGGCTAAAGCATTTAAATACTCTTATTAAAAGTAGGCTTTAAAAAGTATATGCCTCCAAAAAAAATTACATACTAAAGAGAAAACAGATGAAAAAAAAAAAACAGTATTCCTATTTGGTGTGTGTAGAGATTAAAAAATAAAGTTGTATAAATACAGGTTGTATCAAGAATGTGAAGGACAAAAGTACCACTCAAAGAACTTATTCTTCCTCCTGAAGAGAAGGCTTTTAGGAAATGACTAGAGGATAAACTTGGAGAAACTGAAGGAAATGGTGATGACTGAACATATCGGTAGAAAGTTAGCAACATGTTGATATATTCATATTTCTATCCCTTTCTCTCTCTCTCTCTCTCTCTCTCTCTCTCTCTCTCTCTCTCTCATGTATTATCTATATCTCTCTTCATATCTATATCTATGTCTCTATATCTCTATCTACCTCTATCTATCTATCTATCTATCTATCTACCTCTATCTCTCTATCTCTCTATCTCTCTATCTCTCTACCTCTATCTATCTATCTATCTATCTATCTATCTATCTATCTATCTAAACTTTTTGGAGACTTTACGCTGTACATCCTCCTCAGGTTGTTGAGTTTCATGTTCATGATACTAGCTAATAAGTTGGATATAAAAGAGTAGGTCCTCATGAGGATTGGCCCTTCAGTTTCCCCCTAGAAGTCTTAAGTTTATGAATGTCACAAAGATCCTCTAACAACCTCCCAAGAAGACTCTTTTATTCCATTTATTCAGGAGTTCTAGAGTCTGCCTTTTCTATAGCTGCTGCCCCTCTTGTCTCAAATTAAAATTGATCTTACTTTTTATCCTAATTCACAAAGCAAATAATAAAAAATGATTGTACTTTTAACAGAGAGATAGACTCAATTTGTTTTCTTTAAAATCATAATACTAATATATTGTTTTAGATAATTAGTTCCAAAGTTTGTTACATCTCTTTTTTGTTTTAAGTAAGAATTAAAGGAATATTTGCTTTCTTTCATAGTATTTCTGTAAAGTATACCAGAATGGACTAATGCTACTTGCATTTTCCTTTGTGTACATATAAATTTGCAGGAAAACATATGGCTCAAAAATAGTTATACCTCAGATACAGTCAAGATTTTTCCATTTCTTAACTGTGGCTTTAAAAGGGTCATTTGATTTTAGTGAGGATGTATCATTACCTGTTTCATAAGAATATTTTGATGAGCAGGACAATGATGGCACACATCTTTAATCCCAGCACTTGGGAGGCAGAGGCCGGTGGATTTCTGAGTTCAAGGCCAGCCTGGTCTACAGACTGAGTTCCAGGACAGCCAGGGCTATACAAAGAATTCCTGTCTCGAAAAACCAAAAAACAAAACAAACAAACAAACAAAAACTTTGATGATACTTTTTTAAATGTCTAGTCAGGATTTATTTATTTTGGTTTGTTTTTCTTGCATCTAGAGAAATCTTTATGTCTAGCAAGTATCGCATAAATGATTTTTACTCCAAGTTAACTGATCATGCTTATAATAACTCAAATTATTATGTTGTATGACCGAGAATTTTTGTAAGGAGTATATGATCATTTTCTTCTGAAGTCATCTATGTAATGCTATGTTAGTCCATTCTTATTGCTTTTCAAAACAGATTCTCCATTTGAGCTTACTCAAATCTGTAAAACTATACTCTTTATATGACAAAACATCTTTGTTGTTTTAAAATGTTATACCACATACACACATCTTTAATTATATTTAAATATTCTTCTTTTAAAATTTTTCAATACCATATGGTAATAAATATGTTCAATGCAATATAATATGTTCAATATTATACTACAAACAAGTTTTAAGGTTATATTATAGCAAATTGATGTTATTGTTTACAATCATTCCAAAGCAAAAGAATGAAGCAATAAGAATGAAGGCTAGGGGTGGTAGGGTGGTGGTGTATTCTTGGACCTGCAACTTTTGGTGGGAATATGGTATATATAGCAAGATTCTCATTTCAAAGATTGAAAGAAAGCTAACACGTGTTCCTGCAAATGCTAAGCCTCTCAGATATAATATCTGGGTTGTTTTAATTCCATGGTGTCATATGTTAAACTACAAATGATCAAAAACAGACTCATGATTGCAAATTGATATAGTTATGAAGTTAAGAAAAATTTCCTAGGAAAGAGATGGCAGGTAAAACCTAAAGATGGGAAATAATAATTTGGGTTCCTTTAGAAAATCATAATAATATCTACGTGACAAGCATTATATGATTCATGAGATAACATTTTCTTTAATGTGTTAGCATGTAATTTCTGGACATAGAGATAAGCACAATTATTTATGAAAATGTATCTGTGATTGGATAGGAAACCTATTTCTCATGATAAACTTCATATCTAGTCCTGTAAAAATATATAACTGGGCTGGACACAAACCTGGTTGGGGAAGATATAGGGGTGCTTTGATATTTAAACAAGACTTTAAGCTGCCTTCTATGTTTCTACTCACATAAAAATTCTTCTCTCAGCTTTGATCGTGAAGCTTCACGTTTCTGAGAATAGCTGATTCTAAACCAGATATTTATAACACTGAACTCCAAGGCTTAGAAAACATTACAAAAGGGGAGTTAATAAAGAATGTAAAATCTGATTGAAGACAGAGGGGTGAAAAATATTATTTTTTTGTTATGACACAGCTATCACAATCATGAACTCACTGGACCAGGTCTGTAACATGTCAGTCATAAGTGTGTGTGTGTGTGTGGGGGGGCTTCTAGGATCCTATCCCTTGCTCCTGGAAAACTATTAGTTGTAGATGGATGCTGATAGAGGGTAAATTATTCTTCCTTCAGTTGTGTACCCACTAATAATAAACTCAACATCATATAATGCTTAGTGCTACATCAGAAGTCACATGAATGACCTTGGTTAATCCCAGCCGCTCATACAACAAACAAAAAGCCATGAACATGGGGAAGAGACTTGAAGAGAGATGAACATCTTGAGAGATATAGGAAGGCAATGAGACACAACGTGAGGAAAAGGAAATCAGAATATATTACAAAATTATTTAGCCTTGCAAAATTAATCTCAGAGATAAAATATTTAATTTTTAAAACAGAAATTACTTCAAATTATTTGTGACAAGTCCAATTGTTTTAGGGCTAGAAAATCTAAAATTTCTCTAGTAATATCCAGGATACAATATTTAATTAGTCCATTTACAGTCATAACTATGATGTATAGAATATAAATTCATGGATACAAAAGTTCACTTAACAATAAATATTGTACCATGATATCATACTTTAAAAACAAAAGATGGGACATTTGTACATTACCTTTTATGTGTAAGGTCTTTAATATTTGTGGCTATTAAAACATTTAAAGCACTATATGTAAATTCTTAATCTTAAGGAATAAAGCAGAGTGCCATGAGGGGCTGAGAGCTAGCAGAATTCCTAGAAAAAGAGAGAACATTCAAAAGTATTTATGGGCTTCAGAATAGAAACACATGATGATGCAAATGCAAACAGTGTTGCTGTGGCAACCAACCTATTGCAGAAAGGAATTTGGACTTTTATTTCTTGAAAATGGGATTGCAGAGCAATTTGTTACGACACCTTTCAGTAGTAATACTTTGGTAAAAATATGATGTTTACATTTAAGAGATGCAAAGCTTGAACTACAAAGACAAATTATTTAGCTTTAATATTATTAATTGTTGTGTCAAAGCCTTATTGAGAGCTTTCAGTGGGTTTGGCACTAACAGGTAAAATATAATCAATGTGAATGTTAATAAAAAAAAAAGTAACAGTAAGTCACATGACTACAGCGTATGCAGAATGTAAACTTATTAATGATCTGCCATTGTTCTCATTGGGATTTATACGAAAAGAATCAATTTCTTAAGCTTGTAACACTGGGCCACGCATTAATTACTTTCCTATTCCTATATTGGCAGAAAGTCTCATGGGAGAAAGAGTTTGTTTTTGCATACAATTTCAATTACTTAAGAAATGCACACAAGTCCATCATGACAGAGAAGGCATGGTAGCAGGCTTGTGAACCGTGCCTGGCAACAGGAAGCCGATAAAGTAGAAAGTGAGAACCAGGTATGAAATATCAAATATCATCTTTGACTTCTTTCTCCATCAGTTTTCTACCATTTATTATTATTTTTATTAATCATTCCATTCGTTTACATCTCAAATGATACCCCCTTCCCAGTTACCCTTCTATAAACTCCCATACCATCTGCCTTCTCCCTCTTCCCTTTGCCTCTATGAGGGTGCTCTCCCACCCATCCACCCAACCCCACCCCACCACTCCAGCATCCCCCTATGCTGGGGCATAAAACTACCACAGGACCAAGTGCCTCCCATGCCATTGATGTGAGGCAAGGCCATCTTCTGCTACATATGTATATTGAGCCATGGATTCCTTCTTATACATTCCTTGGTTGTTGGGATAGTCCCTGGGAGCAATGGGTGGTCTGGCCAGCTGATGTTGTCCTTCCTATGGGGTTGCATTCTCCCTGTCCTCTTCCAGGTCTTCCACCAGCTGCTGAGCATCCTTATCTGCATTTGTAAGGTGCTGACAGAACCTCCCAGAGAACAGCCACATCTGGTTTCTGTCAGCAAGCACCTCTTGGCAACAGCAACCAAGTCAGAGTTTGGTGTTTGCAGACAGAATGGATTCCCAGGTGAGATGTTCCCTGAATGGCCCTTCAATCAGTCTCTACTCCATTTCTTTTTAATTAAAAATTTTCTTTATTTACATTTCAAATGTTATCCTCCATCCTGGCTTCCCTCTCTCCCCAGACCCCCTATCTTATCTCCCCTCCTCCTGCTTCTATGAGGGTGCTACCCCTTTCAACTATCCACTCCTACCTCCTAACCCTCACATTCCCCTACACTGGGGCATCAAGCCATCACGGGACCAGGGACCTCTTCTCCCATTGCACAAGGCCATCCTCTGCTACATATGCGGCTGGAACATGGGTCCCTCCATGTGTACTCCTTTGTTGGTGGTTTAGTTCCAGGGAGCTCTGGGGTTCTGGTTGGTTGATATTGTTGTTCTTCCTACGGGGTTGCAAACCCCTTCAGCTCCTTCAGTCTTTTCTCTAACTCCTCCATTTGGGGACCCTGTGCTCAGTATAATGATTAGCTGTGAGCATCCACCTCTATTTGTCAGGCTCTGGCAGAGCTTCTTAGGAGACAGCTATATCAGGCTCCTGTCAGCATGCATTTCTTGGCATCCGCAATAGTGTTTGCATTTGTTGACCGTATGTGGGATGGATCCCAGGTAGGGAAATCTTAGTCTGGCCTTTCCTTCAGTCTCTGCTCCACAGTTTGTCTCCATATTTGCTCCATTTTTTGTTCCTATATTTCCTTTGGACAAGAACATTTCTGGGTTAAAGACTTTGAAATGGGTGCCCACACACCAATGGTTTTTGACAAAGTAGCTAAAACCAACCAGTGAAAAAAAGATAGCATTTTCAACAAATAGTGCTGGTTCAACTGGTGGTCAGCATGTAGAATGATGCAAATTGATCCATTCTTTTCACCTTGTACAAAGCTCAAGTCCAAGCAGATCAAGTACCTCCACATAAAACCAGATTCTGGCTTTTTGTTGTTGTTGTGTTGTTATTGTTGTTGTTTCTTGAAACAGGGTTTCTCTGTATAGCCCTGGCTGTCCTGGAACTCACTCTGTAGACCAGGCTGGCCTTGAACTCAGAAATCCCGCCTTCCTCTGCCTCCCAAGTGCTGGGATTAAAGGCATGTGCCACCACTGCCCAGCTAAGATTCTGAATCTAATACAAGAGAAAGTGGGGAAGAGTCTTGAACACATTGACACAGGAGAAATTTTCCTGAACAGAACACCAGTGGCTCATGATCTAAGATCAACAATCAACAACTGGGACCTCATAAAATTGAAAAGCTTCTGTAAGGCAAAGGACCCTGTCAATATGATAAATAACCCTATTAAATATGGGGAATTGAGCTAAACAGAGAATTCTCAACTGAGGAAACTCAAATGGCTAAGCACTTAAAGAAATGTTCAACATCCTTAGTCATCAGGGAAATGCAAATCAAAACAACCCTGAGATTCCACCTCACACCTGGCTAAGATCAAAAACTCTGGTGACAGCAGATACTGGCAAGGATGAGGAGAAAGAAGAACACTCCTCCATTGCTGGTGGGACTGCAAGCTGGTAAAACTACTTTGAAAATCAATCTGGAGGTTCCTGAGAAAATTGGAAATAGTTCTACCTGAAGACAAAGCTACACCACTACTGGGCATATACTCAAAAGATGCTCTAACATGTAGCAAGGCCACATGCTCCACTATGTTTATAGCAGCCTTATTTATAATAGCCAGAAGCTGGAAGCAAAGAATGAATACAGACTTTGTTATACATTTCTTTTTTTTTTTTTCATATTTTATTTACATTTCAAATGTTTCCCCCTTTCCAGATCTCCCCTTTGGAACCTCCCCATTTCCTCCCCCTCCCCCTGCCACTATGGGTGTATTCTTCCACCCACCTACCCACCCACTCTCTAGTCTTCCCTCCATGGCATTCTCTTCTACTGGGGGATCTAACACCCTCAGGCCCAAGGGCCTCTCCTCCCCCTGATGGCTAACAAGACCCTCCTCTGCCTCATATGTGGCCAGCACCATGGGTCCCTCCATATACATTTTCACAATGGAGCACTACTCAGCTATCAAAAGCTTCATGAAATTTGTAAGCAAATGGATGGAACTAGAAAATATCCCGAGTGAAGTAGACCAGACCAGAATAAGACATACATAGTACGTACTCACTGATAAGTTGATATTAGCCCAAAACCTCACAATGCCTACTATACAAACCACAGAGCTTAGGAGGAAGGAAGAGCAGGGTGTGGATGCTTCAGTTCTGCATAGAGGGGGAAACAGGATGATTGTGGGAGATGGAAGGATGGGGACCTAGGAGGGAGAGAGGAGAGGGATAGAAAATAGGAGCAGGGACAGGTACTGGAAGGGACAACGGCAGAGAGGTACAATGGGTCAGGAAATTGAATGAAAGTATTTAGGGGGATGAGGAAGAGAGAGTAGTCACTGGAGGGTCCCAGATGCCAGGAAGTGTGAGACTCCCAGTAATGAAGGAGGTGACTTTAACCTAAATGTGCAGTGAAGGGGAGCTAGAACCTAAAGAGACCTCTTCCAGTAGATAGGCACTGCTCCTAGTGGAGGGATAGGGCCATTCACTCATCTCAGAGTTTTCTGACTTCTTTAGGTTTTACAATCTCTTAAATATTGCCACCAGGTGGGGACTAATATTCCATCACAGGAGCCTGTACTGGGCCTGTTCTGTTTACAAAACTCAGCCCCACATAATAGAGATGGTGACTGGTAAAATTCAGCATCAGAAATCCTGCATCAATTTCTGACTTGGGTTGGAGGCCAATATTTCAGTACTTGATTCCCAATCTGAGTTTCTTCTCTGGAGAAAAAAAGAATGTAGAGGATTGCTTGCCTTCCCTTTGATGTCAGAAGACTCTTTGATCTGAGTGAAGATGTGTGTGTGTGTGTGTGTGTGTGTGTGTGTGTGTGTGTGTTTATGTGTGTATATGTAGTATATATGTGCACATTCTTGTTTATGGTTAAATGCCAAAGGTTGCCGTCAGATGTGTTTACTTGTTACTGTCTCTGTTTTCTGAATAATGTCTTTGAGAGAATCCAGGGTTATGAGATGGATAGAGCAGATGGCTAATGAGATCCTGGGATTCTTCTGTCTCTGCTTTTCAGGGTATAAATTATAGGCATGTGTCATCACGCCTAGCATCTTATATTACATCTAGGGATCTGAACTCAGCTCTTCATGCCTGTGTAGTAAGAGCTCTATCATCAGAGTCATCTCCCCGATGCACACAATTAACCTTGATTGTGAGAATTTCCTTTGCCAATACATTTACTTACCTTTTTAAATAAAAAATGTTAATCACATATGTGTAGGAAATCAAAATCCCAGTCAGTTCATCTATTTGTCAGTTCAGATGCAAACAAGGCACTCTTTTGACACTTCCTGCTTTATGGTAAATTTGAAATATAGAAGCAAATAGTACTATTTTTTAAAAGTATTATTTACTTTATATCCTGACCGTATTTGTCTCGTCCTCTACTCCCAGTCCTACCCCCAGCTGATCCACTCCTCTTGTTCCCCTTAAAATGAATTTCTTGCAATATTGTATACAAGTGAATAATTTTTATAAAATAAAAATTTACTAACCATAGGTCTATGTTTGACAGATTATGTAGATTATGTTAAAGAACATCACCATTATATTAATGTGTTTCTGTGACTGAACATAGCCTTTTGTTAGTATTTTTCATAATTTCTTTTATGTTGAATATACCTCAAATTATTTTTAATAAGTCTATCATAGAATCTCAAGTCTATCAAATTTGAATGAGCTTGTATTGTAGTTATTTATTAACATTCTGATTTATGTATTTAATTTGTGTAAGACCTCTTTTCTTTTCTTAAGTTTCTTAAGTTTTTTCTTTCTCAAGTTTGAAGAGTATTTTATACTCATTATATTTAAAAAACAATTTATTTTTTCTCCTAACAGTTTACTATTAAAATCAAAATTAAAAAAGTAATTGACATAAGTATACTCATTATTAAAAAAGAAAGATAAAAAGGAGTAATTAATATGTAAAGAATTAAACAAATAGAAAATAATTTATACTTTATTATTTTCCATAGATTAGAGTGCTTTCCTAGAGGTATGTCAAATTAAAATAATAGATGTAAAATGATAGTTGATTTCACCTTATACTATAACATCCAATATTTCTATAATCCTTACAGAGGAAAAAAAAATGAAAGCTATTATGTAGAAACAGGGAGAGAATATCTCTGAGAAATGATTCTGACATTGATTCCAAAGGCTGTCAGGCACTAAAGTCTGATTAAACATATTAGGTCAAGCACTGTTTTATTGGCCGTAATACAAGGGAGATGTCATATTAAAAATCTTTAGCACTGGTTTCCTGTCAGTAGTGAAAAATTTTATGTTAACATGATATCAACCTCTCCATTCCAAGAGTTATTTATCATATAGAATAGATTGAAGTGGTGACCAGATGACCAGCAAAGTAGATTGATTTTGGCATAAAATAGTCTGGACAGAAAGTGAGTAAGACAAGAAAGTGGATTGATACCTAAGCTAAAGCCTGAATCCAGAAATGAGGAATTTTTAGCCACTTACAAAGAAATAAGTAGAGTCCTTTGAGAACCAAAATATAATATTGTCCTGTCAATGAACAGTGCAGGATTAGCTGCCAAATGAGGCAAGTAGGGAGCTGACAGTGCTGAAATCTCTGCTACTCATCCCAAGTATAAGCAGCATATCTAGAAGCTATGGTGTACGTAGACATCGGTGAGTAAAGATTCTCAGAGAAACAACTGTTCCTAATTTGTTAAAAAACAACAACAACAAACTACCTGTATTTGTGCCCAAGGTTCTTGTTATCATCTGTAACCATTATGAGTAGCCTTCAGGAAAAGTTTATTATTGGAACCAAGAGACTGGAAGTTAGCCGATTTCTTACCAGAAGGAAGATAGGGAGATGCTCTATGACTTGGTAACAAAGATGATGAATTTCCAAGGCTTCTTCCTTGCCATCTTGATTTGAGACAGAAACCTGGCAGTTGAAAACATAGACATAGAAGCATTTTTCTCCCACAGTAAGGCCTGTTGCTAATGGACAGATTAATAAGTTCAATGACTTGATTGTAAATGGTTTTAGTTAATTGACCATCCTGCTTTTCCTCAAACTGACCAACCTGAAATTAGAGAAGAAAGACTTTTTGAAGACTTTAAAACTACCAGCTCTCAAAGGGAGACCATGTTTTTTCTTCTACTTATCTGTGTATTTATACTGAATGTTTGCCTAATTTTGTCCCTAATAAAATTCATTCTTTACTAGTTCAATCTGTCTGCTCTTGTTTCATGTTTGGGAAATTTTCCAATTATACCTGCTGCAATGAACTTTTTCTTGCCTTTTAATTCTTTAACTGGCAGAGAAAATGAGTATGAGAAAGATGTCCAAATGGTAATACAATATCGTTCCCAGGCATTGAACTCTCCTGCTTTGAATTTGATTTATAACTTACTTTTCATAGGTGCCCTCTTCTCTCGTCTCTCTTGTCAGACTTGAACTCATTCTTATTTTATTCAGGACTCTGTTTCCTTCTCCCTAGTCATGATGGAAATAGAATGTCTTTTCTGCCTAAAACTAATCTTTACACTTTTGGGTCACACTCCTATACTCAGAGATTTAAATCATCCTCTCTTCCCTGTTCTCTTCATGTACTTTCCACTTCTTTACAGTCTTATTCCCTACTGTATTTTGAATGTAAAATCTCCTCACAGGCTCATGTGCTTTGTTTGGTTTTTATGTTAGTTGTACTGGTACTTTTTTTTTTTTTTTTTGGCTGTTTGTTTTTAATCAATAGTGTTGGGGATTTTATTTTATCTTATTTTAAAATTTATTTATTTTATGTATATGATTACACTGTAGCTGTTTTCAGACTCAGACAACAGCATCAGATCCCATTACATATGGTTGTGAGTCACCACGTGGTTGCTGGGAATTGAGCTCAGGACCTCTGGAGTCAGTGCTTTTAAACCACTGAGCCATCTCTATAACCCATAGTTGTACTATTTTAAGAGGTTAAGGCAAAGGCTGGCAGACATAGACCATTAGGGTAAGCCTTAGTAGTCACACCTCTTGACTTCACATACATTCTGAGGTCTCTACTTCTTGGTTGGTTATGATGGGTAGGAGCTACAAGCTCCTAACCCCATGGATCAAATCACAACGTCATGTCAAACTCTTTATGTTGTACTATACCTTCTGAACTGTGAGCTAAGATGGACTTCACCTCATTTAAATAGCTCTTGTAGTGTAATTGCCACAGAGATATAGGATCAGCAAATCTAATTTAATACAAATAAGTATAAATAATCAGTATTTATTTAACATAGGAAAACAAAGCCCTCCCTTTCCTTCTATTTCTTTACTTCCTGCAATGTTTCTATTCCACACTTTCTAAAACGAAATACTGAACACCTCTGTCCTTGTCTAGCCTATGGTACCCACCTCTACCATGGGGAAAACAAACATTCCCAATTGTCAAAATCTTTCTGACTAAGATGGATGAACAGTTCTCAGCCCTTCACATTTTCTGTCATTGTAACGACTAAATTATAGTTTCCATATACCCAGAGATTTCTCTTCTGCTAACCATTTTGTGACTTGCTTAACTCTATGTTGTCAAACCCCTGTACCCATTCTTTCATTTTCCTCCATTTTCTTCCTCTGGTCTTCTGCCATGATCTCTATTTTCTCTTTCATATATTTTATAGAATAATTTTATACTTCTATGACATAGTCACCATTACCTTAGTTTTGATTTCTCATTTTAACTTCACATGAAGATTCTACTGAAGGATTCAGAGTACCATAAGCAGCTGACTAGGATGCATAAATAAAATAATCCCAGAGGAAACCCAAATGTGTATGGGAGCTTCATACCACTCAGTGCCTACTCAGGCAGATTCTTCCTGTATCATCTGTATCAGTGAGGAACATAGTCACATCATTGTTCACATTGTACAAATGGCAGTGTGCTAAGGGCTATTCAGAAAATAACAGCATCAATCAATTCAATTAACTTTTGCAGGGCAAATAATTATTATCCTCATTTTACAAAGAGAGGAACTAACTCAGACAGTTGTTTCCCAAAGTCATGTCTCTAGTAAATGGATGCCCATTTATTTATTATTTTTTATACTTTATTTACATTTCAAAAGTTTTCCCCTTTCCAGGTCTCCCCTTGGGAAACCCCCTATCCTATCTCCCCTCCTGCTGCCTCTATGAGGGTATTCCCCCACCTACACACCCACTCCCGTCTTCCCTCCCCTATACTGGAGCATCTAACACCCTCAGGACCAAGGGCCTCTCCTCCCACTGGTGGCCAACAAGGCCCTCCTGTGCCACATATGTGGCCAGCACCATGGGTCCCTCCATGTGTATTCTTTGGTTTGTGGTTGTCTAGGTCGGGGTTTCTATTCCTGCACAAACATCATGACCAAGAAGCAAGTTGAGGAGTAAAGGGTTTATTAGGTTTACTCTTCCAAATTACTGTTCATCACAAAAGAAGTCAGGACTGGAACTAGAATAGGTCAGGAAGCAGGAGCTGATGCAGAGGCCATGTAGGGATGTTCCTTACTGGCTTTCTTCTCTTGGCTTGCTCAGCTGACTTTCTTATAGAGCCCAAGTCTACTAGCCCACAGATGGTCTCACTCACAATGGACCCTCCTGCCTTAATCACTAATTGAGAAAATGCCTTACCACTGGATCACGTGGAGACATTTTTTGTCAACTGAAACTCCTTTCTCTGTGATAACTCCATCTTGTGTCAAGTTGACACAAAACCAGCCAGTACAGTGGTCCAGTCACCGGGAGTACCTGGGGGTCAGGCCAGTTGACACTGTTGCTCCCTCCATGGGGCTGCAATGACCCTCAGCTCCTTCAGTACCTTCTCCAACTCCTCCATCTGAGACCTCATGCTCAATCCAACAGTTGTTGTGAAGTGAATCTTGGGTATTCCAAACTTTTGGGCTAATATCTACTTATGAGTGAATACATACCATGTTCGTTTTTTTTGTAATGAGTTACCTTACTTAGGATGATATTTTCAAGATCCATCCATTTGCCTGTGAATTTCATGAAGTCATTGTTTTTAATAGCTGAGTAGTATTCCATTGTGAAAATGTACCACATTTTCTGTATCCATTCCTCTGTTGAGGTACATCAGGGTAGTTTCCAGTTTCTGGCTATTATAAATATGACTGCTATGAACATAGTGGAGCATGTGTCTTTATTACTTGTTTGAGCATCTTTTGGGTATATGTCCAGAAGTGGTATAGCTGGGTCCTCAGATAGTATTATGTCCATTTTTCTGAGGGTCCGTCAAACTGATTTCCAGAGTGGTTGTACCAGCTTGTGATCCCACCAGCAATGGAGGAGTATCCTTCTTTTTCCACATCCTTGCCAGCATCTGCTGTCACCTGAGTTTTTGATTTTAGCCATTCAGACTGGTATGAGGTAGAATCTCAGGGTTGTTTTGATTTGCATTTCCCTGATGACTAAGGATGTTATGGTTTTACATCCAGCAGACTGTTTTGAAATCTATTCTGATCCTACTTAATATGGTACATTAAAGTCACACAAGCAATTATACAAAAGTGATGTAGTTTAATTTCTTACCTCAAAATTACATATCATTTGTGGATATCAAAAATTGAGATGTTTCCCTGTTTATTTTTTTAAACAAACATCTTAGCTTCTACCTATCTGAGTTTCTTCCATACCAATTAACTCACTGTCATTACCAGAGTCAGAAGCCTAGCCCTATTTTTCTTTCCCCAGATTAGTGCAGTAGCCTCTCAATTTAATTTTCCATGCTGAAAGGATTTTTTAAAACATGTAATTATATATGTGACTATATATTTGTATAAAATATTTAGCCAGATATTGAGAACCAATTTTACAATACTTTGAAATCTGTAGTCTAAATAGATTAAGCAAAAAGTTTAAAATATTCTGCAGAAATTAGATTTTACAAGTAGATTTTTACTGTTCAAAAATTCTTTACCATCAATATTTGGACATTTTCATTAGTTTAATCAAATTAATCTTTGAATCATAACAATAGAGAAGTAAAATACTGTAAAAGTAACTTTTGCTTTTGTCAAATCATTCTCCAATTGTGGCTTTGTCTGCCCCTCAATTAGATGTCACTTTCAAACATGGTTGCTTCCTTCTATAATGTAACCTTACTTTAATTATAAGTTATTAAAGTTATATACTAAGATTGTGTCTGTATTCCAATTAGAGGGATCAAAGGGGTACAGCAAGTCTGCATTCTAGCCAGGATTCACAGACCTTGAAGGTCTTTGAATGTAATCCCTTGCCAGCACAGCCAAGTTTCTGGACTGAAATTCCTCTACAAAAATACTTTTACTTACTTAGATATACTCTTTAAAGAAGCAATAATTCCTGAATATATATCTTTGATATTAGAAATGGCTCAACAAGTATATACCTTTCTTATTACTGTAAGAATATCATGATTGACAATAAAAATATCTGATATTAAACTACTTTGCTCTTTAATTTCTCCTTGATTGATGTGATTTTGGTATCTATGTAATATTCCAGGTTTTATTTTCTGCCAATTGCTGCATAATATGTACAAAACTTTTAATTATATTAATGTTTTCATATGAACAATCATTAAGCGAGTTGGAATATGAAATGCAAACAAAAGTAAAAACAACATTTTTGGGCATAAGAGGAGTCACTGGTTAGTGTGTTAAAAAAAAAGAAAATCAGTAAATAGTAGGTGATTACTATCTTCAGTTTCCACATCTACACCTACACTGTAGAATGAAAAGGAATTGCATCTGTTTTTCTTTTTTTTTTGGAATTGCATCTGAACAAAACAAGCACAGATTGTATTTTTCATTATTCACTCAATGGTACAGTAAGATTTGCACAGCATAAGTATTTAAATGTCTATTATGTGTAATTAAGACATTATTTCAAGTACACAAAAAGTTGTCACCAAGTTCTATTTAAGTACTGCATTAGTTTATATGATGAACCTAAGCATTTACAGGTTTTGGTATCCGTAGAGATTTCTTACCAGTCTTCTCTAAATGCTAAGGAAGGGAAAAATTACTTAAAAAAGATTACCAATCAGGGTTAACACATGAGAGAATGCAACACAAATTCCATCTTTCAGTGACTGTATGTTTACATTATCATTATATAAATAAATGCAAAATAGCAAGCTCTAAGAGAAATAAATGTTTCCTTGTTTATTTTCCATAAATCAAAAGATAACAAATTCAAATAATGTTTTCTTCCCATCATTCTATTAAAAGTATATCTATTATTAACATAATTCAATAAACATAAGAAACAAAATTATTTGCACACTGTGTTTTACAAATAGAGTCAGTGTTAAAATGCAAATTATAAGTGGTATGTGTAAATAATGGACTTGAACACTGGGAATTTATACAAGTTGAATCTTGACAAATATATATATGTGTGTGTGTGTTAGGTTATATGTATTTATATATTATAAACATATCTATTTATATGTATATTTTTATCTTTATGTATATAATTTCTCTATATTATTTCTCTATATATACATATCTATCTATATCTACCTCTATGTATATCTCTCTATATATAATTGAGCAAATGAAGCTACACATCTGCTAAAGACTGTGTGCCTGTCTATGACAACTATAAAAGAACAGGATTTTCTATGTCTTTAGTTATTAACTTCCAGGTTGACCTTTTTGATATTAGGACTGACATCTATAATTAATGTCAACACACACACACACACACACACACACACACACAAGAGACTTGAATAGCACAATTTGAAAGGTATTGTTTTGAGATATAAGTAGGAAAGGACTATTTTATTCACATACAAATATATTTGCAATTAACTTCATAAAACAGAACCATTTAGTAAATCACTCAGATTGCAATGACACAAAGCCACAGACTGAAAAGCCAAGTCATTGCATTGTTTCTCACTGCCTGGAGGCTGTGAAGCTAAGATCAGGATGTCAGCATCACTGGGATTTATTCCAGAAGATTGCCTTCCTCTGGATTCTCACTAAATAGAAAGAGAAAAATTAACATTCCTTCTGACATAGGAGTTAACCCTCCATGTGGGACTATCTATGATAACAGTATTCCACCCTGCATACCTTCCAAAGGCCCCACCCACATCCTAATGTCATTACAACAGAAGTCAGGACTTCAGAAATTGGGGTGTGACATAAACCAGTCCATGGCTATGAATTAATATAGAGATTTTAATATGCAATTTTACTAGGTTTTTGAGTATTTCATACAGTATATTTTGGTCATTGTCACCCCTACTCTTTCCCAGATCCACCACAAAGGCTAATATAAATATTTCTACATGTGTTGTTTCTTTCCTAAACATCACTAATTTAAAACTGAATCTATTATCTTTCATAGAAAGGAGAGATGGTAAAAGTAGTTTTCTGAATTTCACTTTTTTCAGTGATTAAAAATGATTTAAAATATTTGAACACATATGCATATACATTACACACACATGCATAAACAAATGCATAAACAGACACCAACATGCACATACACATTCGTGCAAGTACAGACATACACACACACACACATACACACACACATACACACACACATACACACCCACATACATGCGAGCACGCACAGAAATGATATGCAACAAAAGCCTGTAGAATTAGAAATTGTGCCCCAGCATCTGGACATGACTTTTAGGATTGTTTCACAATTAACCTAAAAAACAAAACAAGTTGTGTGTGTGCACGTGAGTGCATGTGTGTTTGATTTTTTTTTTTCTTCGAAGGCACTTTAGTAATAATTTTCTTTTAAACAATTGTTTAGATCATTTCAAAGCAGAAGCAATTTTTTCATGCTTACCAGCAAGACAGTAAATGCTACAGAAATGGATATCTGACCAAAACTGACATAGAATAACAGGTGTTTAAAATTGAAGAAAGATTATGAAATCATTCATTGGTCTTAGGACCAGATTTCATTTATTTTTAAGCTACATTTTTATAAGTGCTTCTTGAAGCATCCTATACAGTCACAAAGAATTTAGATCACATATCCCATTTCCCATGTCCTTAAACAACTAGCTATTTCCACTCTTTAAGTAGCTCCCACTGCGCTCTTACTTTGTGAGAAGCAGTCAGCATCCCTGCCAAGTGATGGGAAATATGAATAATGAACGGCTCTGCCACACTGTCTCAGCTGCAGCATAAGCTGAGCCACAGCCCCCTTCAGAGTGGGAGCATGCTCACTGCTGCTATCTCTCTGAGCAATTTTCAGGACTTGCTATCTTTCAGTGCAGTCAGACTATCCTCTTCATAGTGTGGGTCACATGTATATCATCAGACTTGTTAAAGTTCAAAGTGAGCTGACAGCTGCCAAGCTTGCTAAGCAGAGATTTCATTTTCATTACCAGTAGGTGAACTGCTGCATGGGTCTCTTATTAAGGTCAGTCTGATTCAATAGCCTTAACCTCCTTGAAGCCAGAGCCTTTCTCTCCATCTCCCTCTCTGTCTTTTTACTGCTACCATCTTTTAACCAGGTAAATGCCATAGTAAACTTACTGTAGTTTTAAAGAAGATATAAAATTTAATCCTGGTATTATTTACAAAACAGTTCTCTATATTTTAATTTTAAAATTGCATTGTTCACGACAATTTGTGGGTTTTCTAATGTAAGGAAGGTATCAAGTCGTTCCTACCTTGAACATCCACAAAATTTGAGAGCTTAGGTCCAGGACAAAGCCAGTATCTATCAGAGCTACCCCAAGCCAGTGGCTTCTACATTTTTATTCCAGACAGTATGGGTGGGCAGAAAAGTAGGTTTCAAAAGAAACTTTATAGCAGGAGGACTGAAGGATCTGAAGGGGATTGCAACACCATAGGAAGAACAACAATATCAACCAACCAGACCCTCCCCAAACCCCCAGAGTTCACAGGGACTAAACTACCAACCAAAAAGTACACATGGAGGGACTCATGGCTCCAGATACAAATGTGGCAGAGGATGGCCTTTTCTGGCATCAATGGGTGGGGAGGACTTGGTCCTATGGAGGATTGATGTTCCAGTTTATGGGAATGTTAGAGTGGTGAGGCAGGAGTGGGTGTGTGTGGGAGCACCCTCATAGAAGCAGGGGGAGGGGCTATAGGATAGGGTGTGTGCAAAGGGGAAACTGGGAAGGAGGAAGACATGTAAAATGTAAATAAATAAAATAAACATTAAATAGAAAAAATGATTATAGTTGGGAGCTTATGAGAGACAGAGAAGGGGGGGGATTATGAGGAGAAGGAAGGATGAAGAAGCAAACACAAGACAGAATCCGAGATAAATCAGACAGAGCTGCTGTATAACAGAAGCAAGTCCCTGGAAATGAGTATCCTTTATCGTTTATCTGACTTATGGCAGAAACTGTGATAAAACATGAGGATCTGGGTTCTTCAGTCCAATTGACCTACTGCCAAAGTATGCAGGTGTTATGTTGTTTGTGAAAGGGACCAAGCTAGCTTCCTGCAACAGGGATATTTTTTTTTGGTTTAAACTAAACCAGTTTTTATCTCTTGCTTTTGTACTGTATTGAAAGAAACATGGTGTCCATCTTCATATGCTATTGAATAATCCTTCACTTGCCCTTAAATATGGCTTTTTTGGAAACCAGTGTTGAATAAACAGGAAACGTTCAGGAAAGGAATGGAACCCAACTAAGCATGGGGAGCTTGGGGATGGTTTAATGCAAACAGTCTATTATGGTAATTTTCATTATGCTACTGAGTAAATATCATTTCCTCTTGCTGTCCATTTCGTTTTCCTTTCCTTGCCAAAAAGAAGAGAGTCCTTTAGCATATGCAAATATTTTCCATCAAAAAAGGAAAGAAAGAGGGACATTTGAAAAGACAAAAGGGATGATTCTGTCTTTTTCAATTTTGTGTTAATAATTACAAGTACTTATAATTTTTTTCTCCATTTCACATATTCTAGAGATAGAATCATATAGCCATCTGACTACTGGCTGCAATATGAAGACAACAATTATTTCAGTAAATACTGGTTTTAAATCTCTCTTTTTTTCCATTACAGTTAATTTTCTACTCAACCTCCTTTCCCACAGCAGGAAGAATTAGAGTCTTAGGAATTTCCACAACTAGGTTAATTTTCTATAGATATTTCCTAAAGTAGTTAAGAAAGAATTGTTGTCACTCACTCTAAGTTTTGCTCATCTCCATTGTAATATAAATCCTGTATTTTAAACACATACAAACACACACATACAGAGAGAGAGACAGAGACAGAGAGACAGAGACAGACAGAGAGACACAGGTATTGTACAAACATAGAAAATAATATTTTCTTTTTAATATTCATACATGTTCAACATTTTCATTCAGACAAGCAATTGCAATTTAGTAGTGAGAATGAAGTTCCTTGAAGAATGACATAATCAGATAAAAAATTATAAATTCTGTATATCTGTGGGACATTATGATGTATAGTATACATGATATTTAATTTCTGATTGCAGAAACTGAAAGTTGTTATGAAAGTAAGTTCCTAATACTCTATAAAGCCACTGGGTAATTATTTTCATAGTTACAGTTTATCCTCAAATTTCTAGTTTATTGGGAATGTAATATTTTATAGAAATCTATACTTGGTCAATGCAGGACAACTAGTTTTTAATATATCAAGGGAAATTTAAATGGAGATTTGCATTCCATCTGATTTTGGCTGACAGAAAAAAAATCATTATGCGTAAATCAAATATTATAGATTTTGCTAGAAATGTAGCATATATAAATTGAAAATGATTCTTTTTAAAATAATAATAATAATAATAATAATAATAATAATAATAATAATAATTCTACCCTTACCAGAATCACAGCCCTTCTGAAAGAAGGCTGGTTAATGGTAGAACAACAATCAACTGGGGTACGTGTGTTTCTTCCTGTAACAGTGAAAATAATGTGAAGTTTTCCTAAGAATATGTTTGGTGATCTCCTTAAAGTGTCGAGACTCCCTCTCCATGAGTTTTTCAAAACGAAATCCTGGCCACATTTTTAGAAATCATTAAAAACAATTAGTTATTCCAATCAATAGACAAAATGTATAATCATGCTTTTAAAATAGTCAATCTTTTAAAAATTGTGGAACTTAATAAAAAAGACAAAGACAAATTAAAATACCATATAAAGTAGTGAGGATGGATGAATACAGGCAGAATAATGGGAGGGGGAGAGTGGGAGGAGACAGAGAACTAGTGGAGAGTGGGGACAGTTAGCTAAAATGAAAAGTGCTGGAAAATCCAGTTGGAATTACAGGATCTTGGTGCCCAATTAGATATTATAATTAGAAGTGACAGTGCTACGAATAAAGGTAACAAACAAGAGATATCAGTGTACACAATATTTAATTTAGGAGTTAATTGGCCAAATCTCAGGATATGTGAAGATCCCCTGATTTATAAGTTAGTTACAAAACACAGTAGATTTTTTTTACTTAAGAAATTTGCGTAGGCATATTAAGACATAGATAAATGACTTGTCCAGAAAACATGCATTATTAAATCATGCATTATTAAATGAAAAAGCACAGTGTTAAGCATTGGGTACTTCCTGTGACTTATTGGTCAGAGAAGCCTTAGAGGCCTGCAATAACACCTCAGTGTATTGCCTTTGTTCTTTGTCGCCCACCATAATTAGATTGTAAGTCCCTATTAATGTAGACACCACACACTTTGGTAGTTGGAAGACATAAAGTAATTAATTTCAAACTTACTGGGAGACTTCCTTTCATAGTCCAGGTCAGTGCTATGTAGGTTCACAGGGGATCAAAGATATTGATAATCTTACCCAGGTCTGAATCCCCACATTAGAATACTGATGTGTCAGACAAGATGTGCTTACTGTTGCAGTAATAGCATTGCTGTTTGGAGGTAGCCAACTGATTACTGATTTGTTTAGAGGCCTGGCACACCCATGGCTAAGACAGCCATAGTTTGTTGTTCTATATGTCCATGTTGTGAAACACCCTTCTAAATATGTGTGTTTATAGCCATAGGTTCCTAATGTTTATAACTTGAATCAACAAAGATTCTTATTGCAGTAGGTAAGGCAGAAGTTCATCATTTTTCAAAGTGATGAAATTGTGACTGTGCATTCTTATTCCTAAATAACAAACCCATAATGGTCTCTGATCTAGAAGAATCAAGGGGAATATTAAAAGAGTGGACAGATGTATGTAGAGACTAGAGAAAAGGAAGAGATGCTGCAAATTGCTGTCTGTGGTACAAAACTGTGCCATGGTACTTATCAACTTACAGCAGTTATGGTTCTGTATACAAGATCTGTGCAAAATCAAGTCAGCCAAAACTACAATACAGAGATAAGTAAGAATCTCATAGACATAACCCAAGCTGAGGAATTATTGTCAGGGACAGGAAAGTTATTACATTTTTGGGGAGTGTGTACATTTGTAGGTTGTCCATGATTCAATAGATTATCTAGAGCCTTGCACATATGAGCAGAAGTTATTGAATGCAGTGCACACCTCGACCGTCAGGCTCTCACCCTTATTCACGAGGACATGGGATTGTAAGAGGGAAATGTTGGTGTGTGTATGTGTGTTACACAACAAATATTAATATATATATATTTATATATATGACTATAAACTGAAGTCAGAAGTTAACAATTTCACAGTTTAAAATGTGAAGAATCTAAAGCTAGTTTTTGACTGCTGCAATAGAATCTCACAATGTATCCCTAGCCAGTTAGGATCTCACTGTTATCAAGCAAGTTAGCTGAAAACTGACATAAATCTGTTGGCTTGTACCTCCCAAATGATTTGATTAAAGTAATGCATAAGTATGCCAGTCCAAATCATCAATTTGATCTGTATATGACAACAATGATCATGTGCACTTGAAAAGAAAAAAATACATTCATATTCCCTCAAAAGGAAAGAGGATAAAAATTTGACAATATATAGGAGTTTTATGCTAAAAATTATAAAAGTTTAAGAATATATCAATATTATTTCTACAAATTTCCAACAAGTTTTTGCATGTTGATGAGACTTCCAGAACTTTAAAGTTTTCTTTGGTAATATGAGAACCTTCCATGCCCACTGAAAGGTATATTTTACATAGCTATAATAATCAGATTGTAATTTAGCAGAAGCAGTGATACAGAGTTCAGTGTCTCAGGATAGTGAATCAAAATATCAACCAATCTTAGCATGCCCAATTAACTTTCACAAGAAATTCAATGAAAGAATACCTTCAAAAATAAACACTGCTGGATAAATGAACAACAAGCAAGCTCTCAATTGGTCTTACAATTTTTTAAAATTAAGAACCTAGATGCCCATTGTTTCTTTTGCCCCTCTGGTCTTTAGTCCTGTTCCCTCCCCACAACCATACCTGATTATGTTCCCCTTTTCCCCTCCCAGTTCCTTCTCCCACCCAGGTCCCTCCCTCCCTTTGCCCCCCATGATTGTTTTCTTCACCCTTCCAAGCGGGATTGAGGCCTCCTCACTTAGGCCTTTCAGCTTGCTATTCTTCTTTAGTTCTGTGGATTATATCCCGAGTATTTTGTACTTTTTCAGCTAATATCCACCAATTAGTATATACACACTATGCATGTCCTTTTGATGTGTACACACTAATGGTGACCTCACCCATGATGATATTTTCTAGTTCCATCCATTTGCCTGCATATCTCATGATGTCCTTGTTCTTAATAGCTGAATAGTAGTCCGCTGGGTAAATGAACCAAATTTTCTGTGTCCATTCTTCTGTTGTGGGACATCTGGGCTGTTTCCAGCTTCTGGCTATCACAAATAAGGCTGCTATGAACATAGTGGGACACAAGCCCCTGTGGCATGGTGGGGCATCTTTTGGGTATATTCCTAAGAATGGTACTGCTCGATCTTCAGATAGATTTATTTCCAATTTTCTGAGGAACTTCTAGATTGATTTCCAGAGTGGTTGTACCAGTTTGCAATCCCATCAGCAATGGAGGAGTGTATAGGAAGCAGGAGGTGGGGGGATCCTTTAGAATGTTCCAGAGACCTGGGAGTTAGGAGGCTCATAGGACTCAAAGGAGGGACCTTAGATAAAATGCTATACAGTGGGCAGAGGGAACTTGTAGAGTCCACCTTCAGTAGAAAGACAGGCCATGAAGTGGGGGCCATCCCACAGTTAAAAACTCTGACCCAGAATTGTTCTTGTCTGTAAGAACAGCAGGGACAAAAATGGAGAAGAACCAGAAGGAAAGAAGTTCCAGTGACAGGCCCAAATTGGGATCCAGCTCAAGAGGAGGTCTAGAGGTCTGACACTGTTACCTATGCTATAGTGTGCTTACAAACAGGGGCATGGCTGTACTCTGAGAGGTCCAGCAAGCAGCTGACTGATACAGATGCACAGATACTTACACCCAACCATTGGACTGCAGTCAGGGACCCTTGTTGTTGAATCAGAGAAGGCTAAAAGAAGGTGCAGAGGAGGGCAACACCGTAGGAAGTCCAACAGTCTCAACTAACCTGGACCCGTGAGATTTCTCAGTCACTGGACCACCAACCAGGCAGTGTACACCAGCTGATATGAGGCTCCAACACATTTACAGCAGAGGACTGCCGGGTCTGGCCCTAGTGAGAGAAGATTCACCTAACCCTTGGGAGACTTGAGACCCCAGGGAGTAGAGAGGTCTGGTGGGGTAGGAGTTTGGTGGGGACATTGTCTTGAAGACAGGGGTGAAGGGGTAGGTAGGAGGGAAGGAGGTATGGGATGAGGCACAGTCAGAGAGTGGACCAGAAGAGGGGTAAAAAAGACTGGACTGTAAAATATGATTAAAGAATAAATGAATGAATAAATAAATAAATACATAAATAAATAAATTCCTAGATATCTCTCAACTGAGCAATGGATACAATAGAATACTATTTAACAATTAAAAATAAGGACATCATCAATTTTTCAGGCAAATGAATGGAAATAGAAAATACCATCCTGAGTGAAGTAACCCAGACATGAATGATATACACTCACTTAGAAGTACATATTAGCCATACAGTACAGGATTAACCATTCTATACTCAACAGACCCAAAGAAGTCAAATAACGAGGAAGGCCCAAGGATGATCTTTGAAACTTCCTCCGAACCAGAAATAAAATAGATATGGAAGGTTGATGGAAGGAGAGAACTTGGTAGAAGAGGGTATGGGGTGACAAGTGGTGTGTGGGTAATGATACTTAAGGAAAACAGAGGAAAGAGAATGGAGATCAATGGTGGACTAATCTCTAGAAAATGCCAGAGCCCTAAGATGGGGAGAAGTTCTACGAGAGTGACTCTAGCTGAGACTCCTAACAATTGGGGAATATGGATCATAAAGTGACCACTTCCTGTAGCCAGACAAGACTCCCAGTGGAAGGATAAGGACACCAACCCATCCACAAAACCTTCTACCCAAAATATATCCTACCTAAATGATGTAGAGGAGCAAAGATTGAGTGGAATCTGAGGGAATGGCCAACCAACGACTGCCTCAAATTGAGACACATCCCACAGACAAGAACCAATTCCTGTGAGTTCTTTGGTGAAAGTGAACACACATGGTATGAACTCACTGATAAATGTGTATTCGACAAAAAACTTGGAATACCTGCGATACAATTCACAGACTATATGAAGCTCAAGAATAAGGAAGACCAAAGTGTAGATGTTTCAGTCCTACTTAGAAGGGGAAACAAAATAATCATAGGAGGTAGAGGGTGAGGAGGGCTTTGGGGGAAGAGAGGAGAGGGAGGAGAAATAAGAGGGTAGGATCAGGTATGGGAGGAAATGAAAGTACAGAGGGTCAGGAAGTTGAATAGAGGTGTGTAGCAATGGGGGAAGGGGAACTGGGGGAAGCCACCAGAAAGTCCCAGAAGCCAGGAAAACAAGAAGCTCCTAGGACCCAAGGGGGATGACATTAGCTGAAATGCCTAGGAGAGACAAGAGGAGAGAGAACCTATAGAGACCATATCCAGAAGTTAGGCAAGGCCCCCTGATTGAGGGATGGGGCCACCCACCCATCTCCAAAATTTTAACCCTGAGTTGCTCCTGTTTACAGGAAATGTAGAGACAAAGAGTGGAGCAGAGACTGAAGGAAAGGCCACTCAGAGACTGCCCCACCTGGGGATCCATACCATGTGCAGCCACCAAACCCAGACACTATTTCTGATGCCAAGAAATTCTATCTGACAGGAGTCTAATACAACTGTCTCCTGAGAGGATCTACCAGAGTCTAACCAATACAGATATGGATGCTTGCAGCAAACCATTGGACTGTGCAAGGAGGCCCAAATGGAGGAGTTAGAGAAAAGACTCAAGGAGCTGAAAGGGTTTGCAACCCCATAGGAAGAACAACAGTATCAACCAACCAGGAATCCCCAGAGTTACCAGGGACTAAACCACCAACCAAAGAATACACATGGAGGGACCCATGGCTCCAGCTACATATATAGCAGAAGATGGCTTTATCGAGCATCAATGGGAGGGGAAGCCCTTGGTCCTGTGAAGGTTCAATATCCTAGTGTAGGAGGATGCTAGGGAAGCGAGACAATAGTGTATGTGGGTGGGTAGGGGTCACCCTCATAGAAGCAAGGAAAGGGACATAGGATAAGGGGTTTCTGGATGGGAAACTGGGAAATGGTAGAATATTTTAAATGTAAATAAATAAAATATCCAACCAAAAATACATAAAGAACCAATCCCTGACACTATTAGTGATACTTTCTTATCCTTGTAGACAGAAACCTAGTATAACTGTCTTCTGAGAGGCTCCACCCAGCAGCAAATGGAAAGAGATGCAGAGATCCACACCCAAGGCTTAGGTGGAACTCAGGGAATCTTACAGAAGAGTTAGAAGGATAGAGGGACCGGAAAATGACTGGGACTCTGAACCAATATAACCAACTCACTTGGACCCTGGGGGCTCCCAGAGATTGAATCACCAACCAAAGAGTGAGAATCCCTACAAGTATGTAGTAGACGTGCAACTTGGTCTTCATGCAGATCCCCAAACAAATGGAGCAGGGGCTCTCCTTGAGACTTTTCTGCCTACCTGTGGATCCTGAGCCCTTAAATGGACCACCTCCTCTGGCGTCAGTGGGAGAGGATGCACACAGTCCTCCAGTGTCTTGCTTCTGGTGGTGGGGTGAGGTGCAA
The DNA here is from genome assembly GCA_019843965.1 of Rhynchomys soricoides. Lineage (NCBI taxonomy): Eukaryota > Metazoa > Chordata > Mammalia > Rodentia > Muridae > Rhynchomys > Rhynchomys soricoides. The sequence goes on from JADRCH010000216.1 coordinate 2,953,898, forward strand.
TGGGGCTGGAGTGGAGTGGAGAGTAGGGAGGGAGGCTGTGTTACTGTGAATAGGTGACATCCGGAGTAGGCTTCCTCTTCTCACAAGGGAAGGGAATGTGGAATAAAGGAAGAATTTTTGTGAGGCGGTACTGGAAGGAGAGGAAGGACTCCTATTGGATTGTAAAATGAGTAAATAAATACAGTTTAAAAAGAAGAAAAAGTGTTCAGAGACTTCATTATAAAAGTTTAAAATTATAGGAGATTGTTGTCAAAGTCTAAGATTTAGTAAAGGGTCTTTAAATTTAGTAATAAAAGAACTATCTGTAAAAGGCAAAGTATGTGATTTAAATTTCATTCAATTCAAATTTTGTATGTACAAAATAAAGTCACAACAACAAAAGGACAAACTATGGATAGGGAGCAATTGGTTGCAAAATACATATCCAACAAAATATTACTATCATGAATTTCAGTATACATAATTGATTTGTAGTTTTTAAGAAGAGCTATCAGAAATAGTCATTTTACTTAGGTGAATATACAAATGCCAATAGTTTATAAAAATAATTAACATGCTTAGGTAATAGAAAAAATAAGAAATTAAACATAAAAAATGATCTGCTCTGATAAAGGCGAAAGTAAAATTGTCACAGCACCAGACATGAGCAAGATGCTGGGCTGTTCAACCTTTTATACATTCCTATGCATCACAAAAACCACAATCACATTGGAAAAGCAGCTGAAAAAAAAAGTCTGAATATACAATTACCAAAACTAATCAACAATTTTTATAATCCAAATGTTCTAAATTGCCATTTCTGATGTCAATATTCTGTGTAAAACTATACTGTTATATAACAAGGTACCAAATTGGGAGGGGTCTAGCACACCTACAAGTAGGTCCAGAGTTATCTTAGGATAAATTGAAGGTCATTAATGGGAGGGAGAAAATGGAAGAAGAAGGGGAAGGTAAGAGGTGGCTGTAATATGCTCAAAGTTTAAATGATATGTAACAATGTCCTTATGGAACCTAATACCACGGGAATGAATACGTATTATTAATCAACTAAAATTTTAGGTTCAGTTAAAAATAAATGCAACTTAGATATAAAACCTATTTCATGTGACTTTTAAGAATAGAGTTATACATTTCAAGATTTGAGTTCTAATTTGGAGTACATTAAAATGATTGAAGTGAGGGAAAGTGATTGCCAACTCTCACATACAATATCTCCATGAAGTCACAGATAGCCAACTAATTATAGAATATTTATAGAAGAGCTGTATTCTTTCATTTTCCCAAGTTCCTTTCATGAATTTTAATAACTTTGCCTGGCTCTGCTTTTGGCACATCTTCCATACGGAGAGCCAGATATCTTGAATACAAAGTTTTAAACTTCCTGTTAACCATTAAGAAGTAAGATGCTTTTGTTAAAACTTTGACAGTACTTTATTTTTTATTATTTGAAATTATAATTACATCATCCCTTCCTAGATTTGTCTCCCTATAAACAACCATTTATACTCTCTTTCAAGAGAGTATTCTCTTTCAAGACAATGGCTTCCTATTTCCTTAATTGCTATTACATGAATATATACTATACATAATATATAAATGTATATGTATCATACATAAATGCACATAATACATATAAACTGCTGAGTTTGTATAGTGTTACTTATGTGTGTGTTACAGCGCTGTTATTCTGGAATTGTATAATCAACTGGTGTGCATTTTCTGGGGAAGACTATTTCTCCCATTACCAGCATTCCATCTTTGGCTGTGGTTTTTGAGTTATGTTGAGGTCTGTTGAGATTTCTTTGCAAAAGAGGGAGACTATTACAGAAAACCACAACCAATCAAAATGCAGAATTGTGGAGCCCCGTCCCACTGGATGCATCTACAAGGGAGTTCTACTCATGAGACGCAGGGAGTATTGTGGAAGAGGGGATGAGCGATTGTAAGAGCCAAAGTATAAAGGAGTTTGCTATGAGATGGTGTCTCCTACATATATCAAAATCTACAGCCTCAAACTGTCGCAAATGTGACTGCCTAAACCTGAGATGAACAAAGATGTCACCAAGAACATTTGAATATAGGAAAAATATAATTAATTTAGTCCATTTTGTAACTAATTACCCAAATTAAACTGACCTCTAGAATTATTTCAGAAAATTGGAAACACTTTAAAAATAAGAAATAATGCTTGAAAATTGTTCAAAATTGATCTTCTTCTCATATAGGCTTCATTCAGCACAGAATGTGAACTAAATATACCTTGAGCTATTTCAATTATCATTTTAGATTCTGCATTTTTCTATATTATAGCAAGCAAATTAACATTGGGTCACTGGTTAACATAGATTCTCATTTTAAAGCACCAAGTCTTCTTCTATGGCCAAAAGTATTTTAAATCACTAAATGGCCTTGGTCCTACCATCATGGCTCTCAGTCTACATTGGAATCAAAGGAACAAGAAAAGAAATGCCATAGCAAAGGGTAGACGAGTTTATCAGCAAGTGTGGGGGCAAGCAGGCTGAAAGCTGCTTCCTCTTCTGTGTGCTTTCCTCTGTGTTGCCACCAGAGGATGCCACTCATATTTACAGTGGAGTTTCCTGCTTGAAATAATCTGATTAAGAAGGTTCCTCAGAGAAAGGCCTATAACACTGGATTTTACCTGATTCCACATCCAGTTAAATTGACAAGTGGCTTTAGCTATCACAACAGAATAGTGTCTGTGTTGGAAAATAATACTACATAGGAGGGAAAGATTTTAGATATAAGTAATAAAATATATTTAAATATGATTCTTATTTTTGTGAGTGGGGTCACCTTGTGAAATATTTGAGCATTTCTGTGCATATATGGTAGATTTAAATTGTTTTAAAAAGACTGATTTAGTATGCCCCTCTTCCTCTTCTTTTCAAATGTATCCTTCTACCTTTACATTCTTCCTTCCCTCTCTCCCATTCTCCCTCCCTTCCTTCTTTGCTGCCTTGTTTGTCTGCCTTCTTTCTTTTTTTGGTACACACTAATTTTAATTAGAGCTACTTGTATAAAACTATGTTTTTTATTTTATTTTTTAAATAAAACAGCTAGGAGGTCTAGAGTTCAGGTCTCATACACTTCCTAATTCCATTTTGTCCTCCGTAGAAAAAACTCAGCAGAAGACTGATAAAGCATTGTATTACTCTTTTCCACAATCTATTGTGTGAGCTAGATAGCTTTATTTACTCTAAGTTTGCAAAGCAGCTGCCATCACTACTTGCCAAAATGACGTGTTAAAATATCTGAGAATTATTAAAGTCAACAGTAATTTTGTTTGATTTCTCTGCCTTCATAAAGCCCCTTAAATTGTTCAGGATTCTGGTTAAGCCAATAGTGCTCACAAAGGAAGTAAAATAGCACCCAAGCAAAGCAGCTGAATTTAATGGACCTGAGGGAAATGCTTTGATGTTTTGCAGTGGGTTTGGGATGGGTGCCGCTCTTTGTTCTTTTTTAAAGTAGGCATGGCATTCAGAGAAATCTAAAATGAGAGATTATTGCTGCATAGATTATTTACAGATGAGAATCTGTGCATTCAAGTGTTTTAAGTAACAATGTACACTTTGAACCTGCATTTTGTGGGATATTGAATATGCTTTTCTAAAACGTTTGAAGCTGAGGAAGCAAACTTTAATGAGTAAATCTATAAAAGTAGAAAGTTAAATCAATAAAGTAATGCTTGTCATTTCAAAGTTTTTGCCAATCATCATCAGCTTCATCAAGTACCAAGTACTGAAGAGTCTTTCAATCCCAATCAACACTTTTAGCATTTTATCCTGATCTGTATCTTGTTTTCTCTGTACATGTATTCAGTTGAGAACAGAATGGCAATGTCCTAATAAAATCAGAGAAACACGTATAAGCCCTATAACATAAAGTGACAATCAAGTGAATATAGTAAAGTGTGTATACAGATTGTTTTTGAAAGATTCAACTTTTGAACAATTATTGGCTTTCATGCACATAAATGGCTGACACACATACATGAAAGGACATAACAGGGATTTATTGCATTATCTACAAAGGCTTCTTTTACTTTGGAAGCTGAAGTCAGTGTCAGTAGAACCTGGCAGGCTTTGAAATCTTGTCTTTTCCCCCTCATAACTAGGCTGTGGGCATACATCAAAAAATAGCCATGTTAACACGAGCACTGATTGCATCTCCCAGGCCTTCAGCATTACCACTCAGATTCTTAGCAGGGTCACATTATTAGAAGGTATGTTTTAGGGTGTCCTATATTTTTGCCTTTCATGTTCTACTCTTGGTTGATCCACTTGAATTCCTTGTATAAAAGCATGTTCTCTGTCTTCTACCAGATCATGAAGGAATAAAATTGGAAGCATCAAACCTCAGTTGTGCAGTTGGCATCCCAGTTCACCCACCCAGCAAGCTTTGATTATGAGTTTGGTCAAAGGAGAATTGGAGGTAGTTACTATGCTATCTATCTACAGAAAGAAGCCATTCTATTATCACAATTTAGAGGAAGCCAAAATAGTATGAGGTTTCTCAAGCAGCACAGACAAACAATATGTGTTTCTAGGAAATCAGCTTCAATATCAACTGACAGTCATATCATTTATCACAACCAAGAACAATAGCAAAGCAGAAACATGTTTTCTTGATTAAAGTTAGTAATATGAGTCCTGTACATGTGTGTGCATGTGTGTATTTGTATAGAATAAAGATCAAGGTAAAATGAGACATTCAAGCACTATCTTCTATCCATATCTACTTCTCTATCTTCATATATATATTGAGAATTGACAAATGACAGTAAGGCAAACCTGTCAAGACTGAATATCTGCAAACATCAAAGCTGACAATAGTTTCTCTTCCAAAATAAAGCATAATAGTATAAACAATGTATCTCCTACTATGAGCACATGCATACACATATACATATGGATATACGTATATACATAATACATATATATGCTTGTTTATTAATGTTTATACACAGTTAAGTTTATATATAAGACATTACAGATTGAGAGAAACAAAAGTATCATTCACTGAAGAGCTAAAGTGTAAATTTTGCTACCTAGAGTCTTTCAAAAGAGAACTAGGAACATACTGTTGGCACCAAAAATGAGAGAATGAAGATGCAGAAGAGTGAATGGTTCCCTGCTGTGTGCTTCCTAGACTGAACCATTCTCAAGGACATTTTTACCCTCAAGAGCTTCAGGCTTTTGGGTTCAATTCCACTTGTGATCATGAGAAACCAGTTGCATATTGGAATCCCTATGCATGCTTAATTACTCTATCAAATCATCTGTTAATTTTTATGGCCAGCTAGGGAGAAATAAGAATGCAGATGAAGCAAATCACCAGATTCAAGTAGAAAATGTTCCTCTTCTAACTATCATTTTATCCACAAGTTTGAATCTAAGAGTCAAATCTCTCCTGCTTCTTACTGAAAATGTGTGATAAATTAACAAGAGTGATAGAAATCTAATATAATTTGTAACATTGTATTTCTGTGGGCATTTCTTCTGGATGAAAAAAGAATGCCCGTTTCCTCTACTAGTGAAGCACTGTGGTGATCACAAAGGAAGATGTTGCCAGGTATCACCAATCCTGAAAAATCTTTATCCAGGTGAAGATTAAAGAGGCCAGTTTCATTGATTTGTTTATTGGTATATTATGTCATCAAGTTGCTCTTTCATGTTCTGGGAAACCATTGCAATATTGGTATGTACTCCACAGTTCCAAAGGAATACATACTGTATTTATATTCCTATATCTAGGATATTAAATCTATGGAATATTATATAAGATAGTTAATAAAATACCCTATAAAAGAACTATTATTTTAAAAAATAGCATTCACGTGGTTTGAATGATATTAATTTTTAAATTCTCAAACCAAAGTGGAGAAATTTTTCTTTTATTTCTCTTTTGATTCTTCACAAATTATCTGATAGACCATGAGGTGGCTTATACCCTCTGATCATCCAGCCCTTAATTTCTAACTAAAGGGATTAACAATATAAGTAATACAATACACACATGGCCAAATATTTCCTAAAGTGCTCACTAACGTTTTCTGTCATTCTTTATATTACCCATGTGTTTCTCTTAAAGTACACTGGTTCATTGAAAAATTCCACTGGCAACATAATGTTTACATATACAAGATCAGCTCATCTTATTTAGAAGAAATTTTGAAAATATAATGAAGTGGAAAAATATTACTATTTTGATCTGTAGAAACCACAGCAATATCTACAAGCTAAAATATTGAAATAACTGTAGCAATCATTTTACAAACTATGGGTTTCTTATTGATTGTGGTAATGGATAGAGGTGAGGGCATTTTCTTTGTATCCCAAGAAGGTTTATATATAATGGACTATATTACTATGAATTGGTGGTCTAGAGAAATAATTTCTCACTATAGAAGTGAGAAAATATTATTAAAAGTATGTGATACTATGAGCCTTTCTTCCAGTAAGATGATGTTTAATCAATTTCTGGTAACAGACTAGATTAATATTACTTGTTATCTTATTATTTTACTTCTTTCTAGATGGGTTTTAGCACTTAGCATTCATTTTATCTATTTTAAAAAGTCATCTGAGTTTATGCACTTGCCCTTCTGGCTCACTAAGTATTTTTGTGGGTTTCTTAGTCACTTTCCTGCCAAAAATGTGCCAGAAAGGTTCTTCATAGTCCAGAGAACTAAGGCATAGAAATTTCATAATAAAGTCTCCTATTAAATTGCTATACATGGCGTTATATTTTAATGAATGCTTGGATCAAGCACATGGACTCTTCCTCTTTAGTTCTTCTAATTTGTATTTGAAGGAGAACACATGTAGGGAAAAGAATGAAAAAAAAACCACAGTTAAAGTTTTATGTTTTTACTCCTCTCATTAGACATGATTTCCCCACAAACACCTTAAAGGAAGTACTTAACATTTGGTTGTTCATGGCTTTGTTATCTCTATCATCTAGCCTATGTGAACCATGTACTTAGAAAGAAATTCTGGGTTAAGAGAGCATCCATCAGCTGATGATATCTATATATGATTTAATAGCACTTTTATTCATGTGTTTCTTAATGAATAATAGATTCAATTAGGCTATAACAATTGAAATAAGTTAAATAAGTTGTAGAGTTTAATGATAACAAATATGTATTTCAACTCTGACAACACTGAATGAATGCTGAACTGGCTATCTCATTTCCATGAGAAGGAACCCACGTCTGACATTTCTTGGGTAATCAAGTATTAGAAACTAGATAACCAGAAACATAGGGTAATACCAAATATGACTTGTCTAAAACCAAAACCAATATTTTTCCTAATGATATTCTGCTTCCAATATACTTGGCGATTTATCCAGTTATCATCAGAGAGGCTTCCTCTGGCAGCAGATGGGAACAGATGCAGAGAACTGCAGTCAAACATTAAATAGAGATCTAAATGGGAGGTCCATCATATCACTCCTTTTATGGGTCAGAAAATCTCATGGAAGAGAAGGTAGAAAGAGTTTAAGAGCCAGTGCGGATGGAGGACACCATGAGAACATGGCTCTCCATCAACTGAGCAAGGCATATATGATCTCACAGAGACTGAAGTAGCAAGCAAGTGACTTCATAAGTCTATACCAGGTCCTCTGTGTATCTATCATAGTTATTAGCTAAGTATATTTTTGTGGGACTCCAAACTGTGGGAAGGAGTGGGTCTCTGACTCTGGTGCCTGCTCTTACTATTCTTTTCTTCCTGTTGGGTTGCCATTTCCAACACTGATATGATACTCTTTGTTTCATCTTATTCTGTTTCATTTTATCATGTTTGGACGTTATCTCTGAGAAGCCAGATGGTTTCTAATGAGAGTTAGAAAGGGAGTGGATCCAAAGCTGAGATAAGGTGGGAGAAACTGTGAGGACAAGATAGAATCAGAATACACTGTAGAATAATGAACCTATTTTAAGCCAATGAAAACCCTTTACACACACACACACACACACACACACACACACACACACACATAAATATATATATATATATATTAAGCATTGTCTATAGAGCTGGTGACCATGAGGTCAATGTTAAGAATATGGTAGCTAAAATGAATAAACTAAGGTTATACAGTATTAATTGACAAAGGAAGCAGCAAACACTCTCAAAAACTAATCTTATGTTTCTCGTAAGAAAAGTGGCTTAATATTTGGTCACTTATTAATTGAGAAAGCTTTTCAGAACATAATCAGCTAAAGTAAAATTTTACTGTGTATGTATATTAAATTACTTTTGAGTACTTAGAATCCTGAAAAGAAAGTGAGGGCATGTTGTTGTTGTTGTTGTTGTTGTTGTTGTTGTTGTTGTTGCCTTTAAAGCATTAGATGCATGTTTCAAACAATTAAAGGTCCTTGATATATAGATCTGGTAATCTTAATAAAGAGGATGTTTTGGCTATTACTTGAAACTCTACGGTAGGGCAACCGATTTAAATGTCTTTTGTCAGTGTGGGACATTGGACTTATCAGTAAAACCAATAGCATATCATACTTTTGAACATTGAAGATTTTTATATTTCTCCTCAGATGAATAAAATGGGAATGGCTACAATGCAGAGAATTCATACATTTTAAAATTAGCTCTCATGTCTAGTTGTGTTCACAGTGATGTAAATAAATAAAGTTCAATACTCATGGTAGACTCAGGTTCAGACTCTAGAGTATCTGAGTCTCTCGAGTCAATGGTACAACTGAACTCAGATGCAGAGCTGAGTTACTAGGATGAAAACAACTACTTACATTCATCACCCACTTTGTACCATGGGCAACACATAAACTGATAACGAGTAAAAAGTATTAAAGAGTAAATAAGAAATTGATGCCTCTCTTTTCCAGCTGAGACTCATAGCAGTGGGAGATATGGAGATTAAAATGGTTACCTCCTGTATTCAGGCAGAACTTCCAGTGGAAGGAAGGGGATGTTAACCCACCCACAAAACCTTAGACCCAAAATTTGTCCTGCTTACAAATGTACAAGGGCAAAGATGGATTTAAGATTGCTGGGATGGTCAACTAATGACTGGCCCAACTTGAGATCCAAATCATGGGAGAGAAACACTCCCTGACATTGTTAATGATACTCTGCTAAGCTTTCAGCAGGAACCTAGCATAAATTTATCCTTAGCGGCTTCATCCAGCAACTGATGGAAAGAGATGCAGAAACCCACAGCCAAACATCAGGTAGAGTTTGATGACTCTTGTACAAGAGTTGAGGATACGATTGAAGGAGCCTGGGGAGTCAAGGACACCACAAGAAGACCTACAGAGTCTATTAACTTGTGTCCATGGGGCTGACAAAAACTGAACTACTAACTGAAGAACATGCAGGGTCTGATCCTAGGCTCCCTATAATGAATGAAGACTGAAATTGGGTAATATTTGAAACTTTGTGCAAAGGTACCTAGGCATGTTGCCTTTGCCAACAGAAGACCAGTGACTCCTCAAGTAACTGAGAATGGCAGATTTTAACCATAGTGAGACACCCCTTCTTCAGTATTTTGACCTTCATCTCTTCCCTTTCTCTTTCCCTTTCCTTCATCCCCTATTTTGAGATCACTTTTATCTATCATATATATGTGTGTCCATGTTCATGTGCATAATATACACAGTGTTGTATTATTATGTATGTATTTATGCATCATTGCATGTGTGATGATGTGAACAATAATTGGTTAATAAATATGGATGTTATATAGCATGGCTGTACATGCATAGTCTAAAAAGTACAGTTGACATAATTTCAATTTTTAATCAGATTAAAACAATAGCTTTGAAATATCAGTATGTTATTGATAAGAATTATCAATAATACCAAGGAAGTTCTAAATTTGTTACTTTGAATCCTGGCTTCACCATTATTCATCTTGTAATGTCAGGGTCACCAAATTTCCTCCCTACTTTTTGATGCAACAACCTAAGAGAACAGATTCCCTGCATTTAACCAGAAGTGTTTGGCACTGAGAAGCACCCTGACATAAGATTTTTCTTAGTCCCTTTGCTTTCTGTTATCTAACTGTCCCTGTACTCATTATACTCTCAGGACTATCTTTGTCCTCTGTGTGGATCTGTCTTTCTAGTACTATTTCTTCATCTTTCTGCACAAAAACAAAGAACAGGTCAAAACTAACAATAACGCATGATATTGCTCTTTAGGCAAAGCCAGCAGCTGTGTAAGGTCTGTCAAGCAGATTGAAGGAGGCTTACTGGGCTGTGCATTTGCTTGCTGTACATGCTTATGTGTGGATTTCCAAGAGATTCATTTTTGTCTTTTTCCTATACACTGTCAAACAGTTTTACTAAGGAAACTGTTAATTATGAAACTTGCAATAATATTGTGGTTGAGTGAGAACCAGCATTTCTACCACTATCTCTACTTCTGAACTGCTGTAGGCTTTTGCATTACATCAGCAGCTTTCTCACAAGATGGTGCATACGATTTCATTTTGAAGTTAATCTTATTTTAGCATCAGATGCTCTCAATTAGCCACTGTCTTTGTTTCATGAGAAATTGCTTTTGATTAGCAGATTTCATTGTTTACATGGTTGCTCAGACCATATTGCTGCAAAACCACTAATTTGCTGTCCAACTGCTTCTTTCTTATATTGGAGATGGCAAGAGTTTCAAAGGGTTTTTGTCTTTATTTAAGTTATTATAAAGGAAAATATGCCAAAATTTTATTATCTAGAATTCTTAAATGACTTTCATGTTGCATCTTTACTCAAATTCAACCTCAATTTCTTAAAAATTGGAAAACAAATAGGAAAAATCATGTTTATAGAATTGATACTTTTAAAATAATAATAACATGTTAGTATTTACATATTCTAGTTATAGACACCCTAGATATAGAATATTATTATTGCTGGTAAAATAGATTCTTAGTCATAAATATATCTTCTTTATGTTTTTGCGACCCATAAACAATGATCAAAATTCAAATAAATACTTAAAATATTGATTTAAGGCTATTCATTATAAATGTACTGACATAAAATCTACACATTTCAATGTAATGTTCACAAGTAAAAATTCAGTATGAAAAAGACAATTGTAGATCAAATGTATAGATATTTTCATCAGATTCAGCTTAGAAGCAAAACTGGTGTTTTTATTTCTAATAATTTTTTTTTTTTTTATGATATGAGCCAAGGAAGTTCCTCAGGTGAGCCAGAATCTGTCTCCTGGTGTTGGTCACAGTATACTGTTTCTCATAGTCGCTACATTGCTGTTTTTTACCTGTTTGATTGTGCCAACTATTGAGAATCATGCTATGCAGGACAGCATGCTAATTTCTTAGCTGATTAATGAACTCTTTCTTGTCATGGTGTAATGACAATCCTTCACATATGGACATTTGACAATCTTAAAATGGATTCTGCTTTTACTCTATGACATTTGATATTGATGGATTCTGCTCTTACTCTATGATATTTGATATATTACTCTAGAAGTTTGAACTAGATTAAATGCTGCTTTGCTCATTCCTTTGTAATTCAGCAACTTCCTCTATCAGAACTGATACCATGAAATTATTACCATTTTATACCCTCAAAATCAGAAGATCTACTTGCAGTTTGATGAGGTTGTACATTATGATCAACAGCTGAATCTCTGGTTTCACTTTCTTTAGGATAGTCATCAGCTCTATTTTATTGTTATTGTTGTTGCTGTTTATTAGTTCCCATTGGACATCCCAAGAACACTAGTTCAAATAGCAAAACCTCTTCACCTTCCTACACAGTGGGCTTTCTCACAGTGGAACAACACAATGCATTACTAACAGTAACAGGTGAGAGTAGATCTGAGTTAGGTCATGTGTGTTTAGGATTAGTTCCTAGTAGATAGTAATACATCCTCACAATCCACTTGCCTAAAACATTTGCCAATAAGTCTTCTGCCTCACTTGTTTTATCTACCATGAAGGAACTGACTTTGGGCCTGGGAAACAGCTTCAGAAGTACAAAGATCTGATTTCAAGTTCTAGAAGCCACATGAGGAATAAAAGCTGGGTGTGCTGGGATTCACTTGTAACCCAGGCAGAGTCTTAGAGCTGACTGCCCAGCTAATATAGCTCTCTTGGTGAGTTCATATTAGAAATTGGGGGTCACACTTGAATAATGACACTTTATGTTATCCTTTGGAAATGTAGGCACATGACATATGTGTATAAACATCTGTATATACCAACACACACACACAGTAAAACCTATTGGTTATAAATAAGTTCACAATTATATGTAACAAAGATAAATAGTTATATCCAACATCTTACTGACTTACCTTGTTTCGTGAAAAGAATTGAAATTTGCTTGTTCAGTTACTTTAAGCATACCTTATGTTATTACTAACTATAACTTTTTTACACAATAAATATAAGTTTTTAAATCAATTGAGCACACTAAAACTTTCTTTAGAGGTGTCTTATTATTTTCCCTCAAGGTGTGTGTGTAGGGGGGGGTATGTATTGATTTTGGTAGTTCATCAAGTTAATTTTGTCTTCGATCATAAGGAAATATCAATAATATAAACATTTTCTTAGGCAGAATGCTATTTGGACAACAAATACTTCTTCAAGTCATTCTTTTCTTTCTTCCCTTTTATCTTAAAAAATAGAATACTAAATAATATTAAATTTATTAAGTTTTATTATGTGATACCCAAGATGAATTTCATAGACCACATGAAGCCAAAGAAGAAGGAAGACTGAAGAGTGGGTTCTTCTGTCCCTCTTAGAAAGGGGAACAAAATACTCACGGGAGCAAGTATGGAGACAATTTGTAGAGCAAAGACTGAAGGAAAGGCCATCCAGAGACTGCCTCACCTGGGGATCCATCCATACACAGACACCAAACCCAGACAATTTTGCAGATGCCAAGAAGTGATTGCTGACAAGAGGCTGATATAGCTGTCTCCTGAGAGGCTTTGACAGAGCCTTACAAATACAGAGGTGGATGCTTGCAGCCAACGATTGGACTGAGCACGGGGTCCCCAATGGAGAAGTTAAAGAATGGACTGAAGGAGCTGAAGGGGTTTTCAACACCATAGGAAGAACAACAATATCAACCAACCAGACCCCACCCACCCAATGCCCTCAGGGACTAAACTACCATCCAAAGAGTACAGGTGGAGCAACTCACTGCTCCAGCCACATATGTAGTGGAGGACTGCCTTTTTGGGCATCAATGGGAGGAGAGGCCCTTGGTCCTGTGAAGACTTGATGCCCCAGTGTAGAGGAGTGCCAGGCAGGGCAGGGAGGTGGGAGTGGGTGGGTCGTTGGGGGAGCACCATCATAGATGCATGGGGGGTTGGGATAGGTTTTTGGAGGGAAAACCGGGGAAATGGATAACATTTGAAATGTAAATTAATAAAATATCCAATTTAAAAAACAAGATATAATGAAAGGTCCCTAGGAAGCTGAGGCAGGAAGATCATGTATTTATTGCTAACATAATTACTCAGCATACCTCCAATTCACGACAGCTAGACAAACAACTGAAACATGTTAAGACACTCAAGTCTTTTATATGTTAGGGTGAATTTAAAATTTATAATAATAATAAAACTAAATTTCTCCACATGATTTTTATACAAGAAAACATAGAATAAGAAAGCCATCACTGTTTTTAAGCCCTTTCTTGTCTTCATTTAAACAAAGAGCTACCTCAATCAAAGATTATGTAGAATGTCTCACTGGGTTGTGTGTACAAAACACCAAACAATTAGGATTCTAGGAAGTGTTGAGTACAGGAAATTTCATGACTATAAATATATCTCTGGCACTATAGAATGAGGAGATGGGCCTTATATTTGAAATCATTGCAAGATTACAGAATTGGAATTTGCATAAGAAAAAAACTGGTTTTTGATAAACTATGAGACATAATGTGAATGTTGACAGAAGTTTTAAAAATTCAGTCTCCAGATTCTCTGCATGGATCCTTTTAGCAAATAATATTCTTTAGAAGGTAAGCTTCAAACTGTATCTCCATGGATACAAGCCAAGATCCTCTGGAACTCTAGAACTGAGTATACAGAAATCACACACACACGCACGCGCGCACACACACACACACACACACACACACACACACACAGAGCGAGAGAGAGAGAGAGAGAGAGAGAGAGAGAGAGAGAGAGAGAGAGAAGCTCACTTTCACACAGGTATCATCATGATCTTAGTAGGTTAAGAGATAATAGCAACATAAAAGATTCCAGCATCAGGACCTTTGGTAATGATGATGAGGATGATAAGAAAAGAATCTGCTAATGAATAATTAAATAACAGTAGAATGGAGAGGGGACAGAATAGGAAAAAGATGCATAGGTATAATTTCTGATTCTGTCATGACTGTGAGAGATATGTTAGATGGTTCTCCAGTAGAAAACTCTAAACAATAAATTATGTGACATCTATTCAGAAAGGGTCTGGTGGTGATACACCCAAATGAAAACACACAGTATGATGGCATGGGATGCAAAAAGTCATGATCACGGACAAAACCAGACATTGGAGAGTCACTCTTCAGACAGGTGACCCAAAGACAAGTTCTCAAGTCAAATCACATTTACAGTTCAAGGATTCAACTCACAACTACAAAGAAATTTGCTGAGAATAATGTGGGTAGGCTGTAAATAAATTAAATCATATGAAATTTTAATCTAGTACATGTGAGTTGGGAGGTAAAGATTCACATATAGCATATGTTTTGTAGACCTTGTTCCAGTTAAATACAAATTAAGTATACCTTAAATTTTAGATAACTTCTATTAAAGTGTTAGCTTCTTACAGAAATATGTTCCATGAGATGCAATCTTAAAGCAAGAGACAGAGTAAATGTTCTTTTGAAATCCATTTCAGATTAATGATTCAGTGGTGTTCACTTTTATGTTCAATATAAAAGTCAGTAATTACACTTCAAAACCAGTGCCCTACATGATTGAAATATTGTGTGACAGTTTTATTGCTTATGTAAGAAAAACTTAATTCTCCCCAAGCTCATCATATTAAAAATTTTTATGTATGAAAGAATTAATTTTCTATTTCATCTTTAGTCATTATTGTGTTGGATACCAAGGTAGTGTTATCTACAGCCCTAAAATGTAATTGTACAGAACATATAATCTTTTAGTTATGTTAGCTTTAAACATATCTGGGAGTGTACCCATCATATATGAAAAAGCCAGGTGTATGTAATCACCAAGTGAGTTTTGGATGATTTCTTCTCATTACATATATATATATCTGAATCTGAGATTGGGTACATCTCCTCAGTTGTTCAGTTATTATTAGGAAAGTGAAGCCTAACATCAACTGTGAAAATCTATTTCTTTATCAGCAAGTTTATATACAGATTAATTTACAAAATAAAATTAGCATATGTAAAACAAAACACAACAGCATGGCCCTTTATACTTCAGGTCTTTCTTACTTACAGATTGATGCACATTATTTAATTCAAAATATTTATGAATAATACACAAATCAATATTTGATTTAAGTAGCATCTTTAAGCTTTATTGAGTGATAACAACAAGTATCTGAATTAAAATGTTTCAAATATGATGCAATCTGAGGTCCAGGTATCTTGTTCAGCCTCAGAGAGCTCATCATATGTGGAATGCGTTGTTCATGCCACAAAATAGGAGATAATGAAGCATGATTAAAAATTTACACAAGCTTACATTTCTCCGCATGCTATGATTCAAATATGATGTTTTTAGTAATAGGGTATTGGGCAATCAGTTTTTAAGGTAACCAAGAGTGTAAGACCTATAATGTTGGGGATCTATGGAACCATATGATCTATGGTCAGCGATGGTTCAAAAGAAGGAATATAGTCCTCTTACTGGACTTATTTTATGTTAGCCTGTGTTGTCTGGAGGCATTGTAATTCTATTATAAAGCAATTCTAACCTGTACTTTAATCCTCACTTCAATTAAAATATCTTGTGCTATGTCATTATATCTCTTTAACCCTTTTTATAACTGCATTCTATTTCCCTTCCCTTGAAATATCAGCCCATGACCTCTTTGTATGTCTTCCAAAAAGAAGTCATATATCGGAGGACTCAAAGGTAAGATATAAAAATGAGAGAAAATGTGAAATTTGCCTTTCACAGTTTGGGTTACCTCACTCAGAGTGAATAGTTTTTATAATTTGGAAGATATTTTCTTTTTATTTATTCTTCTGTCATACAATGTATCCTGACACAGTCTCTCCTCCCCCCCAACCGCCAATCTCCCCCCAACCTCCCATTTCTCCCACTTCTTTTAGTATTCAATTTTTTTCTTTTTTCTATCCTGGGTGTTTGTTTTTGAATATGAAATTGAGGGTTGTCATTTAAAGTTCTGAAAAGAATTGTGTTACAATTTTTGATGGTGATTGCATTGAATCTGTAGATTGTTCTTGGTATGATGGCCATTTTTACTATGTTAATTCTACTGACCAATGATCATGGGAGTTCTTTCCACCTCCTGATATCTTCCTCAATTTTTGTCTTCTGAGACTTGAAGTTCTTGTCATATAGGCCATTCACTTTCTTTTTTATAAAAATTGAATATTTTATTTATTTACATTTCAAATGTTATTCTCTTTCTCAGTTTCCCCTCTGCAACCTCCCTATCCCATCTCCCTTTACCTTGCTTCTATGAGGGTGCTCTCCCACCCACCAAACCACTCCCACCTCACTGACCTAGCATACCTCTACACTGGGGCATCAAATCTTCACAAGACCAAGGGCTTCCCCTCTTACTGATGCCAGATAAGATCCTTCAGATCCTTCAGTTCTTTCCCTAACTCCTCCATTGGGGTCCCTGTGCTCAGTCCGGTGGTTGGCTGCTAGTCTCCACATCTGTATTGGTCAGGATCTGGCAGAGCCTCTCAGAAGACAGCTGTATCAGGTTCCTGTCAGCAAGTACTTCTTGGCATCATAAATAGTGTCTTGGTTTGCGGCTGCAGGTGAGATGGATCCCCAGGTGGGAAGTCTCTGGATGGTCTTTCCTTCAGTGTCTGCTCTACTCTTTGTCCCTGCATTTCCTTTAGACAGGAGCAATTCTGGGTCAAAATTGTGGAGATGAGTAGGTAGCCCAAACCCTCAACAGTGGTGGGGCATTCCTAACCTCTGGATGTGGTCTTGACAGGTTCTCCCTCCCCTTTGTGGGGTATTTCAGCTATTGTCATCCCTATGGGGTCCTGGGAGGCTCTTGCTTTCCTAGCATCTGGGATTTTCTGGTTCTTACCCCCTGTTTCCCATCTTTCATTGCTACACACCACTGTTCAATTTCCTGACCCACTCTACATCCCATTCATCTCATCCCATACTTGATTTTCCCTCTCTTTTCCCCCTCCCCTTCTTCTCCTCCTCCCAAGTTTCTCCCTCCATTAACTTCCCTTGCTTATTTTGTTTCCCCTTCTAAGTAGGACTGAAGCATCTACTCTTTGGTCTTCCTTCCTCTTGAGTTTCATGTGGCCCATGAGTTGTATAGTAGGTATTCCATGTTCTTTGCCTAATATCAACTTATCAGTGAGTACATATCATAAGTGCTCTTTTGTGACTGAGTTACCTCACTCAGGAAGATTATTTATTTATTTATTTATTTATTTTTTACACCCAGATTTTACTCTCCACATGCCCATCCACCCTCTGACTATTCCACATCCCATACCTCCTCCCAACCACCCTGTCTCCACAAGGATGTCCCCACCACCCACCCTATACCTAACAGGACCTCTAAACTCCCTAGGACCCCCAGTCTCTGGAGAGTTAGGTACATATTCTTTGACTGAACTCAGATCCAGCAGTCCTCCTCTGTGCATGTGTTGGGGGTCTCATATCAGCTGGAGTATGCTGCCTGGTTGGTGTTCCAGTGTTTGAGAGATCTCAGGGAACCAAGTTAAATCTGTCCATTTGCCTCCAAATTTCATGAAGCCATTGTTATTAAAGCTGAGTAGAATTCCACTGTGTAAATGTACCATATATTCTGTATCTATTCCTCTGTTGAGGAACATCTGGGATATTTATAGCTTCTGGCTATTATAAATATAGATGAACTTCGTGGATCATTATCCTAATTACATGTTGGAGCATCTTCTGTGTATCTACCCAGGAGTGGTATAGTTGGGGCTTCAGGTAGTACTATGCCCAATATTCTAAGGAACTGCTAGACTGAATTTGAGAGTGGTTGTACTAGCTTGCAATCCTATCAAAAATGGAGGAGTGCTCCTCTTTCTCCACATCCTTGCCACCATCTGCTGTCACCTGAGTCTTAGAGCTTAGCCATTCTGACTGGTGTGAGGTAGAATCTCAGGGTCATTTTGATTTGCATTTCCCTAATGACTAAGAATACGAAACATTTCTTTAGGTGCTTCTCAGCCATTCAAGTTTCCTCAGTTGAGAATTCTCTGTTTAGCTCTGTTCCCTATTTAGTTAATATGAGTATTTGATTCTCTGGAGTCTAACTTCTTGAGTTCTTTGTGTATATTGGATATTTAGCCCTCTATTGTATGTAGGATTGGTAAAGATCTTGTTCCAATCCATTGGTTGCCTTTTTGTCCTAGTGACATTGTCCTTTGCCTTATAGAATCTTTGCAATTTTATGAGGTCTCATTTGTCAATTCTTGATCTTAGAGCATAAGCTATTAGTGTTCTGTTCAGGAAATTTTCCCCTGTGCCCATGTGTAGGATATTCCCCAATTTCTCTTCTATTAGATTCGGTGTATCTGATTTTATGTGGAGGTACTTGATCCACTTGGACTTGAGTTTTGTACAGGGAGATAAGAATGGATCAATTTGCATTGCTCTGACTGACAGTTGAACCAGCACCATTTGTTGAAAATGCTGTCTTTTTTCCACTGGATGGTTTTAGATCCTTTGTCAAAGATCAAGTGGCCATGCTTGTGTGGGTTCATTTCTGGGGCTTCAATTCTATTCCATTGATCTACCTGCCTGTCACTGTACCAATACCATGCAGTTTTTAATCACTATTGCTCTGTAATATAGTCTGAGGTCAGGGATGGTGATTCCCACAGAAATTCTTTTATTTTTGAGAGTAGTTTTTGCTATCCTGGATTTTTTGTTATTCCAAATGAATTTGCAAATTGCTCTTTCTAATGCAAATGAAGAATTGATTTGGAAATTTGATTGGGCTTGCATTAAATCTGTAGATTGCTTTTGGCAAGATGGTCATTTTCACTAATAATCCTGCCAGTCTTTTACCCTGAGAGATCTTTGTCTTTTGAGATCTTCTTTGATTTCTTTCTTCAGAGACTTGAAGTTATTGTCATACAGATCTTTCACTTGCTTGGTTAGATTTACATCAAGTTATTTTATGTTATTCGTAACTATTGTGAAGGGTGTTCTTTCCCTAATTTCATTCTCAGCCAGTTTATCTTTTGAGTATAGGAAGATTTGTCTGAGTTAATTTTATGTCTAGCCACTTTCCTGAAGTTATTTATCAGGTTTAGTAGTTCTCTGGTGAAATTTTTGGTATCAGTTATGTATGCTATCATATCATCTGCAAATAGTGATATTTTGACTTCTTCCTTTCAAATTTGTATTCCTTTGATGTCTTTTTATAGTCTAATCTCTATAGTTAGGATTTTGACTGCTATATTGAATAGGTAAGGAGAAAGTGGGCAGCCTTTTCTAGTCCCTGATTTTAGTGGAATTGCTTCAAGTTTCTATATATTTAGTTTGATGTTGGCTACTGGTTTGCTGTATATTACTTTTACTATACTTATGTATAGGTCTTGAATTCCTCCTCTTTCCAAGGATTTATCTATGAAGAGGGGTTGAATTTTGTCAAATACTTTCTCAGCATCTAATGAGATAATCATATGGGTTTTTGCTTTTAGTTTGATTATATAGTTGATTTTGTTGAAGGATTTCCAGATTTCCATGTACTGAACATCCTGTTATCCCTGGGATGAAACCTACTTGATCATGATGGATGATAATTTTGATATGTTCTTGGATTCTGTTTGCAAGAATTTTATTGAGTATTTTTGCATCATATTCATAAGGAAAATTGGTCTGAAGTTCTCTTTCTTTGTTGGGTCTTTGTGTAGTTAAGGTAATGAATGAAGTATAATTGTGGCTACATAGAATGAATTTGGTAATGATCCTACTGCTTCTATTTTGTGGAATAGTTTGAAGAGTATTGGTATTAGGTCTCTGAAGTTCTTATAGAATTCTGCACTGAAATCATCTGGTCCTGGACTCTTTTTGGTTGAGCGACTTTTATCTGATCCTGATTTAACTTTGATATTTGGTACCTGTATAGAAAATTGTCCATTACATCCAAATTTTCCTATTTTGTTGAGTATAAATTTTTATAGTAAGATAATATGATTTTTTGTATTTACTTGGTTTCTGTTGTTCTGTCTCCCTTTTCACTTCTGATTTTGTTAATATGGATAATGTCTCTGTGCCCTCTGGTTAGTCTGGCTAAGGGTTTATTTATCTTGTTGATTTTCTCAAAGAAACAGCTCCTGGTAGTGTTGATTATTTGTATAATTCTTTTTGTTTCTACTTGGTTGATTTTAACTCTGAGTTTGATTATTTCCTGTCATCTGCTCCTCTTGGGTGTATTTGCTTCTTTTTGTTCTAGAGCTTTCAGGTGTGCTATTAAGCTGCAAGGGTATGTTCTCTCCAGTTTCTTTTTGGAGGAACTTAAATCTATGAATTTTTCCTTTAGGACTGTTTTCATTGTATCCCATAAGTTTTGGTATGTTGTGACTTCATTTTCATTAAATTCTACAAAGTCTTCACTTTCTTTATGCTGTCTTTGACCAAGTTATCATTGTGTAGATCATATTTTCAGCTTCCAGGAGTATGTGGTCTTCCTGTTGGTTTTGTTGTTATTGAAGACTAGTCTTAGTCTGTTGTGATCTGATAGGATACATGGGATTATTTCAATCTTTTGTATCTGCTGAGGCCTGTTTGGTGATTGATTATATGGTCAAATATGTAGAAGAATTCCATGAGGTGTTGAAAAGAAGGTGTATTCTTTTGTTTTAAGATGAAAAGTTCTATAGATAGCTGTTAAATCCATTTGGTTCCTAACTTCTGTTAGTTTCACTGTGTCTCAGTTTAGTTTCTATTTCCATGATCTGTCCGTTGCTGAGAGTGGGGTGTTGAAGTCTCCCACTATTATAATGTAAAGTGCAATGTGTGTTTTGAGCTTTAGCGAAGTTTCTTTTATGAAAGTGGGTGCCCTTGCATTTGGAGCATAAATGTTCAGGATTGAGAGTGCATCTTGGTAGATTTTGCTTTGATGATTATTAAGTGTCCTTCCTTGTCTTGATAACTTATGGTTTGAGTCTATTTTATTTGATATTAGAATGGCTACTTCAGCTTGATTCTTGAGACCATTTGCTTGGAAGATTGTTTTCCAGTCTTTTACTCTGAGGTAGTACATTTCTTTGTTACTGAGGTGCGTTTCCTGCATGCAGCTAAATGCTGGGTCCTGTTTATGTATCCTTTTTTTTGGTCTGTCTTTTTATTGGAGAATTGACACCACTGATGTTAAGGGATATTTAGAAAAAGTAATTGTTGTTTCCTGTTATTTTGTTGTTAGAGGTGGAATTATGTTTGTGTGGCTATCTTCTTTTGGGATTGTTGAAAGAAGATTACTTTCTTGCTATTTCTAGTGTGTAGTTTCCCTCCCTGTTTTGGAGTTTCCATTTATTATCCTTCATAGGGGTGAATTTGTGGAAAGATATTGTCTAAATTTGGTTTTGTCATGGAATATCTTGGTTTCTGCATCTATGGTAATTAAGAGTTTACCTGGGTATAGTAGCCTAGGCTGGCATTTGTGTTCTCTTATGGTCTGTATGACATCTGCCCAGGATCTTCTAGCTTTCATAGCCACTGGTGAAAAGTCTGGTATAATTTTGATAAGTCTGGCATTGTATGTTTCTTGACCATTTTCCTTTACTGATTTTAATATTCTTTGTTTTGTGTATTTGTTGCTTTGGTTATTATGTGATGGGAGGAATTTCTATTCTCATTCGGTCTGTGGGCTTTTTGTCTGTTGATGGGCATCTCTTTCTTTAGGGTAGGGAAGTTTTCTTCTATACTTTTGTTGATCACATTTACTGACCCTTTATGTTGGGAATCTTTGCTATCTTCTATACCGACTAGATTTACTCTTCTCATTGTGTCCTGGATTTCCTAGATGTTTTGGGTTAGGAGCTTTTTGTGTTTTGCATTTTCTTTGACTATTGTGACAATGTTTTCTGTGGTATCTTCTGCTCCTGAGATTCTCTCTTCTGTTTCTTGTATTCTGTTGGTGATACTTGCATCTATGACTCCTGGTGTCTTTCCTAGGTTTTCTAACCCTAGGATTGTCTCCCTTTGTGATTTCTTTATTGTTTCTATTTCTATTTTTAGTTCCTGGATGGTTTTATTAGATTCTTTCACCTGTTTGGTTGTATTTTCCTGTAATTCCCTAAGGGATTTTGTGTTTCCTCTTTCAGGTCGTCTACCTATTTACCAGTGTTCTCTTGTATTTCTTTAAGGGAGTTATTTATGTCCTTCTTAAAGTCCTCTATCATCATCATGATATGTGATTTTAAATCTGAGTCTTGTTTTTCCTGTGTAATGGTGGTATCCAGGACATTCTGTAGTAGGATTACTCCGATCTGATGATACAAAGTAGCTCTGGTATCTGTTGCTTATGTTCTTTCACTTGTCTACCACCATCTGGTTATCTCTTGTGCTACCTGCCCTTGCTGTCTCTGACTGAAGCCTGTCCCTCCTGTCATCCTGGTTGTGTCATAACTCATTAGATTCTAGCTGTCTCTGAGATCCTGTAATTCTGGGATCCTGTGTTCCTGAAATCCTGGGCATGTCAGAGCTCCTGGGAGTTAAAATGCTTCTGGGATCCTTAAATCCTGGTGTGACCAAGCTCCTGAGATTCTGTTGTGTCCTAGCTCCTGGGAGTCAATGTTTTTCTGGGTGTTGCATGGGAGGGTGGGAAGCCAAAGTCCTGGGTTTGCTCCAGGCACAGGTGCAAGCTGAAAGGGACCTATGCTTCTGGCTGGGTAGTGGATTGTATTTCCCTGGTTCCTGTTGGGGTCCACGTTATGCTGGATGTTGGAAAGGTTGTTGTGGCCTCAGCTGTGATCTTGAGTGTGTCAGAACTCTACTGCTCCTGGATGTGTCTGACCTCCTCAGAGTTGAGCTTCCTCTGTGATCCTGTGATTCTATGATCCTGGGCATTTCAGAGCACCTCAGTTTTAGACAGAGAATTACATCTGGCCAAGGTAGAGAGAATAAGAGACTGAAGAGAGCCATAGTCATGTGGCATCTATAGGACACCCTCTTTTTCTATGTTCAGACATCATTTTGAGTAAGAGAGAGAAGAAAGTTTGTAGCAATAGATGACACTGGATTACTGGATGGTTTTTAACTCACAGCAGAGCAGTTGAACATTTGAGTGCACAGCAGTTAAGACAGCATACATAAGACCTTTGCAGTCTTAATCCCAACAAAATCTCACTATTCAGAGTGAAGGTCCATCCCTTGTTAAAGAGCTATTAGTAATTAACTGTTAACTACTTGAAGAACAAAATTTAGTTTTCTGTAAGAATTCGGTCCCTGATGGGTTGATCATGCTGCAGTGGAAGAAAAGAGGACACATGGGTGAGTTAGGAAGTGAGGGAGGTAGATCTGGGAGAAGTAAAGGAGAGTAGACTATATGATCAACATTCATTATTTTATAAGCATTTGTTCATATTACCAAGGAACTAATTATATTATATTGTCAACAAACTAACATACAGTAATAAAATCAGAAAAGATATTATATTATCATGTAGTAAACTAAGATTATCTAATAACTATTTCATATATTAAAACATTTGGAAGAAGAGTTTGAGTAATATTAAACTTGAATCCACTTGAACTGTGTACAGCAAGTAGAGTTCCACTAGGCCAATATATTAAGGCATTTTAGAGCACATAGACCCTGTGGTTCCTTTGTAAAAGCAAACCAAATGTTCTCTTAAATGAGAAGTCAGTTCTAAGCAAACTAAAATGTATACCACATAACCCGTTCAATAAAACCTAAAAAGACAATTTTCTACCGGTTCCTTTGTGAATTTCTACTAGTCCTTTGTGGTTGACACAGTTTTGCTATGTGCTCCCTACGTTGTTCTTTGACATGTCATAGATTCACCCCATTCAGCTGTCTCTTTGGGCAGTCTTTTAGAACAGCTGTGCTTCATCACTCTTTCATTTGTCCAGAGAATACTAAGTGGTAGCCTGCTGTCACGCTGCTGCCAAAGAAAATTAGATGCTGTGATTCCTGTGCAGTGCCCCAATTACAGCCAGGAACAACTTTTACCAAGCTGCACACGCCCTGATGTGTGGGCATCATGGGTTTCTGCTCGAAAATAGTTGTACCCAGGAATGGTATTCACAAATGATGGCATGCATTTTACAGTAGTTCAAACCCAAAACATTAATTTTATATAAATGCCTAAATTTTTCATATCAGGTCTATACAATGTTAAATGCAGTTTTAAGTGTGGTGTTTGTTAAGTTTTTGGATGAATCTAACTAGAAACTGAGGCCATAATTTGAAGTTGGAACATTGTATATGTTTTGAAAATCTTTGCACAAAATTGAATCATGAGTTCATGTCTACATAACAAATATTTATATAAATGAACAACATAAGTACAAATCATATATATATATATACACACTTATATATGTTTGATACATATACATACATTCAAATAGATTGTAAACACATATATTACTTTGTACATCTTTATGCTTTAAATTTTATGAAAATACTTTATTTGTATCAGAATAACTAAATAATTCATTTAGTTTAAATTTCTGAAAATTAATAATCAATTCAAGTTAACCGTCCTTTTTGGATAGCTATTGGTTACTTTTTAAGGCATTGTTCATGGAGCTCTGTGTACTCTATTATTGAGAATTTTTTCTACGACTGTTGATTTGTTTTCCTTGAATTTTTACTTGTTTCTTTTTTTTTCTTTTCTTGCTGTTGCTGTAGTTGTTGTTGTTGCTGTTGTTGTTGCTGTTTTCCCTTTGAATGGTATAAAAGGAGTAGTTAATGGTTATGAAACTTTTCCAAGTATTATCGTAGTAGACTTCATGTGTATTTTATTCTTCATAATGGCCATGTATTTACTATTAATTCTACTTTATAGACTAAAATGAGGATTGAAAATGTTAAGGAACTGGTGATAAATACAATAAACTATTGCATCTCAAAGCTATAGTCTGGAATCTTGCCACCCAACTTCATGACTCCTTACTCTATAGCACATGTATAATTTTGACACAGAGGAATTTTCTGATAAAATTTTGTGCCAGCCCTACTTACAGGAAGAAGCTTTGAGTTAAGTCCCTTAGGCATTTAACTGCGGTGTGTTCTTGTCCATACTGAATTCGGTTTTTGTAAATTTGATAGGAGGTCACTTTGCCCAAGATTTCATCCCAATGCACTTAAATATCATTAATCCTTTAGTGGTCTTCTTATAACTCATTTCTGACATGAGAGACTCAGATGCCTACAAATGTGTTGTATTCTATGCTTTTCCAGAACTGTTGTTGTTATTGTCAGAACTCTTAAACCAGCAATTCATATAATATGTTGTCTTCTAAACATTCTTAATTAAGGTAGAATTACTTTTCACAATATGCAGCTATGGGCATAAACATGTACTTTGCACATCTACACAGTAATGTTAGACATTTGATTTAGTTTTTCAATATTTTTATGTAAATTTTGGACCATTATCTAGACTGAATAATTTTGTGAGTAAAGATTACATTCCCTAATTCGTTCTAAGCTCTATAGACTTTAGATCAACATTATTGCAATAAAATATACCCTAAAGCATTTGATTGATTGAAATGAAAATGGTTCTCTGTCACATTAGAATCAGGCTGCTGCTGCAGATACAAGATTTCCCTACTTGTTATGCCAATAGGATTGACATTAAACTTTGCAAGCATGTACAAGAGTGGTTCAGAATAATTCCCAATGTAACTCAAGTCTGATGACATTTGGTGCTACTGCACTTTCCAGAAACTCATGGAAAATGTCAATTCTTCCCTGTGGCACTTTTTCCAATTTCAACTAAAGTGACAATTGGTTGTTACTGGTAAAACAAATTAATTTCTTCTAGAAAAACACATCTGTTAATGACCAAAGCCATTTGTGTTGAAAATTCATATTACTCCCAAATAATATAATACTTAAAATTGGTTCTTTGAGCACAAGAACTTTGAAATATTGTAAGTCAATTTCCAGGCTGTGTTGGTGCTCTGACCAACTATAAATTGCTCCACCTTTTCTAAATATAGATTAAGAGTTGTTGTGTTCAATTTACTCTAGGTTAAAAACATGCCATATAAGTCCTTTTTAAATACCTGCTCTATGATACAAATTTCCTGAACCAGGAACTAATAAAAGATGATGAAGAATTTGGTCCTTTACTTAAAGAGCTCATACATTCATAACTGTAACTAAAGGAAGTTAAAAAGCTCTGTAAAGGACTTGATTTTAACAAAATTATTAAATGTGCTGTTGGAGCATTCTCCAAAGCTGGGGTTGTGTAAAGAGATTTCTGAGTGCTTGTGGAAAATCCAAGAAATCAAGACACGAGTCTTTTGACCTCAGTTTCTTCAAAATAAGGAATTGTTTTTGCAATGTTTTTGTGCTTCTCTCAGTCACAGCTGATAGGATTGATTTTTTTTTTTCAGCTGTTGTTATACATACGCTTGTGTGGAAAAGGTAATTCTATCACCTTTGTCTTGTCCGTGGGATTGAAGACCTCAGTCATGTGGTTCTTCTAAGCTCTTAGAGCATAAATTGACTGATGCTCTGAATAAAGTTGGTTAATGTATGAGACTTTAGTTTGCCTCTATTTTAGGCCTGCACTTTCTCAGGTTCATGCTGCTAACTAGACCAGTAAAACATGGGTGAGAAAATGAATATCACTAGAAACAAATTCTGAGTGAGGTCACTAAAAAATAGAATGGCAAATTGACTGTTTTCTCTTATATAGACATGTTAATTTTCATGCTTTATGTATTTTTCATTTAGTACTTCCACAGAGGTTAGATAGCTCATAAGTAACTGGCATAAGAAATAATTTTCCAAGATAGAAGAACCTGAATATTGTTTTAAAGGAGATAGACAATGGGAAAAATAGTATAAGGAGGTTTAGTTGCTTGAAAGACAAATAAAAAAAAGTCTATACGCAAGAAACTAACAAAAAAGAACTTTTTAAAACACATATAGAAAACTACTCTAGAATATTCCTAAAATTTATAAAAGGAACTTAAATGGAGTTAATGCCCTAACTAGACACCACATTCAACCAAGTATGCACCCAAAACAAAAATGGGTTAGATCTTGTTGAGTCATTAGACATAAGAATGTCAAAGAACTCTATTTGACAAGATTCTTGATTCCACTCTACAACATGATAGTAAAGTCCTAGTCCTGAATATACTACTTACTATGTCATGGCAGATGGAGAAATCATGATGCTGTGATGTCAAACTCGAATCCTCCCCAATCCTGACTAGAATGATGCTAGAAAAAACTATACATAGAACTAGTGGTGAAAAGCTACCAACATTCTCACTCAGAAAATCTGTGACATCCAACAATTTTCTGCTGTGACACATAAAGATAAAATAGTAGCACAAATGTTAGAGAAGTTACCAACCACTTTTTGATTCATGTAAGTCCCACTCTGAGAGAAGGAATTCATATCTAAGGCTGTTAATGAAGCCAAGAATCTGAGACTAGGTATGTCATAGGTACTTTTACTATTCTTCCGAATGAACACAGCAATAAATAGACTCTCAGTGGTATACTGTTTACCATAAATTTGTGCATCACTTAACCTTGTAGTAGATGGCAAATAATGCAGAGAACTGTATAGAACAATGAATGAGAGGTGTTTTTACTAATTTTGGAGCATTTAGTTCTAAATGGTCTTTATTTCTTATATCTACTCCTCAACCCTCAGGGATCTTTGTCCAAGAATATTTAGGAAGATTATGATAACCAGAGTTTGTAAATGACTCCAAGGAAACAGTGTTTTAGAAATCAATAAGGATGTTCTGCATATGAACTCACAGAGATTGTGATATCATGCACAAGACTAACTTGTATAAGTTCAAGACATGAATTATCATGGAGGAAGGGAACTAGACATAAAGTACCACATCTAATCAAGAGGCTATTTGTGATTAATACTGTTGAGATCAGGAAAATCACTTTTTCCCAATGGAGTGTCATTAGGTGTATCAACCACACTTCATGATAGATAGGCCTGATGCTTAGGAATAGTTGATCAACAAGAAGTAGAGTGTGTGTGTGTGTGTGTGTGTGTGGCCATATTTTGGGTTCAGACTCCATCTTAGAGAACCTGACCAAAGGATGAACTTTCTAGCACCAGTTTCTAGGTTACCCCCAATGAACATTATTCTAGTATCAGTTTCTAGGTTACTCCCCAACAAACGTGCACCTCCAAGTTACAAGCCTTCCCCCGGCACTTCACTTCCTAACAACCACCAATCAGGAGGAAAGCAGAAGTTAACATTTTTGTTTAGCTCCCAGCACCAACTAATTATTTTAAAGGGCCACAAAATTCCATAATAGCCCCCTAATCAGACATGTGCCAGACTAGAAAACTCTTCAGTTGCTTGCCACTTCCTAAAAATCCTTGCCCCACTGAGATCTCAGGGTTTCACCCTCCCATCCTGCTGCATCAGAGATGACAGTGTGGCCCATACTCGAGCTTGAATAAAAAGACCGTAGTGTGTTTATATTGAAATAGCCTCCTTGGTGATATGTATGTATGTGTGTATACTTTCTTTTGCTATTTTTTTTTGTTGGATTGGGGAATTCTTTTCTTTATTTTAAGTAAGAGCAGGATCATTAAGTTTGGTAAGAAAAGAGGTAGGGAAAATCTGGGAGAACATGGAGAAATGGATGGAGTATGAACAAAATATATTGAATGAAACTTGTTTTCTTTTTTTTTAAGTGAAAAATGATTAGCAACAAGAAAAATACAGCAAACAGGAAATGCACTTGCGATTATTATTATTTTTGGATTGTAAGTATTGGAAATCCATGCGGACGACATCCACTGGTGAAATAATCATCACCCCATAGAAATTAACATAAAAATTTATGGCAAGAGACCAGACTGTTTTTCATCTTCAATGTGAATAGTAACAAAGAAAAAGGTTAGTAGTGTCTATATATTACTATAAGAACAAATAGGTCATGTGAGGCCCCTGGAAAGTCTTTCTTTAATGTAGTCTGAGATAGCCACTGTACGAGATGAAGGTAAAATGAACTTGGGCTAATTAAATCTGTAAATGTTGTTTTTATTTTTTCAGAGGAGGGGATAAAATTAGAGCCATTATCAAGCCATTCCCACTATTTCTGGACTCACATTGGCTGGTTCAATTCAGCTGTTCTGGGAGTAACTTCTCTTCAAGCTGACTAACTCAATCTGGCTTCTCTCAGCTTCTAACTTAATTGCTCTGCTTGGTACCAAATTAACTCTGACTTTTTTTTTTCAAATCTTCTGTCTCATTCTTTTTCCTGGCTTCAACTACCTATGCTGAACTGCACTGAATTGAACAAACTCAGTTCTACTCCACTGTACCCACAGTACTGACTTCCAACTGACTCATTCTCTCTCTCTCTCTCTCTCTCTCTCTCTCTCTCTCTCTCTCTC
>JADRCH010000216.1:2983719-3003316 GCA_019843965.1 Rhynchomys soricoides
TCTCTCTCTCTCTCTCTCTCTCTCTCTCTCTCTCTCTCTCTCTCAAATAGTTTCCCCCTTGTTGTTCTCCTGAGAGTCTGGTGTATCCTTTCTTTGACTCATTCTGCCAATTCTTCCTCTGATTTATCTCATTGCTACCCCCTCAATTAGATGTTATTTTGAAACATGGCTACTTCCTTTTACAAACTAATTTTACCTTAAATCTTTACACTAAGGGTATATATGCATTTCAGTCAGAAGATTAATGATGTGCAGTGTGTTTACATTCTGTCCAGATGACAGGGACCTAGGTCTTTTGATTTGATCCCTGTGAGAAGAGAAGTGTTGCTGGATACAAAACTCTATTCTTATTCTTTTTTTTTTCTTCACACATGAACACAAATATTTATTTTATTGAAGCTTAATTGAGACTTAGTGTTGAACAGTGTTAGATTATATGATATGAGCACACAACTTACTAATTTATTCCTCTATTAATGGTTTTCAGATTGGTACCCTTAAAAAAATGTACTCATAGTACTGTGTAAGTGTCTTATATAAATATTATATAAACATAGTTTGTTTTTTCTTATTGAATAAGTTTCTAGAAATAGAAATATTGATAAATTAAGCTCTGGTTCAGTGTAATGAGTGATTTGCTAACTGCCACATAACTTAAATTGTTATGAGCAACATATGAAACAGTATTGGGCCAACATATCTGACATTGTCATAGAAGGAATGAGAGGGCATAGATATCAAAGATCAAAGAATCAGTTTGGAAGTAGTTTGTGGCAGTCTCCTGTTCTACATTCAAACTGCTACAGAATTCTAAAGGCAGTTCTGTATTTTAATTTACTCAATAAAAGAATCAAAAACCTCAAGTTGGTGTAAAAAATAAAATTCATTATTACAGTGTGGACAATTTAAAAATCCATCTCACCTGGTAATGTCCAGTTTCTATTGTCAAAGTTATTTCTTGTGCTGATGTGTTTTAAAAATGGAAAAAAAGTTAACTTTATGATTGCACCACTAGCTAAGAACATTCTTTAGAGTACTGTATCAAATAGGAAAGTGCAAAGAATCAATAAAGATATCACATTCCTGAATGCAGGCATCATCCCATTTAAACAGACGTACTTCATTCACTCTTGAGGCAAATAGCTATGTGTACATGTATATCAAAACAAAAGAATACCTGCCCTTGAAATGAGAATGTTTGTTACTTGAAAATCATTTATATATTTTAGCATATAATTTAATAATTTATTTATAAAAGGAAAAGGAAACAATATAGTAACACAGACTTCACTAATGGCTTAGATATGAGTTGAATATCAAATGATAGAAAGTTACTTCTAGGCTGCATTGAATATTGAATATTTTTTCAGTGCCACAGTGCTTTGAGGAGAACTACAAATATAATTGCCACAACTTCTGAGATTACAAATTCAAAAGTGACTCTGAAACACAATTTAAGTTTATTCCGGTGTTAAAGTTTTGTTGTTGTTGTTGCTGTTGTTGTTGTCTGTTTGTTTTTGTCAACTTGATAGAAGCTATAGTCACCTTAAAAGGAAAATTTGAGTTGAAATGAGTCTGTATGGTTTGGCCTGCAGGGAAGTCTGTGAGGGTATTTACTTGATTAATGATTAAGTTTCATCAGATGAAGAAGGAGGAAAATGAGGAGAAGGGGAAAGAAGAGGAGCATGAGGAGGAAGAGATAGAGGAGGAAGATGTGTAGGAGGAAGAGGAAAAGGAAGAGGAGGAGGAGAAGAAGGAGGAGGAAGAAGAGGAAGAGGAAGAAAAGGAAGAAGAAGAAGACAAAGAAGGAAAAGAAGGAGAAAAAAAGAAGAAGGACTAGAAGCAGCTGAATGAACCTTGGGATACATTCTTGTGTGGTCTTCACTTTAGTTCCTGTCTCCAGCTCCTTACATTGGCTTCCTGCTCTGATTTGCCTTATGATGATCTGTAAACTGTAAGCTCAAATATACTTCTGCCCAAGGTGGTTTTTTGGTTTGTTTTTGTTTTTGTGTTATTGTCATGGAGCTTATCAAAGCACCATATGATAAACTACAGCAGGGATTGTGTGCAGTGAAGACACTAAAACAATGTCTTTGAATGTGTGGTGGATCAGGAGACTGGCACACATTTGCACTTTGCTATTGTTAATAGCTAAGACATCATATAATATACTGCTAATATCCTTTTTTTCCTTTTCTTGTCTTCACAATTTAGGATTAAGATGAGTCATTATAGCCCTGTCTACTGGTGCGGACAGATTGGCTTTTCTTCTATATTTGTTTCTTCAGTGTGTTTCTTGTACATCCAATCATATCTTGATGTCCTACTTCTCTGACATCAAAACACATTGATAAAATGTTAACCTTTCACTTTAGTACTTTTATCTTTTGGGAACACAAACAATGAATAGTCGATATTCAAGAATGGAGCAAATGTGAAGCATTCTTGCCATGTAGAGCAGTGCAATGGCTGCCTCAATGAAACATTTTTATGTAATATCTGAGTAGAAGCTGTCCTAGTCACTTAATTCATGTATATTGCTCTTTAAAAACTACTGAAAAGATTGCTCACTTATTCAGATACAGGACACATTCTATATCAAAAATACAGACATTTGATATTTTTAAATTTCAGAAAGTATATTGGAAATAAGAATCAAAAATTTACAAATTTTTGTAAATATCACAACCTTCAAAGTTCCTCAATTCATAAAATACTTTCTGATATGATCAGCAGAAAAAATTAGAAAAACATGAACCTTTATAATTTTATAATAAAACATATATAATATATAATTGTTAAACTCTCTGACCCATATGGAAGAGTAAGGGGAAAGAATAAAGGAGCTGAGGGGCTTCGTAACCCCATTGGAAGAACAGCAGTACCAACTAATCTGGACCCCTCAGAACTTCTGTAAACTAAGCCAAAAACCAAGGAGCATACATGGGCTGATCCTTGGCATGAGGTACATCTGCAGCAGAGGACTGCCTTGTCCAGCCTCAATGGGAGAGGATGCACTTAATCCTGTGGAAATGTGTTGCCCCAGAGAAGAGGTATGCTGATGGGGATGAGGAGAGGGTGGGTGGCTGGGTAGGTGGGAGAGAAACCACTCAGAAGAAGTAGGGAGGGGGTGAAGAACAGGAAGGGGTGACCAGGAAGGAGGACAACCTTTTGAATGTAAATAAAATAATTTAATTAAAAATTCTATTTTAAAGATAAAAAATTTCACTGAAACAAAATTTTCACCTCCCAAATAATTAAGTTCCACCATCGTATAGAGTTTGTAAAACTATCATTAATAATAGATTCAATCTACCTGATTAAATTTTCTAACATATTTGTAGATCAATAATGTAGACTTATATAATGATGACATGTAACAAACACTACTTTAGAGTTTTTTTCAGAGACCTTTTAATGGATGTTACATATTTCTCAAAACACTGATATTTATATGTGTATACACAGTTGGTAGCATCATGATATGATCAAACCTCATTGTGAATATTTCTTTGTATGACTTTAGAAACAATTTCTTAAAGATCCCTACTTCTGTTTATAAGACATCGTTGTTAGAGACTCACATATAAATACAAGATTATTCATTCAAAGTCAAAAGTTTTCTTTTTTTTAAAATTTTTATTTTTTCTACTTTATTTACATTTCACATGTTTTCCCCTTTCCAGATCTCTACATTGGAGCCTCCCTATTCCCTCCCTCCTCCCCCGCCTCTATGGGGGTATTCCCCCACTTACCCACCCACCCACTCTCATCTTCCCCCCCTTGGCTTTCTCCTATACTGGGGGATCTAATACCTTCAGGCCCAAGGGCCTCTCCTCCCCCTGATGTCTAATAAGATCCTCCTCTGCTGCATATGTGGCCAGCACCGTGGGTCCCTTCATCTGTATTCTTTGGTTGGTGGATCAGTCTTCAGGAGTATCTGGGGGTCAGGCCAGTTGCCACTGTTGCTGCCTTTCTGGGGATGCAAACTCTCTCAGCTCCTTCAGTCCCTTCTCCAAGTCCTCCATCTGGGACTTCCCACTATGTTGCTGTGAAGTGACTCTTGGGTATTTCGAACTTTTGGGCTAATAACCACTTAACAGTCAATACATACCATGTTCATTCTTTTGTGACTATGTTATCTCGCTCAGGATGATATTTTCAAGATCCATCCATTTGTCTGAGAATTTCATGAAGTTATTGTTTTTAATTGCTGAGTAGTATTCCATTGTGTAAATGTACCACATTTTCTGTACCCATTCCTCTGTGGAGGGACATCTGGATTGTTTCCAGCTTCTGGCTATTATAAATATGGTTGCTACGAACATAGTGGAACATGTGTCTTTATTACATGTTAGAGCACTTTCTGGGTATATGCCCAGAGGTGGAATAGCTGAGTCCTCAGGTAGTATTATGTTCATTTTTCTGAGGGCCTGCCAAACTGATTTCCAGAGAGGTTGTATCAACTTGCATTTCCACCAGCAATGGAGGACTGTTCCTCTTTCATCACATCCTCACCAATACGGTTTCAAAATAGAAATGATGAGTAACCTTGAATCATCTACCATCTGATAATAGCAAAATTCTGACTTTTAAAAATTTAAGAAAAGGCATGTATCAAATTGTCAATAACTAAATACAGATTCTAACTGGAAAAATACATATATGCTATTAATCAATAAGAGGTCATCACAGGCACATTCTTCTACACATGCACAGAAGTACACAATCCTTCTCAAGACATTGAATAGATAAAATAACAAGAAGCACTTCCTATGCCATGTTACTTCATTTCAAATTTCAGATAAACACATTAAAGGCAAATGCAATGGCAAATTGTGGGTATAGTTAATGTGAGGAGCAATTAGCACAGAAAGAATTAAAAGATTTTTTTCTTGTATAATAATAAGTAACCTTCAGGAAAGTAGGGGAAAAGAAAATCCATCCAATCAACCAATGAAACAAACACCAGGACAAAGACCCTCACATTTCCTCTTAATTTATTGGAAGCTTTCCTGTGTTGTGAACAGCATAAGGAAGATGGTTCTTTCTTCACTGCTATGCAGTGTCTTATCAGAGATATTTCTAAAGCAGTGAGGAGAAAAAGAAAAGCAAAATGCATTCAGGTTTAAGGAAGGAATGAAATTATTTGTCCCTAATTGGCATAAACCTATATGCAGCTCACACAAATTCCACTGATAGTAACTTTCTAGTTTTAACATTTCCAACAAGCTTTAGAACCTAAGCTCTGCATATAAAAATCAATTGTTTTCTATAAAGTAACAATAAATACTCCCCCCAAAAATCAAGAAAATAATTTCTTATAGAAGTGCATTAAAAAGTATGGTATATGCACAAATAAATTGAACCAAAGTGAAAATTGTTTCATGCTTTGAACCAATACTTGAAGATGTAAATAAACAGAAAGATTTTATAGGATGACTTTGTATTGTTTTGGGTCATTGCTACTCAAAGTGATATAAAAATTAGAAGAAATTTCTATAAAAAGCCAAATACCTTGTTATTCCAAACATTTCTGGGTCTGAATGGCATAGACATATGTGATGGGAATAGTGAAAGTTGTAAAGCAAGCACAGTGATTTGACAAAGATCCAGCAAAACTGAGCCACATGACACAATCACCATAGTGCCATCTTTCACTTTTGGTCATGAGCTCCACATGTTGCATTCTTGGGTTTGGTCTTTGGAAAACTTGGGGATATTGGATTGATGGGAAATTTCTTATGAATCATTTATGCTTTCTTCCAGGAGTAATCTTTCTAAGCTTTCTCAGGAGAGTCCTGAGCATACTACCCCTTCTGGATTTAGGGAAATAACTTTATCTGGCCCTATTTTCAAGTCTTTGTACCCTGGAGGTTGTGATTCGAAAATGCCAGAAATATCCTTATGAGGCTCTGGATCCAAGATATTCTTAGAGCATCTGCCCCAGTACTTACTTAGGAACAAGATGGTCATAACAAAAGAAATATAAAACAGTAAACAAGACTTAGTAGGCTCAAAAATTGGCAGCAAATCAAATTAAAATCCTCTTCCTACTATACACTCCAATGACTACATGCCATATAAGACTGGGGGCCACATATTGTACAGCTCTCAAGGTAAACATTCAGCAGCACTGTTAGACTGGCTGGAGTTATATATCTCATACACAGGGGCTAATATTGATAGATAAAGAATGGTGTGGAAAATGATAAAAGCATCAAGTATTACGATATCAGCTTCCTAGAAAATTAGTTCATATAGACCCATTGAGGTGTCATATGACAAAGAAATAAAAGAACACCAAGATTAGTCATATAAATAACTTCCACAAAATATAAACATTGTATTACTGCACAAATTGAATAATAAATACACCAGCTTCAGCCTGAAGATTTTTCTTGGAAGTAATGACAATTGGCACTCTGACCATTAAAGGTTGATAATACACTGCTTGGGACATGGCAATCTGCCTAGAATAGCTTGAGATTTTTTTCTGTCTAGTGCAACCACAAGAGCTACCAGCCTGAGAATGGGCTGTCAATTTTGTAAAATTATGTCTCTAGATTCTTAAAAGTTAGATTAATGTGTTGATAAGGAGAATGATTTTAAAAGATAATTCTGTTTTGTTATGGTTTATCAATGATGACTAAACTTATGACCAAGAGGAAGTTAAAACACATGTCTGGTAACAAAAATGTTATGACTTATGTTTAGGACCAACATGAATCTGTTTCTGTCCACAGTGTTCTGTATAAGTGAAGCGGCCTGTCAGCCAGGCTGTACGATTCTCTAACACCCATACCTGACTCCTTATCTCCTCTGTAGGATATGGCCATTGCTAGGGTTGCCCCTAAACAAGTGAACCCAGAACAAAAATTAAAGGAAAAACTAGGTTAAAAATGCTAAGCATGAACTGTACCAATCACCCCTGGCTTGATTATAAAAACAATGAAGACATATCCCAAATTCGTTTAGAATTAAAATGGGCATTTGTAAACACAATCATCTGAAGAAAGAAATATAACGAACTCGTTTCTTTATTTAAACTTAACCAACATATAGTCATCAAAATTGTTTAACATTTGTATACAAGTAGACATAAAAAATGGAATATAATTGGCTAAAAATAAAGGCTTATATCTAGAGCTAGTTAATTTTGCTCAGGTTTTTAAGACTATTCAATGATGTAGAAACAGTCTTTTCTACCCTAGGTCTCTGGGTTATGCCCCTTATGGTTTCTGGCCTTCCCAGCAGTGTTAGGACATGTTTCCTCTCATGGAATGCATCTTAATCTAGACTAGTCACCGGATGGATACTGCTACAAGTTCTGTGCCATCTTTACTGTAGCACATCTTGCAGGGAGGACAAATTATAGATCAGTGGTTTTGTGGCCACCAATTCACCCAATGAACAAAACACGACTGGACAAAAAAGACAATAAAATGATTTCTAATGATATTCTGCTACACTCATAGATAGAAACCTAGCCTATTGTCATGAGAGAGGTTTTTTCCAGCAACTGATAGAAGCGGAGACCCATAGCCAAAAATGTGGCAGAGCTCTGGGAATTCTTTGGAAGAGGGGGAGGACAAGGAATCAAAGACAGTACAAGAAAACCCACAGAACAAACTAACCTGGGCATAGATACTGTACCATCCAACAGTCTGAGAGCCTGCGTGGGTGTATATATTCTGTAGCTTGGTCTGTTTGTGGGAACCAGCAGTGGGAGTAGGAGCTGGCTAAATCTTTTGCCTGCCTTTTGGAATGTTGTTACTTCTGGATTGCATTGCCCAGCCTTTAAATGTGTGTGGGAGGGTGCCTAGTATTATTGTAGCATAATAAGCAATGTTTAGTTGATATCTATGGGAGGCCTGCTTTTTTTCTGAAGGGAAACAGAGGAGGAGTAATTGAGGTGAGAAAAGTGTGGGGAGGGACCAGGGGAAGAGTACTTGTAAAAGTATAGCCAAATTCTGTTTTAGAAAATTAAAAATGTATACAGAAAATATTGTGAAGAAAGAAAAATATATTGAGTGGGATAAAATAATTGTAAATCACATACCAGATGAGAAGTCATTATATAGATTATATCAACATCAGCCTGGGCCACATGGCCTCAAACTGGGCCACATGGCCTCAAACTGGGCCACAGAGTTCCATAGTCAAGTAGCACCAGGAGAAAGCTAGCCTCCCAGGAGTGCGGACAAACCCTTGAGTGGAGGTAAGAAGACAACAACTGCTTGGGGGGGGGGGCGGGAGAGGAGGAACTAGCCTCCCAAGAGTGTGGACAAACCTGTGAGTGGGATAAGGACAGCACCTCTGCTCAGCAGGACCTGACCGGACCAGACCCTCAGGACTCAGAGAGTGAGGAGCAGTTGGGGACAGGAGACTTCTGGTTTCCATCTGTGGTTTGGAACCTCAGCCTGGGCCACAGGGCTCCATAGACAAATAATGCAAGGAGAAAGCTAGCCTCCAAGGAATGTAAACAAGCCTGTGAGCTGGGGTAAGACCAGCACCTCTGCTCAGAGGGACCCACCCAGAACCCTCAGGACACAGGGACTGAGGAGTGGTCTTCCAGTTTCCTTCTGCGGCCAGGGAGCTGATGCTGTGACACAAATAGTGCCACGAGAGAGCTGGTATCCCAAGAGTGCCAACACACCTTTGAGCACAGGCAAGACCGCCACTTCTGTTCAAATTCCTGGATCAAGGGATCAAGAGGGACCCTTGCAGAGCCATCAGGACACAGGAACTAAGGAATAGCTGGAGACAGAATCCTTCTGGTTTCTGTCTGCATCCCAGAGCTGACCCTGTATCACAGCACTACAAACCCAAATTCCTCTCAGAGAGAGCTGGTCTCCAAGGAGTACTGACACAAAGGCTTGCAGGAGGAGCAAGCCACAGTCAGAGAAAGCAAGACCAGCTAACACAAGAAATAACCTGATGGCCAAAGGCAAAGGCAAGAACATAAGGAACAAAATTCAAGGTAACTTGGCATCATCAGAACCCAGTTCTCCCACAACAGTGAGCCCTGGATACCCCAATACAGCAGAAAAGCAAGATTTAGATTTAAAATCACATTTCATGATGATGATAGAAGATTTTAAGAAGGAAAGGAATAACTCCCTTAATGAAATAAAAGAGAACACAAGTAAACAGCTAGAAGCCCTTAAAGAGGAAAGACAGAAATCCCTTAAAGAATTACAGGAAACACAATCAAACAGGCAGAATTACAGGAAAACACAATCGAACAGGCAAAGGAAATGAACAAAATCATCCAGGATATAAAAATAGAACTAGAAACTATAAAGAAATCACTAAGAGAGACAAACCTGGAGTTAGAAAATCTAGGAAGGAGATCAGGAGTCATAGATGCAAGCATCACTAACAGAATAAAAGAGATAAAAGAGAGAATCTCAAGTGCAGAAGATACCATAGAGAACATTGTACAACAGTCAAAGAAAATGCAAAATACAAAAAGCTCCTAACCCAAAACATCCTGGAAATTCAGGACATAATAAGAAGACCAAACCTAAGGATAATAGGTATAGAGGAGAGCGAAGATTCCCAACTTAAAGGGTCAGTAAATATCTTCAACAAAATTATAGAAGAAAACTTCCCTAACCTAAAGAAAGAGATGAACATAAACATTCAAGAAGCCTACAGAACTCCAAATAGGTTGGACCAGAAAAGAAATTCCTCCAGTCATATTATAGTAAAAACACCAAATGAACAAAACAATGAAAGAATATTAAAACAGTAAGGGAAAAGATCAAATAAGATACAAAGGCAGACCTATCATAATTAAACCAGACTTCTCACCAGAGACTATGAAAGCTAGAAGATCCTGGGCAGATCTCATACAGACCCCAAGAGAACACAACTGCCAGCCCAGGCTGCTATACCCAGCAAAACTCTCAATTACCATAGATGGTGAAACCAAGATATTCTATGACAAAGCCAAATTTACACAATATGTTTCCACAAACCCAGCCCTACAAAGGATAATAGATGGAAAATGCAAACACCCTAGAAAAAGAAAGAAAATAATCTTTCAACAAACTCAAAAGAAGATAGCCACACAAACATAAAAATATCATCAAAAATAACAGGAAGCAACAATCACTAATCCTTAATATCTCTTAACATCAATGGACTCAATTCCCCAGTAAAAAGACATAGACTAACATACTGGATATATAAACAGGACCAGCATTTTGCTGCATATAAGAAATGCACCTCAGAGTTAAAGACCAACACTACCTCAGAGTAAAGGGCTGGAAAACAATTTTTCAGGCAAATGGTCTCAGGAAACAGGTAGGAGTAGCCATTCTAATATTGGATAAAATCAACTTTCAACCCAAAGTCATCAAAAAAGATAAGGAAGGACACTACATACACTTCAAAGGAAAAATCTACCAAGAAGAACTCTCAATTCTGAACATCTATGCTTCGAATGCAAGGGCACCCACATTCATAAAAGAAACTTTATGAAGCTCAAAGCACACACTGCACCTCACACAATAATGGTGGGAGACTTCAATACCCCACGCTAATCAATGGACAGATCTTTGAAACACAAACTAAACAGAGACCCAGTGAAACTAACAAATGTTATAGACCAAATGGATTTAACAGATATCTATAGACCATTTCATCCTAAATCAAAAGAATATACCTTCTTCACAGCACCTCATAGTACCTTCTCCAAAATTGATCATATAATCGGTCACAAAATAAACTCAAAAGATATAAAAAGACTGAAATAATCCCATGCCTCCTATCAGATTACTACGGATTAAGGCTGGTCTTCAATGGCAACAACAACAACAGAAAGCCCACATACATATGGAAGCTGAAGTGTGCTCCACTCAATAACATTCTTGCAAACTGAATCCAAGAACACATCAAAATGATCATTCACCACGATCAAGTAGGCATCATTCCAGGGATACCTGGAAATCCATCAATGTAATCCACTACATAAACAAACTCAAAGAAAAAAACCACATTGTCATTCCATTAGAGGCTAAAAAAGCATTTGAGAAAATTCACCATCCCTTCATGATAAAAGTCTTGGAAAGATCAAGAATTCAAGGTCCATACCTAAACATAGTAAAAGCAATGTACAGTTAACTAGTAGCCAACATCAAACTAAATGGGGAGAAACTTGTAGCAATCCCACTAAAATCAGGGACTAAACAAGGCTGCCCTCTCTCTCCCTATCTATTCAATATAGTACTTGAATTTCTAGTGAGAACAATTAGACAATAAAGGGAGGTCAAAAAGATACAAATCAGAAAGGAAGAAATCAAAATATCACTATTTGCAGATGATATGATCATATACTTAAGTGATCCGAAAAGTCCACCAGAGAACAGCTACAGCTGATAAACAACTTCAGCAACTTGGCTGGATATAAAATTAACTCAAACCAATCAATAGCCTTCCTATACTCGAAGGATAAACAGGCTAAGAAAGAGATTAGGGAAATGACACCCTTCACAATTGTCACAAACAATATAATGTATCTTGGTCAGACTGTAACCAAATAAGTGAAAGATCTGTATGACAAGAACTTCAAGTCTCTGAAGAAAGAAATCGAAGAAGAACTCAGAAGATGGAAAGATCTTCCATGCTCATGGATTGGCAGGATTAATATAGTAAAAATGACCATCCTGCTGAGAGCAATCTACATATTCAATGCAATCTCCATCAAAATTCCAACTCAATTCTTCATACACCTAGAAAGAGCAATTCTCAAATTCATTTGGAATAACAAAAAACCAAAACCCAGGATAGCAAAAACTATTCTCGACAATAAAAGGACGTCTGGGGGAATCAGCATCCCTGACCTCAAGTTGTACTACAGAGTAGTAGTGATAAAAACTGCATGGTATTGGTACAGTGACAGGTAGGTTGATCAGTGGAATAGAATTGAAGACCCAGAAATGAACCCACACACTTACAGTCACTTGATCTTTGACAAAGGGGATAAACCATCCAGTGGAAAAAGGACAGCATTTTCAACAAATGGTGCTGGTTCAACTGGTGGTCTACATGTAGAAGATTGCAAATTGACCCATTCCTATCTTCCTGTACAAAGCTCAAGTCCAAGTGGATCAAGGACCTCCTCATAAAACCAGATACACTTAATCTAATATAAGAGAATGTCAGGAAAAGTCTCGAACACATGGGCACAGGGGAAAAGTTCTTGAACAGAACACCCATGGCTTATGCTCTAAGATCAAGAATTGACAAATGGAACCTTATAAAATTGCAAAGATTCTGTAAGGCAAATGACACAGTCACTAGGTAAAACGGCAACCAACAGATTGGGAAAAAGATCTTTACCCATCTTACATCTGATAGAGAAAGAAAAGTAAGAAACTGAGGAGGTGACCCTATAGGAAGACGAGCAGTCTCAGCTAACCTGGACACCCAGAATCTCACAAACACTGAGCCACCCACCAGGCAGCATAACCAGCTGATATGAGGACCCCAATACAATATGTCAGTTTCTTCCAGCCTTTCCCTAATTCAACCACAGTGGTGTCTGACTTCTGTTCATATATTGGGTGTAAATATCTGCATCTAGCTCTTTCATCTGCTTGTTGGGCCTTTCAGATTGCAGTCATGATAGACCCCTGTAAGCACATCATAGCATCAGTATTAATGTCAGGCTTTGGGGCATCACCCTTAGTTGGATCCCAGTTTGGACCTGTCATTGGACCTCCCTTTCCTCAGGCTCTTCTTCATTCTACTTCTTTATTTTTGTCCTTGCAGTTCTTTCAGACAAGAACAATTCTAGGTCAGAGTTTTTGACTGTGGGATGGCTGCTTTCTCCTACAAACAAATTTTACCTTTAAGTGTATACTAAGGGTGTGTCTGCATCCCAGCCAGAGAGAAAAAAGGTGTCTGCAACCATAGCCAGAGCAACTATGTTACTGGAGTAAAATTCCTCTACAATTCCAGACTTATTAATAATATTTTCCTTCAACTTCAACAAGATATATAAAATAATTTGGTGTGCTTGACATAAGTTTATGTAGTGTTATGTTTTAATAGTCTATGAAATAGTAATTTTTGCTTACTTTTCTGAATATAATAAATGTATTCCCCTCATAAAAGAAAGCATTTGATATGTTGAAACACAATAGTAAGCAACTTGGGCTTGGCTGTGTTTACAATAGAGACCAAACTGTCATTCTGTCATATATGAAGAATATACACTAATGTAGCTAATTTAAATATTCACTAGGGAAGAACACTGAAACTTACAGATAATTGGTTGGCATTCCTATCTTCAATCACTTAGTTATGAACCATAAAATTAATAGCTGTATCATACTTATTTTATGATATAGACAAATATGTTCATGGGTGACCTTTCTGCAAACTATAGTTAAAGCACTCAAAGTTACCTCATTAACAAGAATGCTGAATAATGAATCTCAAACATGATATAAAGTGCTTTACCTTGTCCATATACTAGTAGTCTATTTGTTTGTCTCAACATTTTATTGGTAAAGAGCATTCCAGTTAAAGTGACTCTAGATCCCACTGTTTTGGTATTAATGCACCTTTGATTTAGCTATGGTCATAAGCTATCAGATATTTACCTTTCCATATCTTATTGATAGCTTAATTATACAAAGATTTAAATGGGTATAATAATAAAAATACTGTAATGAATGTTAAAACCACAAAAATTCTTTTCTGAGTTCATGGACTTAATAGATATAAGATATTCTGGAAATGAATAATTCATTTGTACTAAACTTTAAAAAATAATCAATGTAAACTTGGTAAATTAGATTTTATATATTATGACAAAGAAAAACTAAAGCATGAAAATAAAGCAAGATAAATCCCATTTCAGTAAAAAATTACTAAACTAAGTGTAAAGAGACCTTAATTATGGACTTAAATCACACATTAACATAACTAAAGAATAAAGACTATTTTAATGCTTTTACAAATTTTCCTGGCTTCCTCTTCTATTATTGTTGTTATACAAACATTCTTCCATACATATAAATAAATATGTTAATATAAACTATGCCATTTATTGTTACTCATACATTTATATATTTTAGAGCTGAACACTTAGAATTGGATAAATCACTAAGGGGCTAATCTCAGGGGAGAAATGGTTCTTCCTCTCTCAGTTGTCATTAATTACCTATAGCTTGTCATCTATGTGTGGGGCTTGTGAAGAAAATGATATAAAAACAAACTCTAATTCAGTGAGACCAAGAAGCAAGTAGGTATTTCTATCCAAATATCTGACAAAATAGACTT
Source organism: Rhynchomys soricoides (assembly GCA_019843965.1). Lineage (NCBI taxonomy): Eukaryota > Metazoa > Chordata > Mammalia > Rodentia > Muridae > Rhynchomys > Rhynchomys soricoides. The sequence continues at coordinate 2,998,021 of JADRCH010000216.1, forward strand.
CAAATTAAAATAAATCATCAGAGATAAAAAAAAAAAAACTAAAACCAAACAACAACAACAACAACAACAACAGCAACAAAAACCACTTCAACTTAATTTAGGAAACAATTACCCAGGAAGACATTATATCTCTAAACATATATGCATCAAACAATAACTCATCCCATTTCTTTAAAAAAAAAAATATATTACTGGAAGTGAAGACACAGAATAAATCTAACTCAATAGTAGTGGGTGATTTAAATACCCACTTTAATAGACAGGTCTTTGGACAAACAATAAATAGAAAAACTTCATAAAGTGTCACATAATGCATCAAATGGACTGAACATATATCTGTAGAATGTTCTACCCGAACACGAGGGAATATATATTGAACTCAGAAGTCCACTGGAACTTCTTTTAAACAACACGTATAGATCAGAAGAAATTCAGAAAATTTGAAATAACTCCTTGCATACTATTTGATTACAATGCAATATAACCTAAACTCAACCACAAATAAATATCTAATAATTATGTAAACTTGGATGTTACCTAGATCATTACTAAATGATGAGTGGGTCAAAAAAGAAATTCAGAAATACCTCTAAAGTATTTTATTGAACTAAATGAAACTGAAAATGCAGCACAATATTACCTCTTGTACTCAGTAAAAGATGTCTTAATAGGGAAGTTAATAGTTCTTAGCATCTATATAAAAAAAAAAATTAAGACACCATAGGTTTAAAAGAAAATGGTGTGGGCAATATATGAGAGGGTATGGAGAGAAAGGAGAAATGTAATTAAGGTAATATCTCAATAATAAATAAAGCCAAAATGTGACCAATAAATGATTGAATAAAACAACTTAAAAATTTGGGAAAACAAGAACAAATCAAACTCAAATGCAGTATGATGGCAAGGGGTAACAAAACCCCAGAATTTACCTATTATCCAGCTCTAGTCTCTTTGTCAGTTATTGTGTTATAATTGTGGTAGAATCAGATTTTCCTGAATCTCTGAATGACTCCCTTAGATCCATGGAGGCCTATGGAAACCCCACCGTCTGTCTCCAAGGGCACACCACCTTGAACTTATTCCTACTTACTCCTACTTTGCCTTATTCCACCAAAGGGAACCAAGTATTTCAACTTACTAACCTATAGCAGTTATTTGTACTCAAACCACCACAGAGGCTGTAATCAGCATCAGTTAGTCTTCCTCACAACCTCACTACTTATATCCCTGACCATATTCTCTAACACAGTAAGGCTTCTAAGTACTTTCCCATCAGTACAAGTTTACAAAGAAGAAAAGAGCAGCACCCCTTTGAAATGTCAAGAAGCCCTGAAACTGACTCCTGCTAGACATTTCTTTCTCTTCACACCCAATGTTTCATTATATCATGTTTTTCCCTAAATAGGTACTTCCGCTGTATTTCTGCCCACCCCTGCTAGACTTTCCCATTCCAAGTTAAGCTCAACACCATACTCATTTGAACTATGAAATGGTGGCATGAATAGAATATCTCAAGTGGAGTTTGAAAACATTGGATTTGAGAAAATCATGAAAACTGGTTTAATAATATCAACTGACAAGAAACAGCTTTGATTCTGAGGTCTCATCATTAAAATTAATGTGAATATCAGTTCTTATTCTCTTTTGTTTTATTATATAAAGCTCTCATTATATCTAATATACACTTATATTTTAAAAGTTGAAAGTTCAAAGCCAGAAGAAATGCAGAAGTAGGACTCACTATCAATTAGGCCACGTGAATCCATCATAAGCCTAGAAGTCATATTCCTGTATTTACCTTTTATTGGGATTTTTTCTTTCATTATTTTTTCTTGTAGTGGCATGTGTCCAGTACTCATGCCCTTTAGAAATAGTCAACACAACAGGTAACAACTTATTAATTGGAGATTGTTTTTATTTAATGTTGTATAATACTATAATTTATAGATAATGTCTAAGATAATATACTAAAACAAAAATCACTAAACATGTTTCTATTTCTATTTTTTTTTATTTCTATGTTTACTATAGTATAGACATATTTAGGATATTCACATTGCCTGGTCAATATTACTTTCCATATTGAAAAATTACTGTTTATTTTTTTTAATGTAGCTAAATGCTAAGTGGCTTAACTACTATATTTTAGGTTAGAGATTCAATGCTTGGCACTACAGAAAAAACAAAGATAACAATGGTGAATGGGTATATTTGTAAACTTTACTAGGCTTACCATAGAATTTAGACATATTTATTTTTCTTTGTTTCTTTAGGAAAATTCATTATCTTTATCTTTGATGTTCATCATTATGTATCAAATGTATTCTATTAGCAAATTTCTTCATAGTAATAAGCTAGAGAAATTGAAAAATAATAAAAGAGACAGATAGAGGGAGACAAAGAATACAATATCAATTCTTATGAGCCTATTTCTCAACCTTGAATTTTGGGTTCTGCATGAATCCTCATACTTTTCAGGTTCAGCAAAACTCATGCTTCCCAGTCCCTGATCTCCCTTAAATGTTCATCAGTATATTAATAGTCCTAAGAGAATATAAAACTGCCATGGAGCAGCCTTGGCTTGGAGAAGGGTTCTTAGGAAGAGGTGAGGGGTATTTTGGAGCAGAAAAAGAATGATTCGAACTCAATCATGGGTACAAGCTGATAGCCTTGTGTTCTGCTAGAGACAGCTCCCCCGAAATCTCTGTACTTAGCTCTTGTCCCTGTATTCTACTTGAGATACCTTTCTGCAAGAGAAGCTCTCTCTTGAGAGAAAAATATCTAAAAGTTCTCCAGATAGCTCATGGGTTTTCTGACTGTAGTCAGAAAAGCTGCTAGAAAAAATTCTAACAGAGTCAAATTTACTCTCTAAGCAGTTTACTCTGGGTATTTCTACTTTGTAGATCAAAGCCCAGTCTTTTATTTACAAATCAATTTAATTCTTTATCCAGGTTCTCTTTTGATTATCCCATGAATCAGCATTTTATGATTTTAGCCCCTTGATTCTTAGAAGACACTTTTTGTAACATGGCAAGTGAATTTAGAGATCAGTCTACCTTTGTAAGGAAAAACAATAAGCTAGCTGGGTGGGATCCAGCTCTGAGAATACCATTTCCAAAATCTCTTTATCTCTTTCTTTAATATTTGTATGACAAGCATACTCATAGTGCAACTGCCTCTATCCTTTTAGATCTATGAAGCTCCTCATACAATTCATGTTGCATTCTTATATTTTGCATAGTTGAGAAATTATATATTCTTGTTCTCTCAGAGTCCTTTCCCACAGCCTTAAGTGCTGTACTGAGGTCACAGCATTTACCATTTTATGTAGGACAATAGGCACACCCTTGCCTCCAAGACTTGTGCTGTCTCTGATTACCATGGAGTCATCAATCTTGGCAGAGAGGACATTCCCCCAAAGGAGGAGCATAAAATAAAATATACAAACAAGCCTTATGCCTAGCAACCATCAACATTTGTGGAGGCCCACACCCTGCTGGTTCTGCTCCAGGGGCAGGAATTGTACCTCGTAGCCCTTCTATATACAGTGGCTATGAATGATGTGGCATATAACCTTTAGCCATTTTGTGTCCTTTCGCTTCTCCATTCTGTTTCCTGGCTGCAAATTTCCCCTTTAGAGTTATAGGTGAATCTGCTCACCCTCTCCTACTGCAGAAACACAGCTGTGTACTGCACACAGTAATCCTTTCTGAAGTATCCCTATTGCTAACCATTTAAACACACATGTACATACATACATACATACAAACATACCACACACACACACACACACACACACACACACAAGCCTGCATGTACACATGCACATGCATACACTTTCTTTTTATTTTAATACTGATGAACTTTGCATAAGATGTCAATACTTGTTTTCAATAATTTTTTTCTATCATTGTTTGTAACATATAATTGTTTTTATGGGATGTGCTGTATGTCCTTAGATAACCAGGCTTCAAGGTCTTGTGAGCATTGTTTTAGTTTATCTTTTAAAAATCCTGTGCACTTGCCTCTCAATTTCAAACTTGAATTTTATCTTGAAATGCTTTTCCTCACCTAAGGGATTGCTGAACTGAAAGATAATGTTGTGAACCCTGAGTTTCAGAATAGTGATATGATAAGCTGTACTCTAAAGACTTTAACAGTTATGTTTCACTTTAATCTTTATTCTCTGTTCATATTTTTTTCAATAAAAGTTGATTAAGAGTATACCACAGTGCCATTTGAATACTCTAATTGCATAAGAAGTTAATAAAGATTCTCCATCAATTTGTCACTGTTACACAGATACTTTATAGGCTTTTAAAAGACCAGAGAATTCCAAAAACTTATATTATTGTCTATAGTTTCTAGTTTCTGAAAGGTACTGACCCAAAGATGCAAAAGCACATCTTCCTAGAATAACTAAAAATTCAGAATAGAGAAACTTTTTTATATTTCAATTATATACATTAAAACCATAAAACTAAATTAATTTCAGATAAATTATTGCAGTTCATTTATTTGCCCTATATTTTCAATGTTATCATGGCTCTTTAATTAAGTATCTCTTTTCCATATTTAATATCTTCAATATCTGTACATAGTGATAGCATATAAAACTAATATGGAAATTATTCATTTTAGTGGCTCATGAAATAATAGTACATTTAGAAAATAATGGTATGTTAGGCTCAGTTCAATACTCTATTTTCTTAGTTTGTATAAATGACTACATAAATAGAAAAACAGGAAAAAAAATCACTGTGTTTAGAAGAAAAAGCTTGTGGTGTCCAACCAAGTCAGAATCACGAGAACTTAATTTAATATTCTACTTTTTTCTAGTAATTAAAATACAAAAGATAAATCTTTAGAAATTGAACAATCAACAACACATGATTCTTGTCTCTTAAGCATGGGAATATATGTGCTAAGCTCACTTCATTCTCTACCATCATCCATTCTACAACCTCAGGAGAGACCACAGGTCATAGTACAGAAGAGTGATTATAAGCATGACTGCTTCTATCCCTGGCTGTTGGTGATTGGAATCAGGCTCTAGATCTTTCACTTTCCTGCAAGTCAGAGGTGAAGACTAAGATTTAATTGTCTCTTTGGGTCCTCTGGCAAACAGCTCCTGTCCTCCAAAAGTGACCTCATAGGCTAAATGAGCTAAATTAAAAGGAGATTATTACAAATAACCTTAATCTTATCTCCATCACTGCAGATAAGAGTTTCAGAACAAGTGCTCAGAGCAAGTGGAAACAGACATGCATACACATTCCCATGTGAGCACACACAC
>JADRCH010000216.1:3003326-3082538 GCA_019843965.1 Rhynchomys soricoides
GCATACACATTCCCATGTGAGCACACACACAATCACACACAAGAACATGCACATACAAAATTTGAAATTAATTTCAGTCTTTGATAGTTTCAGTGGTTGAAACCATATAAATTTAAGTTATCTGTATTTTAAAAGTATACCAGAACATTAGATTATTTCAATGTTCTTATAATTTAAGGCAAAACTTAGGATACCCTTCTCTATTTTTCAATACACTCTATGAGATTTACTGTATTTAAATATATTTTGAAGTAGTTAAGCAATGAAGAAAAACTACTGAGTAAAATATTTCAATTAATCAGTTTTTGTTTGAAATTATTAACCTTGAATAGTCTATGGTTTTGTTATGCCTACTTAATTTGAGTGGAAGTTATCTGACTTAAATGACAACCCCTTGTGAAAGTATAAAAATAGAAGCAGGAATTGTTTCACTGATAGAAACTAGAGACAAGGCAAGCCCAGTCTATAAGAAGGGATTCATGAAACAGACCCAAGGAAGGCAAGGTCACTATATGTACTGAATAAAAGGGTGCTCATCAGCTATCGGAGCACTGAGGTTGTACAATGTACTATGCAGAGTCCTGGAAAGGTGCTTGCTCACCCAGATTCCACATTCTTCCTCCTCCCCAGAAAGCTTTGCCTTTGTCCTTTTAAAATCTTTGTTCTCCTGATCTATGAAAATTTTTCGTGCCCTTCACACCCTCTTTTCCCCGATTCCCACAAGTAATTTTTTTTCTGAGTCTGTGCCCTTATATTAAATCTCATCCTGTACCCAATCAAAATTACCCATTAATATTTAAATTAAACAAACAGGTTCATCCTGAGTCTGACTAAATTACTAAAATACAAACAGTTATGACCTAATCATTCTGTTTGGGACATGTGTTCTATTTTTATTCTTCATTAAGCCTAAATAAAGTTCTTTTATGAGAAGATACCTCATACTCATTATCATTTCACCGACTCTCAGGAAATTCTAATAATTTAAGTGCCAACAAGAAAATTATTTATATATTTATCTAAATCATATTTTCCCTAATGAGATATGTTGATATAACTTAAGTACCATAAGATATTAACTGCTATTTTATTATCTAAACCATCTATTCTGAAATGGGAAGATAGCTAGAATACTACACTAGATATTTAGTTGAGCGACTTATTTTGTTCAAGAAGTGAGAATTTACAATATTAAATTTTAGAAATGAATCTTTTTGGGTATGAGATTTTTTTCTCAAGTATTTCTCAAGTACTCTTGGTGGCTTTTTTCTTTTAAATGATTTGTGATGATGAAACTTAGATCTGTCTCTAAAGAAATAGTATCTGACAGGCAATATTTTTATAAAAGTCTAATTAAGATAAATGAGGCTGCTTAGTCATTCGTATGATATAATGGCTTATAGAATTCAATATGATGTTAAATTTTATAAGTCTTACTAAATATCAACTGAGATTTAGAATTGGTGGTTTACTACCTGTACAGTAAGCAGGTACCTCTTCAGAAGCACTGATGTCTCTTGATGGGATGGACTAGACCAAATATAAAACTTCAAATAAGAGAGTGGTGGTACACAACTTATTTCCCAGCAGTCAGGAGGCAAAGGTATCCATATCTTTGTAAGCTCAAGGCCAGTCTGGTATGCAGAGCTAGTACCAGAACAGCTAGGGAGAAACCTAGTCTTGAAAACATATTGTTTTTAATTTGATAGTCCATTTGTTTTTTTGTTTTTTGTTTGTTTGTTTTTTGATTAGTGCATTCAAAGAGATTGTATAGCAAAATTTAACATTTACTACTTGCGTACATTTAGAACAACTTTTCTTTCCTAACACATCCTACTGCTGTGTGATGAATTTCCATAAATTTGAGGTTATAGTATAAACAAATTATTAGAGTTTCTATGAGTCAGAGTTCCAGGCATGAGCCACGAATGTACTCACTCTATGCTGAATTGTATGTGTTAGTTCATCCATTATTTAATCTGAAGCTCACTGTGCCCCTTCTTGACTACTCAAGTCTTTAACAAAAAGATTCTTTTGCAAGAGAAGACTAGGCACCTCCATCATGTTGCAAGATAAAGCTTGAGGATGCTGTTTTTTTTGTTGTTGTTGTTGAATCTGCCTAGTATGCTTCTTGTGAAATAGGAAAAAATGCAAGCCATGATTCCAACTAATAAATATTCAAGAAAGCTAAAGGATTGAATCCTCTCTTCATAGAATTTAATAACAAAATATGCTTTACTTTATCGTCAATTTTATTACATAATTTGGACATTGTGTCCTATTTATACGTTCCCTTTCTGACTGGTTTGAAGTGTCAGAAGTAGTGAAGGGGTTTCTGGAGCTGCCTTGAAGATAGAAAAGGGGAAAGATGAGGACAAAGAACTCATACGGAACAATGTTCTCCCACGGTGCTAACTAAAGTTGCCCAAATACTGGCACCTACATGAATCCTAGAAATGACTGAAAGTTGATGGAGGAAAACACATACAGAGGTCATGCCCCAAGAATTAGACCACACTTGACACCATCTAGGGAAGTGCTAAGGGTCTCACCTTTGCAGACACTTTAACAATAACTTTTACTGATGGGTAAATGATGACGAAAATGACATAATCATCACTTTTGTTTTGAATGCATCTCCAGCATCCGCCCAACTCTCAGAGACACAGAGCTGCAAGAACATGTTCAATGTAAATAGACACCAGAGCTAAAATGTCATTGATCTAACCAATTTATGAAAATGTGCATTTATATCGATACCCAAATTATGGATCTATGTTTATAACTACTATTATTTAATACCCACTGTCATCTACTTTAACGTATACATTTTGAAATACACATTTGTTACCTGTCTTGTCTCTGACATATTTTTCTTGCAAAATTTAAACTTCCTTTATGTTATTATTCTGATTATCTAAATTTAATTTTAATATAAATACAGAAGCAATTGGTTGAGCAGAAGCATATCAACTTTCTTTTCAAAGACAGCTTAGAATTACAAAAATCTTCGAGCCCATTTAGTTATTTGGACAAGAGTTTTCAGGACTTTTGATGGGTTTCTGCTTTTAAATTCCCAGCTCCTTAGTGGGATTTCCCAGCATTTATAGATCTCTGTAAATGTACCAAATATTGACAGCCTGGGTAGAACAAAATGACTGAAATTAATTGCTATCACTCTGTAAACATTTCTGCCTATTTTTTACAAAGTAAAGAATGCTCTTAGGCAATAATGTATGCTCTATGAAAAACACACACTTTAACAACCAAGTTGGTGTACAAATGGCTTTAAAAATTTTAAGCATTGTTACCTAAAATATGACAAATGCATAAGGGAGAGAAAATTATACGTAAGAGGCTGTATGGCCACTTTTAAAGAATAGATTTACTTACTTTTATTTCAATTTTTATTTACTCTTTGTGAGTGTCATATCATGAACCCCAGTCCTACTCATCTCTCTGTCTCCTCATATCTTACTTTCACCTTTGCAACCCCACAAATAAAAATCATACAGACAAGAAGCAAAATTGATAACAACGAAATCAAAAACCCTGAAGCATAGAAAACACCTCATCATGGAAGCTGTAGTATGTCACAATGTGTCCTAGAGTATATCCCTCTTTCCACCCATCTTCCCTTTCAAATATTCATTGTGGTAAATCATGGGTCTGGTATGAGGTATCTGGCTTCTGGGATACCATTACTATTGAATCATCACCAGGCCTCCTCTCCATTGTCCTATTTTTGATCTATGTCATGGAGATTCTGCAGCTTTGGATCAGCAAAAAGGGTCCTTTCATATGCTCCTACCACTTACAGATGATTTAGGTTTTGGGGTGGGCCCATTCAGAGCGGTGGATCTGGGCCTGGGTGGTAGCTGAGCTAGTCAGCACACCAGATTTCCCTTATCTGCACAACCAGTGCAAGCTCTCTAACACTATTCCAGTTAGGCCACCTAGTACCACCACTAGGAAAAGTCAGGGTCAGCTCTCCTGCTCTTGTGCCCTTGGGCCAGCTCAACTGCATCCATGCCTGCAAGGCCAGCTCCAATGAGCTTCATAGTCAAGGCTAGTGGCTAAATCTCTCAAGTTCTGCAGCCTGTGAGGGGCTAGGATACCTCTCCTGCTCTTATACCCTGACTTACCAGTGACTTTGCCATCAGGGCCATTTCTACTCTGGTGACCAAGTGAGTTGCCTAGCCTGCTATCCTGAGTGCCACAGCCAATGAGGGGGCAGGGCTAGCTCTCTGAATCTCATGCTTTCAGTACCAGCTCTTCTAAGTACCGCAGGTGACAAGGGGTGAATTGGAAGAGCACACAGCGCCATGGATGCATGCCACCTCATGGCAATCGAATAGCAGGATCTATCCTGCAATCTTGGCTTTGGAGCCAACTCACCTACACCCAGTACCAGGATCTGGTACTGTCCAGGTGAGGCTCTTCTGAGTGCTGCAGCTGTTGAGATCTCTCGTGCTCATAATTTTGTCAGCAGACTGCCAGAGGTGGCAAGGGAGAGCAGAGTATCACTTCTTTGCAGCCGTGCCAACCCATGTCATATTAGTGGCTGAGTGAGCGGAGTCCCACACTCGTGCTACTAAGTTCAGCTCCCATGTGCTGTCTGGGCTAAGTGCAGGCCTGCTCTTTCAAGCTTTTTTCAGGTGAGAGATGGGACCAACTATTCAGAATATAGCAGCCAGTGAAGGGCAGGCCAATTCTCTACAGCCCCTGGATATCCAACTGTTCCAGGTGGCTTTCCTGACCAGGAAATTCCCCATGTCCTCTAGTATTTATGAGCCATGGACACCTATTCCTTTGTAGCCAAGGACCTACACATGGCCCCCAGCAGGAAATCCATCATGGACCCAGATATCAAGGCTGACCACTTAGAATAAAATACTCTTCTCCACCTTCAAGTTTCTCTTCATAATCCTCAAGCTGCTCCACTGCTCTTTCTCTCCTACCTGTTTACCATCTACTCGCCCGTCACATTGTGGTAGCTTACATTTAAAGGACTTGGTGATGGATACGTGTAAGGAACCAAAGAAATGATTCCTTCAAATCAATACCTTTTGAAAAAAAGTAGGTGTTTGAACGTCTTTGAATTCTGATCAAATTGTTCCATTTACTGAAGCTGACAAACATTTCCTAGGTAGATATCAAAACATCTGCTAGACTTCTTTGTAGTTTATATTTTTAATTATTTTAATTAAGTCATCAATTAATTAACTGTGTGTCTGTGTGTGGTGTGTATATGTATGTGTATGTGTGTTTGGACATGCATGTTCTTCAGGAGATGACTCTCCCTTTGGCCTATCATACTGAACTCTGGTAGGGAAGGGCCTTTACCTGCCTGGCTATCTTTTGGACTTCCAGTATATTTTTTAATTTTTCAAACTTTCAACACCAAAAGCTCATTCTTTCTTTTACCCTACTTTAATGAGAAGATGCCCTCACAATAGAAGTGCTAAAGATAAGCATTCAATCAAAGAAACATCAAAGTGAAAAGTTGAAAGAACAAGAGGTATAATTTTGCATGGTAAGACTCCAAAGTAGGAACAATATCTTTTTGATTCTGGAACACAGTGATGTGTAAGTTACAGAAATGGACATAAAAATTTATTCCAAAAATCCTTAATTTTTCGATAATGGAAAGAAAAAATTTTCATATGTGAAAATAAATTATCTATAAAGCCTGATGCATTCTGGTTCAATATATAGACACACACCATTGCTAAAGTTAAGATTCAAAGTATTTCAGAGTAGCAAAAGGTTTTTCCTCTGTAACTCTCTATTTTATTGACCATTGAATGTTTCAGCTAATGAACAATTAAGCCTACTGCATTGGAGCTGTGGTTATGGTAACCCATTGGATTCTAATATTTAGTAGAGCAAAATGCTTCCCATCAGGTGATGAGTAAAGTAGAAGATGACATGTTCCCAATAACCAAAATCACTCCCACAAAACATCCCCTTTAAAGGATCTATCAGTTTGGGCACCAAGATGTTAACTTGAGCTTTATGAAGATAATTTTCAAGCAAACGTTAGCATACACTTTCATCAAAATATAAAACACAGAATCCTAGAAAATAATTATCTGTTCTAGCCTCTCCATACCATTTAAAGTTTATTTCCTATACCTTATAGTCCCACAATAGGACAACTATTTCTCACCTGCTATTATACTTCATAATCCATTGGCATATTGATTATGAATAAGCCATAATTTTAAGTGGAATTTTCTTCATGATACTTTTTTATTATTATGTGACTCTACAGAGATTTTTTCAACTCAATTCTCAAGAGTATCTTCAAAAAATCTCAATTTAACAGCCAAATTAATATTCAGATACCAGTAACATCACTGCAATTGCTGAATGATTTTATTTGTTCATTACTGTACTACAAGATAAGACTAGACCATGTCTTCATTAGATTTGTCTCCCACACTACAGAATGAGATGAGCACCGAGAGCAAACCATGTAACTCTGAAATTAGAGGGAATAAAGAAGAACATAAGAAAAGAATGAATGAGATGACAGAAAAAAATCTCTTTGATATACAATATTCTGTATTTGCTAGGGTGTTATTGTTTAGTAATTGAGTAAAGGGAACCATTAAAGCTAGAAGGTATACCTTAAGATACAGTCTTTTTTGCTAGGGTGTTATTGTTTAGTAATAGAGTAACGGGAACCATTAAAGCTAGAAGGTATACCTTAAGATACAGTCTTTTTTCAAGTTCAACTTTTAATTTAGATAGAGTTCACAATTCTTAATTCTAAAACGAGGGGACATTGAGATAGAGTTCAGCAATAACATCAAAACAGAAAGTGGAGGACTTGCTTAGGAGAGAAATTGATATTTAAAATTACAATAATTTGAAAAAGATTGATATTCAAGTGTCTCAATGTATTTTTCCAATGTATTTTCATGCTTTACATTTAGCTATTAGTATAATTGTTAGTATGTATGTGTGTGTGTGTGTGTGTGCGCACATGCCTGTGTGTTTGTGTATGTGTATGAAAGACAGAGAGAGAGAGAGAGAGAGAGAGAGAGAGAGAGAGAGAGAAAGAGAAGTTTATATTCTCATTCTATGTAGATATCTAATTTTCACACACTGGTTATTGAAAAAAATCCATTTTTCAATATATTCTTTAGTACCTTTATGAAAACCTACTTGCCTTGTTACTAATATAAAAGAATCAACCATTGGAATGATATATAAGACAGAAGAATCTCATATACTATACCAGGAAAGAGGTAGACTTAAAAGAGTGTATATTCTATACATCCATGTGTATATTGGCCAAAGAAAGTCAAAATGTATTTTAATGGAAATCAAAATACATACATATTGAATAGATGAAGATATAAGACAAAATTTTCCTGGGGCAAAATTTCCAAATTCTTAGAAGAATGTATGCTAGTCAGTATATGTGTTCATAATTTATGTCAACTTTTCAACTAATATTGTGTATTCTATGAGGTTTGTCAGACATATAGTGTTACAAATTCCCCACTGTTGTACTCATGAGAATATTTCTGTTTCCCGACGTCTCTCTGTTCTATCTGTCCCTTCCTTCCTGTGAGCAACCACTGGTATGTTTTCTGTGCCTTCCGGTTTGTTATTTCCAGAACACATAAATTTTCATATGGGTTTGTTTTAACTTTGCAGAAAATTTTAATACAGCAACATGGCTATCCTGGATGGAATATACACACACTATTAATACAAAATTTTAAACACTAATAATGAAGGTAAGATTTATTTGTAAAGGAGCAGCCATGTTTGAGAATGACATCTATTTGAATGACAAAGTGATAAATCAGAATGAGTCAGAGATAGGATACACCCAACTCTCATGAGACAGCACAGGAAAGAGAGATAACTTTAAAAAGCAGTGCAGGGAGAGACATGAGGAAGCACAGTCAATTGAGTTCAGTCAGTGCTGTTTTATTCAGTCAGCTGAGTTCAGGAGAATGAAGTTAAATTCAGTTTTCTTCAGTCCATGCAAGTAGATGCAGTCGAAGTAAGAGAATAAGAAGGAGCCAAAAGATTAGAACAAATTGCCAGAGTTAATTTGAGGCTAAGCAGAGCAATTAAATGAAAAGGTGAAGGAAGCCAAATAGAATCAGTCAGCTTGGATTGGAATTTGAGCCAGAACAGGTGAGTTGTACCTCCAGCCAGAGTTTCAAAAGAGCTAGAAAGTGTGAACTTATTCACCAGTAAGTCTCTGAGACTACAATTATATCAGATGAATAAAAGTTAAGTTTACATGATGTCACTACATAAGAAAATTTTGACATTAAGACATATAGTAACCCAGAAAATAACTATTTTGTGTTCCCAGTTAGGAATATCTTGGTATATTTGGAGAGTAATATAAGGAATTTACAATATATGTTGAAAATAAGATTCAGATATGAGAGATACAAGGAAAACAATACAAGATGGCTCACATTTTAAACTCACAACAGCTATAAATTTGGTTAGGTGAATATCTGAATAAAAATGAGCTTGAATTGGAATATATTAATTTGATGTTTTTTAAGGTAATTTTGAAGTTAATGTTTTAACTTATTTTTTAATTTTTGAAGTTATTTTTATTGAAAATATTCTTCACTCATACAATGCATTCTAACCACGTCTTCTCTCCCTCCACTACTCCTATCTGCCACTCCCTCTCTTCTTCTCCAGATTTATTCCCCCATCATTTCCTCTCTGAGAAGAGCTCTTGGTATCTCCTTATAGGAATTTGGCAGGAATTTGACATTGATCTAGACAAGGAAATAGGTTCAGGGTAAATATAGCTAAGATATGTATGGTATTCTTTTTATCTTGGTCATCCTGATAAATGCCTAAACACAGTGACCATGGGACTTTGTTTACTACCTTGTTTGACAACATTGTCTTTGATCTAAGAACTGACCCTATTCTTTGCATGTACCTAGATTTATATAAAAGCAGACTCAAAAATATAAAGGTGCTTCAGCTTCAGCACTGGCAGAAGTCATGTTATAATGTTGTAAAGTTATCTTTTCTTTCATTAATCCTTATTGGCTCCCTTGAGACTCTGTTAACTGACTGAGCTGGCTTTGTCACCTCTCCAGAAAGAGGAGGTCTCCAAGAGACAACAAACTAGACAAAACAAGATGGAACAAGGCAAGGCAAATGTCCTTATTGAGCTAAACAGGCAACCCAATAGGAAGAAGAGTCTCAAAAGCCTGCATAAGAGTCAAAGATAGACTGTTCCCACTGATAGAAGTTTCACAAAAACACCAGAAAAACTGACTAAGACCCATGCAGATATAGCCTTTGTCATTTGAGTCTCTGTGAGCCCACGTGAGTCCTACTTAATTTGTGGGACTCCTAATGTTCTCCAACTCCTCTGACTCCTATATTCTTAGTTCACTCTCTTCAACTGGGTTTTTTGTTCTCTGAGGAGATGGACTTGTTGAAGACCTCCAAGGCACCTATCCATTAGTATAGCAGAATATCATTACAAATTTTTTCATGGATCATTTTTGCTAGTCATGTTTGGTTCTATCCTGGTCTTTAGCTATCCAGTCTCCAGTTTCTAGACATATAGGCAGTGTCCAGCATGGGTTCCCTCTCCTGGCATGGGCCTCAAGTTAAATCTATCATTGGTTGGCCACTTTCAGAATTTCTGTGCCACTATTGCCCAGCACATTTTTCAAGCAGAAAAGATTGTAGTGGAGGAGTTTGTGGCTGAGTTGGTTTCTAGGTTAATATTTTAATGTCATCAGAATAATAACTAGAGTATGCATATTCTGTGAGTAGCTATGTAGATAACTTAAAAGAAAAATTCCCAATACTAAGTATTGAGACTAAACTCTGACAGAGTTTATGAAGGCAATTGTCCATTAAGACCAGAAGGAAAATTTCATGGGAAGGCACAAGAGCAAAGTTCTTGTGTTCAAGATACATGAGGGCTTTAACAATCTTTTCTGTAAATTCAGTGATGCTGACACATGAAGCCTGTGAAAAATATTTCTTCTCAAGAGTTCACTAACAGTATCAAGGAGAATGTCATTTCTGATCTCCACGATATATAATAATGAGAAAATTGGGGCCTTCAAATCAGTATTAGACCTGGAATCTAATACACAAACACACACACATATGCTCACTCACAGAATATAACTATGCTTTTTGAATTCTGAAGTAAAGAAAATTTTAGACAACTAATTGCTTCCTGTTGCTGCAGTTTATTAAAGTAAAAGAATCCACAGGTTGTCAATTTAACACCTCTTTTATATTTAAGAAAACAGCATTTCAAAGGGAAATGGGTTTTACAACAGAAGAGAATTGAATCTTAGATCATAGTGTACATCCAAGACATTTTTACAAAGATAATTATTATGTGAGAAAACCAACTAAACTAAAGGTGTCATTTAAAGCTTAGTACATTTTAAAATAGACAATCATTGAAAAAGTATATTAAAGAAAAACTTTACAATTGGAAGACTGCTCATCACAATACCTAAATGCATATATTGTGGTCTATATGGATAATGTTTACTAACCACACTGATGGATGCCACTGTGACAGCTCGAAGACTGGCAATACATTTTATCAATAATGTGTCCTGGGAATATCTTACCCATGTGCAAAAGTACAAATGGGATTTTAAAAATCCTGATACTTTTTCCTTATATAATACATAAGTTCAATAAAATGAACATATAAATAGTTTTCTTCTTCCCTCCCTTCCTTTTGAGAAATACAACAAGCTAGCTGGACTTGAACTTCTAGCAATGGTATTGATGCTTCCTTTTTAATCCCTAGTTTCCAAGTACAAACCATCATACTTAGCTTCAAATAAATAGATTTTTCTTAATATTTCAATAGCATAACCCTCCTCCAAAGACTGAATATATTGTTCAAGCAATAATATAAGAAAATATAAGACAAAAAGCTCAGGAGCAATCCTAAAATAAATACATTATCTAGATCCTAGATGCTGCAATCATAATAGTTTTCAATCAATAGTTCCTTCTAACATTACATCTGTAACATCAAACCCAAGCATGTGCTAATTGAATGATGAACAATCAATCAATAAGCACAATGAACAGATTGATTCAAGGAAGTAAGCTCCTACTATTGCTATTTGTCCCATGACTGGCCTTAGTCTGTAGTATATGTCTTATTCTGCTTGAGATTGATCTTTATTTTCTAACATAATTCTTCATTATTTTCACAAAGAATGATTTTACATACAATAATTTGGTAAAGAACAGAACAGAAAATATATTCCCCTAAATAAAGAAAATTAATTTTAAGCCACATCAGTCTCCTAAATAGAATGACTGAAAATATCTTGTATAATTTGTGGAGTAAAGCCATTTAACATACAGTTCTTCAGCTTAATAAATGAGCCTGGTTTGTTCATATCTCTGCCTTGTATTCCTATAAACTTGAAGTCAGTTTTAAAAGATGCAACATATACCCTGTCAATTTATTCTGTTTGTTTAGGTCAATGGTTAATAACAATCATAGCCATAAAAAAATCCACAAACACATGCCATTTCTAAACTGCATTTTTCTTAAATTTAACAGCTTTCGTCTCACAGACAGAATATTCTGAAGTTCACTTTCCATTTTCTCTAAAATTAGACCAGCATCAAACATTCATGTGAGTTACTGAGCCTGACATCTAATTAACACAGTCTTTACAGGTTTAATGAGCAGTGATAAATTTCTATCCTTTCTTTGGCACATTTTAATTAGTTGTAATTATGAGTGGAGTGACCTGAAAAGATTGTTGTCCCACAGAATCACACTAAATTTGTATAATTTATATTTGCAGGGACAGAATGTGTTTTTATGACTTAAAAAAACCAAAAGGTTATTTAAGCCATTATAGCAGTCATATAAAACCTCCCATAAAGCTCAGGTAACTAAAACATTGGACATTCATATTTTACCAACATCTAGGGACATGCTTCATAAATCACATTTATCACAGAGTTGGCCTTTGGAAATTTTGTACAACCAGAATTCAGATACTGAGATATAAACATACATATGCTATATTGTAATCTTTTAATAAATAATTCATGTATTTTATTTTATGTGTTATAATTATGAACTGCCCTGTGGGTGCTACAAACCAAACTCTGGTTCTTTAAAAGAGCAGCAAGTGGACTTAACCACTGAGAAGCATTTCTAAACTCTACCTGTACCCTCTTATATTGCGACTCATAAAAATGCTACTTTCTATTATTTCTAACATTATTTTGAATCATGTTATTTTAGACAGGATTTCTCTGTGCAGCTAGCCCTAGTGTCTTGGAGCTCAATCTGTAGACCTAGCTGGCCACAATCTCATAGAGTTCTGTCTACTTTTGCTTCCAAGTACTGGGCTTAAAGACATGTGCCACCAGCACAGAGCTTAAATTACAATTTTAAAATCTGATAAATATGAAACACATGCTTGCATATATAGTGTTTGAAAAGTATCAACTATGACTTAAGTATGAAGTTCCAAACATAAAATTTCTTTTATTTTACAAAACAAAATGTATAGTTAAGACATATTGAAATCTTTATTGGAATAAAAGAAAAATTAATATGATTTCTGCTGTATATTAACTGATTTAGAAAATTAATAACTATAAAATAGAAGCCATATTGAAGAATATAAAATCATTTTCATAAACTTCCCTATATGAACACTAGTTGTAGGTAATAAGAAAATCTAGGTTGTTTAAATTTGGTTACTTAAACATAATCTCACTTATAACTACACTGAGAGCTCACTAGGGTTTTTGAGAGGTAATGGTGATGAGATAAAATGTTAGCACTCCCTATATGATAAGCATAATTATATAATTTTATAATCTTTTAAACCAAAATTTAGACAAAAATTTCAGGGAATAGAAATATTACTCTGTTGCAATTTCTCATTAAGAACAATAGTTCTTGAAAAGATTAAAACCAAAGTAGTACATAGTAGTACATAGTAGATTCTTTTTATGTGCAATATAACCCTTCATCACTGACCCACAATTTGTGAAAAACAAAGAATATGTAACCTGTTCATAATGATGATGATCTCATCTATAATGGTTCATTGCCAATTTTGAGCACCAATCATTTACTGCATTGCTGCTGATCAATCATGTAGACAAGCAAGCTTCACGGAAAATTCTTTCTGGACATGAAACAGGGAGGTGTCATTCAGCACTCTTCAAGAATACAGAGATGATAGCTTATAATGCTTTTCGAGCAGTACATGATAAACTGGAGACTGCAGGCTAAACACAGTCTGCAGCTCTCTTTCACATAGAGACTTGTAGGAGGAGTGGTGTTTTACCATTTTAAGTGATGGAGAGAGCCAAAGCTAAATTAATTCCTGACACCCAAAGCTTGTATGTCATTCAAGTTTCATTGCCCATTGCTTTAGGCTTTATGTTCCTCTGACAAAATAAATGACAAAAATGACTGCCAGGTGGAAATATTTTTTTTAATTCATAGTTTCAGAAACTTTCTTCTCTCCTTCTAAGCTCTATTGATGCTGTACTGGAGATGGTGTAAAGATGCTGTAGTGACAAAAGCTATTCACCTCTTGGCTGACTGGTGACAGAAAGAAAATAAAGAACTGAAGACCATGTGACTTTCAAAGACACTAGCACAGTAACAGTCTTAGTGTTTCCTTTGCTGTGAAGAGACACCATGACCAAAGCAACACTTATAAAGAACATTTAATTGGGGCTGACTTACAGGTTCAAACGTTCTGTCCATTATCATCATGGCATGAAGCATGACACCATCCAGGCACACACAGTGTTGGAGAAGGAGCAAAGAGTTCTATATCTTGAAGCAAAGGCAGTCAGAAGACTCTCTTCCAGGCAGCTAGGAGAAGGGTCTCAAAGCCTTCCTCCACACTGACACACTTAGTCCAACAAGACTCAACCTACTCTAACATGACCACACCTTTTAATAGTGCCACTCCCCAGACCAGGCATATTCAAACCACCACATTCCTGTCCCTGGACCCCATAGGCTTATTTAAAAATATGATTCTATGGGGGGGGTGTTATAAATAGCCATAGCATAATCCAAAATAAATTTACTCCACCTTCAAATATCCCCATAGACTATAACAGTCTCAACAATGCTAAACGTGCAAAGTTCAAACTCTCTTCTGAGATTCCTTCAATCACTTAACAGTAATCCTCTAAAATATAAAAATAAAAAAAGCAGATCACATACCTCCAACATCACAGGATATAAATTATCACTCCAAAACATCATTGTGAGGAAATACTGTAACAAAGCAAGACCAAAAACCAGCTGGGCAAACTCCAAACTCTGCTTCTCCATGTCTGATATAAAAGAGCTCATCATATCTGCATATTCTTTCATCTTTGTTGACTGCAATAAACTTTTTTCTCTTGAGCTGATACTATTAGCAGCTTTCCTCAACAGGTATCCTATGGCTCTAATACTTATAACATCTTGGGGAATCCAAGGAAACCTTTTTTTTTTTTTTTTTTTTTTAAATTTTAAATCTCTATCTGCCTTGGTGTATAGACTTGTAATCTCCTGTCCCTATTCAAATTGTCTACTATATATTGTAGGGCCTGAACCGAAAAGAGACTTAAGGTTGAAAGCATATGTAGAAAGCAAATTCTCTTGTAGGAGGCATCTTCTTTAACTGTTAGCCAGAGCTGAATGCATGCTATCATTAAGGTGATTTTTAAAAATGAGCTGCTTAAGTGTGGGGAGTGATTTCTACTTGGGAAGGGATATTCATTCTAGAACAGCTATATCTGCAGCCTTTTAGAAAAATGAATCTGAGACAAACTGTCCTACATTTGGCTGGCTCAGGTAGCCTTGACCCCATAATTTTGCTCCCTAGGTCAATGACCTTGCCTTCCTGCTTTGTTTTTTTGTTTGTTTGTTTTGTTTTTTGCTTTTTTTATTTCTTAGTTAATGAATTTCTGTTCTTTTTTTCCCTTGTTACATTTCAAATGTTTTCCCCTTTGGAAAATCCCTATCCCCTCACCCTCCCCGTGCCTCTATGAGGATGAACTCTCACCCATCCACCCACTCCCATCTTCTCTCCCCAGCATTCCCATACACTGAGGCATCTAAAACCCTCAGGCCCAAGGGCCTCTCCTCCCACTGATGGCCAACAAGGCCCTCCTCTGTCACACATGTGGCCTGCACCATGGGTCCTTCCATAAGTATTCTTTGGTTGGTGGTCCAGTCTCTGGGAGCTCCAGGGGGTCTGGCCAGTTGACACTGTTCCTCCCTCCATGGGGCTGCAAACCCCCTTAGCTCTTTCAGTCCCTTCTCCAACTCCTTCATCCAGGACTCCATGCTCAGTCCAAGGGTTGCCTCTGTATTTGAGCCTCTCTGGAGACAGCTTATGATGCTTCCATCAAAAAGCACTTCCCAGCATCCACAAGGCAATTTTTACTTTATATATTCTTGTTTTAATGATTTAGCTCCACACATGATATGATATTCTGGGTTTCTTTAATGGACTTGGGTTACTTCTTCAGCTCTGCTCTCTGTGGCACCCTAGGCTCTGGTTGATTATATTCCACTGCTGCTGCTCTTTTTGGTGGTACTCTTATAATATTGGTATTTCCAATATGCTGGCATCTTGTGCTACAACTAGACTTCACCAGTAGCATCTCATATGCCATAAAATTTTTTGTGTGACTGCTTCAGTCCTGGGCCATCAATTGCAACTGTGCTGCACCTTCACCAATGGCTTTCCCTGGTCTTTCACAGGGCCAAGCATCAGCTACTCTCCAAGATCCTGTCATACCTTCAGAGCTAATATCACTTAGACATATTACCAACAATATTACATATTAGATATTAAAGCTTACATATTATCAAGTCCAGCTACAGCACAAGGCACAATCTTGGCTCTCTCTGGAACACAGCTTCTTTGTGTTTTCAAAAAACATTTCACAGAAGATTTCTCCCCAGTAATGCTGGTCTTTTCTTCATCACCATTAATTTATTAGATCCAGCTAACCAGTATCAATTGTCTGAGTAGTTCCTTCCATTCTTGACTTGAAAGCAAGAGCCACTTGGGTAGCTGAAGCTTTTGAGTTCAGCTGCTCGCTGGGACTGGAGCATACTCACTCAACTTATTTTATTACATCATCTTCATCTTTCTGGTTTCTAGCTCCTTCACTGCCTAAGCTTGGGTGTCTTGGAACTTGCTCTGTAGACTGACCTTCAACTCAGAGATCTGCATGGCTCTGTCTCCTGAATGCTAAAATTAAATGCTTAATCTTAATTGCTAGACCCATTCCTGGACCTAAGCTTTTTTCTCTCTGGAAATTGCTATCCACTAGGCTGGTCATGAACTCAGAGATCTGCTTGCCTCTGTCTCCTGTGATTAAAGATTTGTACCACCATGCTTGGACCTAAGCTTTTCATCACCATTATTCTTGAAGATTAGGACAAAAACCTTTGTCTTCCATTTCTGTATTATAGTTCATTCCAGATTAAAAGTCCAAATGAAAACAATATCTAACCAAGTAAAAATAATACCAACATAATATAATTATTCCTTACTTAATGGCAAATACATAATCAAAAAGTTTAGATGGGAAGGATCGTGGCCTGAGATTGCCACTCCCTTAATCTTAAACAAATTTCTTTGAATATGGATTCAGCTCCACTTCATTTCCTGGTGACCCTTATTACTTGAACCAAAAATTTTGTATTTTTCCTTTATATGCTTACTACACTTGATCAGAACACTCTTCATGAGAGTAAACCAGAGGCCAACGTCTATGCTGGGCTTTTCTGAGACTTCCTTTGTCAAAATAATTACTCTGATTCTCTTCACTTTAGCCTTAGCCTTAGGCAGATGCTTCAGACAATGGCAAAAAGCAGCCCCATTTTTCAAGAAAAATTCACAAAAACATTCTCTAGGCCACATAGTAACATTCTTCTCTGAAACATCTTGACCCAGGCTCCCACTGTTCAAGTCACCCTCAGCACCAATGTCTTCCACATTCTTACTAGGATGGCCCATTAAATCACACTTAGAGCTTTCCACTATTTTCCAAACCCAGAGCCCCACAATTCACTTCTTCCAAATAATTGCAAGGTCAAGCCTATCACAGCAATACCCCAGTCACTCTTACCAACTTCTGTCATAGTTGGGATTTCCATTGCTGTGAAGAGATAGAATGTTCAAGGCAACTCTTATAAGAGACAACATTTAATTGGGGATGGCTTAGATGTTGAGAGATTCAGTCTGTTATCATTATGGTAGGAAGAACGTCAAAATCCAGGCAGAGAAGGTCTCAAAGCCTGCCCCCACAATGACACATTTCCTCCAATAAGGCCACACCTACTTCAACAAGGTCATACTTTGTGATAGTGCTATTCCCTGGACCAAGGATATTCAAAACACTATTTCCATAACCTAAGTTTGTCACCTAACATGGCATCAACAGCTTGAACCAACTGTTTCATGCAAGTATCTCTAAGGACAGGTCATAAGTGAAATTTTATAGAGCTATGTTTGCATGAAGTCTGTGAGTGTTACTATTAGAAGTTGAAGATTTGCGACAATGACTACATGGGACACAAAGCCCAAATTATTGTCAATGTTCCTCTTTGATAAAGGGGTTGGTCATTATGCTCCCTGGCCAAGCATTCAAAGGTAATTCAGAATAACATTTAGTAATGTGTCTTCTAAACCCAGAGCTTCAAATTTCACTCCTAGGCAGACTCTCAGCTGCATTACTTGGAATATGACGTTCTATAGAACTCTAGGACAAAGTCCTGCAACTCAACGCACATTGTGTCTTTATAAAGACGTTGATGTCTATACATACAAAAGAACAATTAGAAGAGATAATATGGGTACTTCCAGAAGTCATTCTTTTTTAAATATTATAGTGACAAGGAGATGCAGACAGAAGGTGTCATGAGTGGACTAAACACACTGTGTTCAAGGTCAGTACAATTCATGATAACTTACTGACTCCCTGAAACTCTGCAGGATTTCTGAAGAAAGCAATGGTGATTATCTTCAGCAGATAACACTGTGGTTAGTGAACATTTCATAATATCATCCCTGTTGCTATTCATGGGCAATTATTCCAAGAAAACTAAAAATATCTTATCCTGATGTTGAAGTTAAGGTCAATAACACACATTGACATTGCCATTCACCCATTCACCCGTTCACTCACTAGCTTTAATAAATAATCACTTCCCTTTTGTTCTAGAATGATGTACTTTATCACCTAATTACAGTGTAAAAGGATACATAGCATATGTGATTTGTCTTTAATAATCACTATAAGATCACAGCTTGTTTTCATTGATTTCTCAAGTTTTAATAATTATAGTGAACATAGAGTGCTTTTTGCAGATGAAAGCTTTCACAAAACCCACTTCCATTATTCACTTCTAATTATTAGAGGATTTTAGTCATTGTTATTTATGGTTTGGTAAGGCAACTTATTCAATTTCACAGAATAAATTTGCAGTAGTATATGGAAATAGTACAAAATGATTCATTTAGAAGATGATAATGACATGAACTAAGACTAAACTAATACTAAATCCCATATTTACACATGTTAGTTAAATCTGAAAATGAAGGAAACTCATAATTTATGTAAGAGGTGTTTGGACTGACAAGACAAATAGACTGAGAGACTAGCTACCTTAAATAGATGCTCAAATGTAAAAATGTATACTTTTATGTGTCATGAAAAACCTGGTGAATTGTGACGGTGAGAACATTAAAATATTCAATATAACAGAATAAGCACAGTACTTTTACATATTCACTGATTCTTTCAGAAATTTCTCCTGGGAAGTGTGTGCTAAGAAAATACATACCTGCATGGACTTAATTTGTTTTATATTTTAGTTATTTCTTTTTAGCATTTTCAACAACTCCTGGCCATTTGGATTCGAGAAGCAAAGTAGAGATCTTCAGTGTTTCTCCTTTCCTCCAAATTCAGACCATCGGTCTCAATCCCAGCTCTGTAGCAGACTACTTGATGTGGCTTATTCTCCCTCTCAGTCCCCTTTCCCAGGACACTGTACAGAGCTTGTTAGCAAACTTTGCATTCTCCATTTCTGTGGACCTCCTAAACTCCCATACTCCCTCCTAGCCCACCTACATTCCTAAACATCAGCTCCTAATACCTAGAAACACATTCTACCATAGAATCTAAGTGGACATACTTGGAAGGATCTCTAAAGCATTTTCTACAAGGTAACCCACAGTTATCACACTCACTTAACAATGAAATAAGGAAATAGAAACTAAGGAACAGAATATTTTGAAATACAAAATGACAAGACTTTATATCAGCACCTAGAATTATAAGAATCTGAAGCCCAGATGTTTAGATGTCAGCATAAAAACAGAATCATAACAGCATGGATAATATAGCTCTACTAAAGCCTAGATACAGAAGACCAGAGGAATATAATACAGCTGAAACACAAGACAAAAACTTCAATGTAGCCTTTGTTAATATGTTAGATCCTTGAAAAAGAAATGTATAAATCTACTGGTGAAATTTGTGAAAAAATATTGAACTGAAATGATTAAAAAATTTACAGCCGTGAAAATGGAAAAGGAATAGATAGGGAAACCTGGATACAAAAGAAATATAAAATCTTGAGCAAAAGCCTTAGAGGCAATGCTGAACAACAAAATAAAATCAATGAAAGAAAGAATTTCAAGGACTGAAGACAAGGTAAAAGAAATGGATATGTCAGTCAAAGGAAAAAAGAAAAACTAAAAGCATTAAATGAAAAAATCTGGGACACTATAAAAATACAAAATCTAAGAAAAAGAGAAATAGAGCAAGGAGGGGGAACACAGGTCAAAGTAACAGAAAATATTTTCAAAATTAATACAAGAAAATTTCCCAAAATTAAAGTGGGAGATGCCCATCAGATGCAAAAAGCATACAAACACAAAATAGACTGGTCCGAAAAAGAAGTTCCCTTCTGAATATAATAATCAAACCCTTAAACATACAGCACAAGAAAAATATTAAAAACTGCAAGGGAAAAGATTATTTCCATATCAGTGCAGAACTATTAGACTAGAACACCTGACATTTCAATGGAAAATCCAAAAGCCAGAAGGTTGTGGCAGGGTATTCAACAAACTCAGAGACCACAGAAGCCAGCCCAGACTACTCAACCAAGAAAAACTTTCAAGCACAGTAAATGGAGAAAATAAGACTTTCTATGATAAAACCAAAGTTACCCAATTTTATCTCCAAATATAGCCCCATGGAAGGTGTTAGAAGGAAACTATCAACCTGGAGAAATTAATCACACTCAAGGAAACATAAAAATAGTTAACATCAGCAAATCAAAAGAAATTGATAATAATAATAAAAAACTCTCCCCAAATAACAAACTACTGGGAGTCTACAAATACTGCTGTTTGATAAGTCTTGAAACCAATGGTCTGAATTCCCCATTTTAAAAAACAAACAAACCACAAAGTAACAGAATGATTGTAAAATAGGATCTATTCTTCTATTGCATATCAAGGATAGATGGCATCTGAGGCTAAAAGAATGGAAAAGGTTATTCCAAGCAAATGTGTCTAAGAAGGAAGCTGGTGTAATTATTTTAATATATGACAATAAATTTCAAACCAAAACTCATCAGAAGAGATATCAAAGAACCCTACTGACTCATCAAAGGAAAACTCCACCAGATGATAGTGCAACTCTTAATATCTATGCACCAAACACAAGGACATCCAAGTTAGTAAAGAAACATTACTATGGAAAACATATTGATATTCAAGCAGGTATAGTGGGTGAAGTCAAACCCCACCATAGTCAAGACATTCAGACAAAAACAAGAACTACACACACACACACACACATCACACATACAAAATTTGAACTAACTCCATGCATTCTCTCATAGTACCAGTGATTAGAGCTTGATATCAACAACAGAAACAACAGAAAGTTTACAAATTCATAGAAAAAGAAAAGTCTCATGACTAAATGAAAAATGGGTCACTGTAGAATATAAGAAAAACAATCTCTTTAGGAGAGAATGAAGAGGAAAAAATAACATACCTGAACTTATAGGACATAATGAAGGTGGTTCCAAGAGACACATTCTTAGCACTACATTCCTATACAAAGCAACTGGAAGAACGTTAGTAACTTAAAAGCACATACGACAGCTATAGAACAAACAAAAGAAATCAACTTAAAAGGAGTAGATCATATGAAATAATAAAACTCAGGGCTGAAACCAATATAACAGAAACAACAAAAACAACAAAAAGAGTTCTTTCTTTAAGAAATCAATGAGATTGACAAGCCTCTAGCTAAATTAACTAAAAGGCAAAAAGAGAAGGTTCAAGTCAACAACATTAGAGATGAAAAGGGGGATGTAACAACAGCAATGAGGAAACCCAGAGGATCATAAGACCATACTTAAAGAAAAAAATCTATACTCTGTCAAGCTGAAAAGTCTAAAATAAATGAATAATTTTTAAAATGTATACCACTTACCAAAATTAAATCAAGTTCAGAAAAGCATTATATCTATAATTAACAGATCTATAACTTCTATTGAACTATAAGCTGTAATTATAATTCTTCCAACCAAAATTTCGAGGTGGATAGGATTTTTGCACGAAGTTTTACCTGATTTTCAAAGAAAAAATAAAGTGAATAATCCTTAAATTACTCCATAAAACAGAAGAAGAAGAAGGGATAATACCAGTTACTTCTATAAAGTCATAACTACCATAATATCCAAGCCATGTAAAGACCTAACAAAGAAACATTAATGCAGCTCAAGTTCTCTTATGAACACAAATGTAAGAGTTCTCAATAAAATACTAGCAAACTGAATGCAAGAACCAATCAAAAAGATAATGTACCACGATCAGGTCGGCTTCATGCAAATAATGCAGGGATGATTCAACACATGTAAATTGATGAATGAAATCAACTATGTGAATAGGCTGGAAGTCAAAATTCACATGAACATCTCATTAGATATAGCAGAGGCCTATGAAAAAAAAGCAATGCACCTCAGGACAGGAGCCCTGGAAAATAGCAAAGATGATTTATAGAGAGGCCATAGCCAATATTAACTCATATGCAGAAAAACTCAAATCATTTTCACTAAGCAGGATCTCTGCAAACCTGTTTACTAGTTGGAGCATAAGACAACTGAAGCACAACAAAGGGATACAAATTGGAAAGGATGTCAGAGTATCTTTATTTGCAGATGATATAACAGGATAGGTAAGTAACCATAAAATTTCCCTTGAGATACTCCTAAAAGCTGACAAACACTTTCAGTAAAATGGCTTGATACAAAATTAACTCACAGTATTCTTCCCCCCCACAAATGACAAAGGAACTGAGAAAGAAATCAGAGAAGCAACAATGTTCATAATAGCTTCAGATATTATAAAATATTTTGGGGTGACTAACCAAGATAGTAAAAGACTTCTATAAAAAGAACTTTAAAACATTGAAGAAGATATTAGAAGATGGTGAGATCTCCCAAGCACAGGAATCAGTAGGATTAATAGGGCAAAACTATGAATTCTATCAAATGCAATCTACATGCTCAATGCACTCACCAGCAAATTTTCAACAAAATTCTGCACAGAACTCATAAGGACAGTTTTCAGCTTCACATGGAAACACTCAAAAAATATTGTATAGATGTAACTATCCTGAATAATAAAAGAACTGCAGGAATTATCAACATTACCACCCTAAAATTGTACTATAAACCTATTGCAATAAAAAGCACACTATTGTTACAAAACAGGCATGGACAGAAGAGAACTAAAAACTGAGACATAAGTCCACACTTATTGATGTGATTATAAAGAGAAGTGGGGTATGCTCTATCGAGGTGTGGTGAGGTGTGGGGAAAAGTGGTGCCTCTGCAAGCCCACCCTGAGGCATCCTTTCCCCACGAGGGGCAGCGGCATAGCAGTATAGTATAGAATAGAGCTTTTTCAGGGCATGGAGAGGGAAGTTAAAAGGGTAGTAGGGACAGAGAAGAGAGAGAGAGGGAGAGAGAGAGACAGAGAGAGAGAGAGAGACAGAGAGACAGAGAGACAGAGAGAGAGACAGAGAAGAGAAGAGAAGTAGAGGTCAGCCATGAGCACTTGGAGAGAAAGGGAAAAGGGGAATGGGGAGAGAGCAGGAGCAGGAAGGGAAGAACAAGAACAAGAGCCAGAGAGTAACAAGAGGTTAAGAGAGCAAGCAAGGGGCAAGCAGCACTTTTATAGTGAATCAGGCACACCTGGCTGTTGCCAGTAAACTATGGGGTAGAGCTTAGACAAAATGCTAATACTTATGGGCACCAAATACTTAATAAATAATCCAAAAATACACAGTGGAACAAAAGAAAAGATCTTAAATAAATGGTACTAGTCAACTGGGACAGCTACATAGAAAAGAATGCAAATAGATACATACTTACCACCCTGCATAATACTATTTCCAAATTGAACAAAGACCTCAACACAAAACCAGAAGAGAAAGTGGGGAGTAGTGTTGAATTCATTGACACAGAGAAAGACTTTCTGAACAGAACACCAATAGTGCAGGCAGAGCAACCATTAATAAATGGGACCATAAGGAAGTAAAAAGTTTCAATCCAATGACACCATCATTTGGATGAAGCAGCAGGCTACAAAATGAGAAGAGACCTTTACCAACTATTCATCCAACAGAGGGCTAACACAGAAATAGATGCTCACACCAACCATCGGACCGAGCATAGGAACCCCAATGGAGGAGTTAGAGAAAGGACTGAAGGAGCTGAAGGGTTTTGCAACCCCATAGGAAGAAAAACAGTATCAACCAACCAGAACCCTCAGAGCTCCCAGGGCACCAACCAAAGAGGACATATTGAGGGACCCATGGCTCCAGCTGCAAATGCATATGCAGCAGAGGATGGCATTGTCTAGCATCAATGGGAAGAGAGGTCATTGGTCCTTTGAAGGCTTGATTCCCCAGTGTAGGAGAATGCCAGGGCTGTGAGATGGGAATGGGTGGGTGGGAGAGGAAGCACCCTCATAGAAGCAGGGGGAAGAGGGAAGGGAGAGGGGGCTTCTGAAGAGTAAAGCAGGAAAGGGGATAACATTTTAAATGTAAATACACAAAATATCCAATAAAAAAATTAAAAAAGAAAATTCCCTGGAAACCAACCCAATTAAAAGCTGGCAAATGAATCTGAATACACAAAAGAGGAAACCCAAATATCTGAGAAATACTTAAAGAAATGCTCATTATCCTTAGCCATTAGGAAAATGCAAATCAAACTGCATTGAGATTTCAAAGTATATCATAACTCATTCTGTGTAGTATATGGAATAAGGGAAACACTCATCCACTGCTGTTAGAAGTACAAACTTGTGCATCTTTTAAGGAAATCTGTGTGACATGTCCACAGAAAGAAAACAGTCAATCTACCCAAAGATGCAGGTATGGCACTCTTAGGTATAAACAGAAAGGACATTTCTTCCTACTGCAGAGCCCACCTTTGGAAACAACCTAGATATCGCTGAAAGGTAGAATGCATTAACAAAATGTGGTCTATTTGCACTATGAAAAATTACTAGTTGCAGGTAAATGGATGGGGCTTGTAAAACATCATTCATAGTGAGGTAACTCATAAAGACAAATATGAGATCTATTCACTTTTATATGAATGTTAGGTGTTAAGTCTTTGAAAAGCATGCTACAGTTAGTCTAACTACAGAGGTCAGTTATACAGTAAAGGACTAGCAGAAAGGGATGGATGTCCCTGGGAAGGAAAAAGAGAATAGATCGTTATGGATGGACTGTGGGGTAGAGGATGGTGGATGGGTAGTGGGGTTTGGGTAGTATGGGATGGGTCAGGAGGATAAAATGTGGGG
Source organism: Rhynchomys soricoides (assembly GCA_019843965.1). Lineage (NCBI taxonomy): Eukaryota > Metazoa > Chordata > Mammalia > Rodentia > Muridae > Rhynchomys > Rhynchomys soricoides. The sequence continues at coordinate 3,028,259 of JADRCH010000216.1, forward strand.
GAAGTGGGAAGAGGATGGAAAGAGAGGGGATAAAGGAAGGAAGAGCTAAAACTAGAAGGATCACAAACACAGTAGAAGCATACTAAAATAAAGACACATATGAAGTTGATCTAAATGAAATTGTCAAAAAAACAGGAGAGAAAGAGACTCAAGTGAGCATCCTTTGTCAGCAAATGAAGCTTACAGTACTGGGGATGGGTTACATCTAATTGAGTCATTAACCTAAATGGTGGTACAAGAACACTCAAATAACCTGTGCTATTGCTAAGGCTATCGGTTGCTCTCCACACATAGGAAAGTCTTATTTTGCTAAAATAAATAAAATAACAAAACAATACAAAAAAAACCCCCACAAAACCCTATCCAACTCATCAAACAAGGGGTAGTTGAACTGGTGCCTACCTGTACCCTCACCACCTGTACTAGTGTTCATAGTCTTGGAATGTACTCTGCTCAATAGCAAAGGAGAAAAGTAAATACCAACTGCAAACTCTTTAATCTACAATGCCGACCTGCCTTCAAGATGCACTAGTACAAAAGTGGCAGAAAGGTTGTGAGAATAAGCAAACAAAAATATGAATTGATGTCAGGCCCACTCTATGAGATTTCATCCATACCCAATACTTGGTGGGCAAGAACCTGTTACTAGAGGCCAGAGATCTAGGGAAAATCAAATAATGTCTCACAGTCATAGACCAGCATCTTGCTCATCCATCATCATAGAAGTTTCCATCTACAACAGATAAGATCAAATACAGAGATTCACAGCCACCTAACTGTGCAGAGCACAGCAGACATTTGAACACTCATCCTTAAATGTAATGTCTCCATCAAATCCTTCTAAGGCCTGAGAGAATACTGTGGAAGAGAAGGTAGAAAGAATGTAAGAGTCAGAGGGAATGAAGAACTTGAAAGAAACAAGTACTTTCAAATGCAGCAGGACCAAAACACACATGAACCCATAGAGGATGAAGCATCATGCATAGGTTCAACCCAGTTCTTCATTAGACATGGTCTTAGAGCAGAGAGAAGTGGACAAACACAATCCGTGTGTGCGTGCGTGCACGTGCGAGTGCACATACACACACACACACACACACACACACACACACTCCTAATGGTGACACTATCTACAATTGATAACCACTTATAAGTGAAAAAATAGTTCTCCCATAGAGTGTGACTGGGTAAACAAAGAACTCTGAAGTGTAGGCTCCAGGCATAGCAGTTCATGGTCAACACAAAACAAATCCAATGGCATCTTTGAAGGTTACTTCTGTGATAATATCATGTCAAGGCAATTTTTTGTTTTTTGTTTGTTTGTTTGTTTCTATGTGTTTGATTTGTTTTGTTTTTCATTTCTGTTTTTGTTATCAATACAGGTCTTTGTTTATATTATAGATTGAGATATTATTAGGAGATTCTTTTGTGTGCAAACTTGTGTGGTTCAGTACCTATATGTATTTCTTTGGTTTCCTTTCTTTGGCTTGTTTGTGTTGTCCTATTCTGATTTGTTTGTTTTTGTTTTATTTTACTTTTCATTATTCCTTAGATTCCTGCATATTTTCTGAGGAGAGATAGAAAGATGGGTGATCCAGAGTGGAGGGGAGGTCAAGAGGAAGAAACAGTGGCTGGAAACCATAATCAGAGTATATATGGGAAAAAAACTATCTTTAATAAAAGAAAAATCATATTCATGTATAATTAAGGCACCCACATAAGTTATTTCTAAGCTAATTATTGATTTCCCTGTTTTATATTTATATAATTTAGGATTGTGTGTGTGTGTATATATATATATATCTCATGATACTAAAATACAAAAATCACAAAACTTAACATGTTGTGTGTGCTTACCACACAGCAGCACCTTGCACTAATGTTAAAAGCACCATCTGATGTATCCTTCACTTGTCTGATGGGATTTATGTTGCAAATCCTTGTAAAAGTAAAGACAAGAAGCTTGAAGGCTTCATCAAGGCCTGAGGATGAAGTTCACTTGTGATACAAACACTCAGCATTTGTGAGGCATTGAGTTGAAACCCAACACCAATAACAAAACAGAAGAAACACAATACATACAAGTCCCTCTAGAGTCTGTGATATTAATGACTTATGTTTTATAATCATAAAATATCTTGACTCTGTACCATGGCTAATTATAAATTAATTTTGAGTAAAAATACTATGTAACTTTTAGCTTACAATTCTCTTCTAATAATCTCATTGGTGTATTATTTTTATGTGGCACTTCATGAAATGTAAACTGTCCAAGCTTTTAAAGATTACCTAATTTTATTGAAATAGTCATTTTACTCAAAATTACCATATTGTTAATTAAAATCTTAATTCACTGAGAAGATTGGACAATGAAAAACATACATTTTCTTCATTGGTCTTGCTCTAATAAGTGAGAAAAGGCTTTTACACTTACATGTTATTTTCACCTCAGTGCTTTTAGCAACTTTGAAAAGGACAGAATCAGTGTTGGGAATTGAGTTTCTGATGTAAACTGTGTGATTTACTGCTTTTAGATTGACCTACATAAAGTTTTAAGCTCAGGTTTAAAATCAGAGTTTCTATTTTTCTCAGGTGTGGGGTTAGATGTTCTATTTCTACTTTTTGTAATTTTCGTGACAAATACTTTCATGTAGTCAGTTTTTATTTATATATCCAGCTTTAATTTAAATCTAAACAGGGAAAGAACATCTCTATATTATCTAAAAAAAGGAAAGCAAATAAATGAAAGGAAGCAAATATGTTTTTATTTACACCAAATTACATATAGCACATATAAGTGTATATGCACATATATACATAATTAGTTTAAACCACATTAAAGCATTTGAGCTGAAAAAGTTTTTCTTAAGGGCCACAGACTATCTAAAACAAACAAACAAACAAACAAACACCTAGTACCAGGCATGAGAAAGCCCCTTCAAGTTGTTGCCAGGGCTAATTCAAAGGGCTTCCAAAGGAATACATGCTATTTCTGTTGTTTTTAATTACCTCTCAGAGGTCATATCTAAATCCCCATTGTTGTAGATATACTTAGGACAGAGACCTTGGAGGGTTTGAGATGTATCTGAACTGAAAGCCTCTATCCAAACTTCTTTTACAGTCCTTGAAGGAGGTATTATGTAAGTTGGCAAGCAATGGAAACAACCAGTAGTTCTACCCAGCAAAGATGCCTATAAAGAAAATAACCAGTATGGTAACGCATCCATTAATGTGCAATAATGACATTCATGTTTGGTGGTAACCAACAAGTGACAAGTTGGACTTAGGCGTATTCTTCAGGATGGAAAAAAATAATGCCTGGTAATAGAAACCTACACACTTACGAAGGGATCGTGGTTTCTTGGATCTTAGAAGAGAACCTGTACTGCTACTTTACTAAATCATCATAACTTCTAATCATAGAATAATTATCCTTTTCCACAAATAAATGTAGATTCCAAGCTTCACCAAAGAAGTTTCTCTTTGCAACAGAGTATATTACAGAAAACCATAACTACTGGATCCTGCAGAGGACATCTGACTGTGGGAAGCTGAACTACAATTGATACATCTACAAAACAGCTTCTACACCTGAGGCTTACAGAACAGAACAGAAGTGGGACTAAAGGATTTTAAAAGCCAGAGATTTGGGGAGTCAATTGTAGAACTGTGTCTGTTAGAAATGATAAGTAAGCTTCATTGTCTTCGCTTGGTTTTATTACTGTGAAGAGAAATAATTATCATGGCAACTCTTATAAAGAAAAACATGTAGTTAAAGCTGGCTTATAGTTCAGAGATTTAGTCTTTTATCATCATGTTGGGTGTATGGTGAGATGCAGACAGACATGGTGCTACAGAGGTAGCTGAGAGTTCTACATCTGTGTCCACATTTAGCTGGCAGAGACTGTGAGGCACTAGGCCTGGTTTAAGCTTCTGTGACCTCAAACCCCACCCCTAGTGGCACATTTCCTCCAACAAAGCCACACCTACTCCAACAAGGCCATATCTCCTAATAGTGCCACTACTTATGAGCCAATGGGGACCATTTTCTTTGAAACTACCATATTCATGATTCTTCAACATATAGATAGCTAAAAAAGAATTGAATAGTGAAAACACCAATAGACCAGGGAACATGGGAAAGGAAATATCATAGGACTCCCCCCATAGACAGAGAACTACAGGTAACCAAGGAATGTTGTCTACAGGGGAAAGAATCCTTTCCCAGGAATGAGCCTCCTAAATGGTTATCTAGCACCAAATGGTCAACTCTGTAATCACATACACTAAATGGATTCAGTAACGCATCAGATTTCAGTTACACATTTATGAATATACACATGTCAGCAGTAACAAAAATAAGAATCTAAGAATTTGAGGGGAGATGAGATGGAAGGTGAAAGAGCGAGAAAAGGTAATAGGAGAAATTATATAATATTTATGCTATACATTCAAGGTATAATACTGGTGATTAAAATAATTAAGAAAATCTATTAATACATGACTTAAATTATATATGAATATATTATTTTATTTAATGGAACCAATTCTTTATTAATTTGCATTAATAACTATAAAACTTATAAATTATTGATATACCATATAGTGTCTTATAATAACACAAAACCAGGGTGAGGGCTTGGGTTAGGATTATCCCACTGTTCTGACTATCTGGGGTAATGCATGGTATCTACTGCATATGTTCTTCTCTGTTGGTTCTACAAAAGCATATACTCCAGTCACTAAACACTATTCAGCACTTGGCTCATGTCCTATTCTTCTATCTTGAAACCTCATTTTTTAGAGTCACCAACTGTGTATTTTTCTGTGCTTTTTTTCTCTACATGTTTTCAACTCTCTTTCTTGAATCTATTCTACCCAGTTTTTGTCATGACCTGTCCTAGTAGGCCTTTTACTATCAACTTCAAAAAGTTATTGGAAAAGTAACTCATAATACCTACCAAGGTAACAAAGACATGTCTCCGCTCAAATTCAACTAATTTGCAAATAAAATTTTAATGCATTGTCTCCCTGTTTTAATATAACATAGTCATAGTTTCCAGAAGTTAGCACAGGTACATATTCAGAGAGACATGCTTCTGTCAGTTACCTTTTGTTTTAGTTTAAGGATTTTTGATCTCAGGTTATTTTGTTCAGGCAGACTAATATTTATCAGGATTTCTTTCTGTTGTTGTTAGTTAGATTCTCTTTTATTCTTCTACTCAGTCAACCATAGATATTCAAGTAATAAAATATTCTTTGATGGGACAAGGAAGAATGTATACAAAGTTTGTGAATAGATTGCAAATGAACCTCAACATTATCATAATAGACTTCTGCATCAATTAATTTTTGAATTAATTTTATCAGTAGTCATGATATTTAAATAATAGATATTTTACAGTATATTTGCTGCAAATGAGAAGGGAGACTTAAGGTACACAAAGTGTGATTTAGGTTTCAGCATGGTCTGAAACTGACAAGAATGTACTTTGGGTAATGGAAACATTATATTGATAGGGTAATTTATTTTGAATTATCATTAAATTAGTCTAAGCTAATTTTATGACCTAATAAGTTCTGGTAATCAAGGGTAGAACAATTACAGATACAGTGCTTCCCTAATATGAGCACATACAGGCAATGAACCCATGAAATATGGAAAGCTCAGGTTTGAAAAGTCCTTGGTCATTCTCTGAGAATATGTCTATTAGCCAAAAAAGTGCAGACACATATGTCTTACAAAATGCAGAAAAGACTTAACTGACACATCCATCTCCAAGAAGCCTCTGTTTTCTAGATGAGGGATTATTCAATCTTTGAATTCACCTTTAAGACCATACAAAACAGAGTTTTCTAATGGTCTAGATTACAGTGCTCTCCTGAATATTCTGTGGCATGAATTTTTCAGCTATGTGTTATCTTAAATTTAATGGATGCTTTTGAGCGCCTCATCTTGAGAACACCCTTGCATTCTCAACTATTTCCTATATTGTAGAATGCTTTCTAACTTCTTATTGCAATTTCTAACTGTGAGTACCCTGGAACACTATGACATTAACTATCCCCCAAGTTCACTTGCATTTGCAGATCCATCCACAAAGAACACTCCCTTGTTCTGTTATCTACTGAATAAACAAGGCTCTTATTAACATATCTTTTCACAGCATGATCCTACAATAAAGAGAACTGTCACAGAACACAGATATCTTGAAATACAGAGCTACCTGTAACAATCTGTACCATATAACGTCTCCACAAGAGCCTGACTTAATGCTTTCTCTAGGAAAGACCTCATCCTTTAGTACTCTGATGAAAAGTTGACAACTCTTCTATGTTTACCAGCAAGGATACCTAACAAATCAACAAAAGACTAATTTTCAATGAAATGGCTCAAAACCAAAATGAGATATGTAAAATAAGATTTATAAAAAATTTTTTACAGAAAGATTCTGTTAAAAAAACCATGGTATCAGATATTTAAATTGCACAAGTAAAGAAAACTTGATCCAAAGATATATATGTATGTGTGTATATATATATCAAAGTAGCTTTTTTAATTTTAAAGCTACCAAAGAAATCAAAAAATGAAACCTGAAGAAAGTGTTTATCTCTGGCACTTCCACACAAGCGTAGATAAAGTTGTGGTTAGAAAGTCTCATATATGAAGAATCCTACACTGTTTCAAAAGAAGAGAAGCTCACATCTTAGAAGATTAGATACTCAGGATCTGTTCAGAGCATTTAATATATCCAAAAACATAATTCATTTTTATATTTATTAATTTTTGAAACATTCTTTATGATAGAAGATAAAAAAATTATCATAAGTTCACATATATTCCTGTTAGATATATTACATGTAACTAAACTCATAAGTTTTTAATCTAATTACCTGTGTTTACAAGAGATTTCTTTTAAATCTACTGGTCCCAATGAGCAGCAACTTTCTTATTTTTTTTTCATTTTGTAATTATTTAAATAAGTTTGCCATTGGTTACAGATATGAATCAACATAGATACTTTTCACCACTAAAGATTATGAATAGACAAGTGGCCAACTAAGGGTTGGGGTTGTACTGAAGTCATTAATGGTCAAGAATTTTGAGGACTTATGTAGTTTTAGTTACAAAATTTTGTTCAGTTTCATTTTTATTACACAAATCCCAGTAATTATTATACACATTGGTACAAATTACTAGAGATAAAACCATAATTTAAAATTATTAAATTTGTTGCAGATTTTGAATGACTCAATGAATAAAAGCACTGTAAAAGAGCAGAGTTGGTTTATTACAGCAGTTCTCAACCATGGGTCATAACCCCACTTGTGGGGTTACCTATCAGTTATTCTGTATATCAGATTTTACATTATGATTTATAACACTAGCAAAATTACAGTTATGAAGTAGCAAAAAATAATTTTATGGTTGAGGTCACCACTACATGGGGAACTTGTATTAAAGGTTCTTAGTATTAGGAAGGTTCGGAACCACTAACTTAGGGATTTTTGGCTATTCTACAGAGATTAGTAGAGCTATTAAACATACTATTCTATGAAATTCTCTCAGCAACACATCTATTGATGCTCATGTCTTCGGATTGGCAGCAGTGGCTGGGGAGGCTGTTCCTTTCAAGAGCTGTTTCTCACACTGCTGTGCAGATGCTTGCTTGCTTATTGTGATGGCATGTAAATGCTCAGCCCAGGAAGTGGCATTATTAGAGGGTGTGGCACTGTTGGAGTAGATGTGTCACTGTGGTTTTAAGACCCTCATCCTAGTTACCTGGAAGCCAATATTCTGCTGGCAGCCTTTAGATGAAGATGTAGAACTCTTACCTCTGCCTGCATCATGCCTGCCTAGATGCTGCCATGCTCCTACCTTGATGATAATGAACTGAACCTCTGAACCTGTAAACCAGCCCCAATTATATGTTGTCAATGAACTGCAATAGGGTGCCAAAGTCATCCATCCACTCATAATCTCTGGAGACTTCTTTATGCCATTAATGGCCAAAATGCAGAGACTCCAGTTGGCAACTCTACTGCAGAAGTGTTTATTCATGAGATACTCTTGGGAGTTCTTACTCCAGACATAGTCTGACTCTGTGAACCACAGCTCCAGCCATGTCTTTATTTCTCCTGGTAAAGTAGATCTTCAGGTGGATGATCCCAAGGAAGACATGTATGTAGCATGTCACAGCTTTCTTAATGGGGAAGTGCTGAGGACTTTTCTGTAAGAGCACTATGCTCAGTGTCACAGTGACAACTAAATTTTGTTTCAAAAAGAGAACTTGTCAAGATAAGTATAAAGGAGCTAAAAATAAATGAATGGTCTCTACAAAAAGGATGTAAAGTCATAGGCTGGTTATTTCTTACTAATGAAGCATTTCATTTGTATTTAACAATGTAATTAAAATATCAATAATATATCCTATTATATTTGGTATGCTCAAGAGTAGATGCCCTTATCAGATTTTAATACCAACAATAAAATGTTAATATAGGTGTCCTTCGGGACTCATGGCAGATGGCTTCCATGACTTTTCAAACATACCGTAATTAGCAGATAACTGTTAATTATTTAACATGATGCGGTGTTGCATATAACCTATAAGTATTGGTTTATATTCTTTAAATAATATTAACATTTTTACCTATGGTACCTAGCACAATATTAATGAATGGTTGCTATATTTTATTGTGTAGAAAATGACAAGGGAGAAAATATACCCTTTAATTCTTGGCACTGGACAGCCAGTTGGTGTACAAACATGGAAAAGGCCAGGAAACAAGAACATAAAGAAAAAGAAAAGAAAAGAAAATTAAATAAAATTGAAGAGCTTGGAGCAGAATATTATACAACTTCTTAAACTGTGGTTATGAGCCCATATAAAGTCATGTAATTGAACATGAGAAATTGTAACAACTTTGACAAACATAAGCTATTTCAGAGTATCAGATTCCAAAGGTTAATTCAAAGTCACACAAGGGACAGATCTTATATGATTCAGAAACACACTTACCATATTGCATTATGGGATCTCATGCTAACCTTGAATATAACATGCATATCCTCCACTATGTTTCTCATTGAGCCACACAAACTTAATACTGTTAGCTGAGACATCTTTGCTTAGACTCCAAACGTTTTTACATTAGGAACTACAGGGTTGTGGGTTTGTTTGCTTTTCTTACTATAACAGAGTTTTCTTTCTGTTGACTTTGTTCTTTGATATGTTCATACATACGTAAAGTACAGTTTTACTATAGTTCCCTCACCTTCTCTATTTTACCTTTCATTCTTTAAACCTCCCTTCTCCCTGAAGTTACTTACAAACAAGCAACACCTCCACTCTTGCTTTTTGTTGTTGTAAACAGAATTATATCTGTGATCATGAATTTAGCACTATCCATTGTAACCTAGTGGACACGTAAGTGGGTACTTAACTGAAGGCAGTGACTACCACTCCCATGAAAATCCCTTAGTTTGCAATAGTTCAGCAGAGAATGGGAATAACATTGATCCCACCCCAACTAATAATAGACTATTAATAAGCCAGTTTCTTGTATGTCCATTCCAGGCAGGCAAAACTCTAATATTATGTCTGTTTTGTCACTGCTGTGTCCAAGTGTAACAGTTCAATATTTCTCAGTCCTTCTTTCTATCTTCTAGCTATTATGTTCCTTCTGATATATTCTCCATAAGGATTGATGAGTTTTAGAGGTAGTGGTACAAATGTTGCAGTTAGTACTCAGCATTCAACAGGCAATTGTTCTCAGTATCCTGACTAGCAACAGATCTCTGTAGTCACTGTTAGTCATTTCAGACAGTGGTGTCTTTGAATAGAGTTGAGAATGGAGTTTGTCTATAGAAATAGAAGTTAGAATGGTTCATGATAATTAAGCTAAATAGCCACATTAAGTTCCTATCTTAGCCCCATGAAGAGCTCCTGTGGCATAGATTCTGGGTTGGTTACTTTGCCAAGTATTAGTTCTCTTTTGGAGTTGGCCTCCAAAAGTAAGCAAACAACCACAATCACATTATAATCTCAATTGCTACATTAAAGGTCTTCCACAAAACAAAGCATGTTGAGAAACCCTGCTTTTAAGTCAATCATGACCTGACAGTTCCCTGAACTTGGATCAAAATGGAGGACTCTCTTTTTCAGCAGAGGTTCCTTTCCTCTATCCATATCTGGGAAGCCCAAATCTCCTATCCTCTACCTGAGGAATGTCATATAGTCCTGGGCAAAATTACAGGTTCAACTTCCTGGTATGCCTCTCCATGCAAAAGAGGTATTCTCAGTACCTTAAATCTCAGCCAATGAACATTCACCCTAAGAAGAACCCCTTCCCACTCTCTGAGGGTTTTATAGCCCTACTCACCCTGGCTAAATATATCAACACAAACTGTTTCATTGAATACCATCTCAAATATGTGTAATGCTGAAATCCTTGGAGAAGCCCTTCTCCCCATTGATACTCACTTCTGGACTGAGATCCTACTGATTGACCTATTGCAGACTCCACTTCATCCTTTGTTGTTTAGGCAATAGCACCTGTACACCCTGAGGGAGGAACCAGAAAACAAAACTTCATAAACATGTCTCCATGATAGAAGTCCTAGCGAGAATAGGCCTGGAGGGAACATACTTCAGCACAGTAAAGAATAAATATGACAAACCCACATTATACAGCATCCTAAATGGAGATCAAAGGAATCTGTAGGGAGAGCTGGTATGGAAAATATGTCCTCTGTCTCAACTTCCTAGGAGCTGGAATCACAGCATGCAGCAGTTAAGCCATGGCAAATACACTTTTAGGTACAGGATGGCTTGCTTTTTCCATTTCCTCTCTCTTTCCTTACAGAAAGCATTTAACATTAACAGGCATAATAAATGCTAAATGGAAAATGTAATTATGAGAAAGATAAAAGAATTAATTGAATTAGTATTGCCAAAAAAATTAAACTAAAACAATTTCTCCTAGTAGGTAAGAGAACATTATTTCTGAGAAGAAAATCTATTACTTCTTTTAGATAATTATGGGTAGATTCCAAGAAAGGATTTAGTATATTCTTCAACAAGTCATTATTTTTATCTTGGTATCTTATGTGGAATTCTAAAAGAAAGTTTCTTCTGTTTCTTGATTATATTTTTTTCAATAAATTTATGAGACTACACATCTACAGTTAATTTTTCTTGTAAATAACTGAGTTCAGTTTGCGGAAAAATGCCAGTGTCATCAAAAAAATGGGAAGTATTCTTTATTCTTGAAAATGCCCTTTTTAAATTTAAATTTTATTTTACATTCCAACTACAGTTTACCCTCCTTTCCTGCCTCCCAGTGTCGTAAGACCCCATCATCCACTCTTCCTGTCTCTCTCTACAGAAAAGAGCCAGACTTGATTGATACCAACCAAGCATGTCATATCAAGTTGAAGTGAGACTAGGTACCTCCTTACTTTTAACTCTAATCAAGGCCACCAATAGGGAGAATGGGTCCCAATGTCAGGGATCAGATACAGAGAGAGCTCCTGCTACCACTGTTAGGAATAACACAAGTAGATCAAGGTATACAACAGTAACAACTGTGTGAAGAGCCTAATACAGAGAGCCTGAAGTCCCATACAGACTCTCTGGTTGGTGGTTTAGTGTCTGAGCCTGTAGTGGCTCAGAATGGTTTGTTCTGTGGGTTTTCTTATGGTGTCCTTGACACCTATGGCTCCTATAATTCTTCTCCCTTTCTTTTGCTTGGATTCCACAGTCTGCTGTTTGCACCAGATGCTGGTCAAAGCATTTCTGGCAAAAATTGGGCTAGACACCAATATATAAGTATATCAGAAATATTACTAGGAATCATTTCATTTTATTTTATTGCCATTCCTGTTTAATTTCATAGTGAGTCTCCAGTTTGGACATTCCCACCTCTGGCTCCTAGACCTATGGGAATTGTCAAGAATGAGCTCCTACTCATAGTATGGGTCTCAAGCTAGACCACATGTTGGTGGATCATTCCCACAATTTATGTGCTGTCTTTACCCTAGAACATCTAATAGGAAGACGTTGTAGCTGAATTGGTGTCTCTATCCTCCACTGGAAATCTTGCCTGGTTATAGGAGATGGCCATTTCAGGGTCCACATCTGAAAGTAAAATTTAAAGTTATTATATTTCTTATTTATACACATCATATAGTTAAAATATAAAACCATACAAAAGATTTTCAATTGTATGAGGTCTCATTTGTTGATTGGTGATCTTACAGTATAAGCCATTGGTGCTCTCTTCAGGAAATTTTCCTATGCCTATGTATTCAAGGTTCTTCCTTATTTTCTCTTCTATTAGATTCAGTGTGTCTGGTTTTATGTGGCAATCCTTGATCCACTTGAACTTGACCTTTGTACAAGGAGATAAGAATGGATCAAGTTGCATTCTTCTTCATGCTGACTGCCAGTTGAACCAGCACCATTTGTTGAAAATTCTGTCTTTTATCAACTGGATGGTTTTAGTTTCTTTGTCAATGATCAAGTGACCATAGGTGTGTGGATTCATTTTGGGGTCTTCAGTTCCATTCCATTGATCTACCTTCCTGTCTCTGTACCAGTACCATGCAGTGTTTATCATGATTGTTCTGTAATACAGCTTGAGGTCAAGGATGGTGATTCCCCCAGAAGTTCTTTTTTTTGTTGAGAATAGTTTTCACTATTCTTGGTTTTTGGTTATTGCAAATGAATTTAACCAACTTTAGTCCTGGTGATCAAATGGAACTAGAAAATATCATCCTGAGTGAGGTAACCTAGTCACAAAAGAACACACATGTTATGTACTCACTGATAAGTAGATATTAGGCAAAATCTTGGAATAGCCATGAAATAACTCACAGACCATCTGAAGCTCAAAAAGAAGGAAGATCAAAGTGTGGATGTTTCAATCCTTCATAGAAGGAGGAAGAAAATACTCACAGGAGGTAGAGTTGGGAAGGACTTGGGAGGAAGATAGGAGGGGGAGAGAGAAAAGGGTATCAGGTATGGGAGGAGATGTGGATAATATACAGAGGGTCAAGATATTGAACAGAGGTGTTTAGAAAAGGTGGATGGGAAACTGGGAGTAGCCAGCAGAAAGTCCCAGGTTCCAGGAAATCAAGAGGATCCCAGGAACAAATGGGGGTGGCATTAGCTAAAATATCCAAGAAAGGGGAGGGAGAATCTGTAGAGATCATATCCAGAGGTTAGCCAAGGACCCAGGTTGAAGGATAGGGCCACCCACTCATCTCCAAATGTTTATCCCAGATTTGCTCCTGTCTAAAAAAATAAGAGGACAAAGTGTAGAGCGGAGGCTGAAGGAAAGGGGATCCAGAGACCTCCCACCTGTGGATCCATTCCATATACACACCAAACCCAGACACTATTGTTGATGCCTAGAAGTGCTTGCTGACAGGAGCCTGATATAGCTGTCTCCTGAGAGTCTCTGCCAAAGCCTGACATATATAGAGGTGGATGCTCACAGCCAATCTTTGGACTGAGCACAGGGACTCTAATGGAGGAGTTAGGGTAAAGATTGAAGGAGCTGAAGGTGTTTGCATCCCATAGGAAGAACAACAATATCAACCAACCAGAGCCCCCAGAGCTTCCAGGGACTAAACCACCAACCAAAGAGTACACATGGTGGGACCCATGGCTCCAGCTGCATATGCCACCAAGGATGGCCTTATTTGGAATCAATGGGAGAAGAAGTCCTTGGTCCTGTATAGGGAAATGCCAGGGCAGTGAAGATGGTGAGAGTGGGTGGGTGGGTGGGTGGGTAGGTGGATGGGTTGGTGGGGGAGCACCTTCATAGAAGCAGGGGGAGGGGAATGGGATATAGGGGTTTGTAGAGGGGAAACAAGGAAAGGTGATAACATTTGAAATGTGAATAAATAAAATATAAAACCATCATTGACTGGAAAATATTTAATTAAAAACCATAAATTGTAACCTAGAATTTTAAGTAATGTGTTTAATGCTAAAAAGCCACAGGGCTTATCATTTATATTAGAACTCCAAACCTTTCTTAGATGTTACACTGACTCTCTGTAAATACTTTTCATTCATGAATGCACATTATTTACCTGATGACTCCTTCTAAACACTCCGGTTTTTGGTCCTATCTCTATAGGTTATAAAAAATTAACTTCGATTGATAACTGTCAATTTTCTTTTAAGCACATTTGATTTTATAATTTTTTTAGCTTGATATCTTGTAGATCTCAGTAGTCTATAAAGGAATCTATGTAACACAAAAATTTGAAGACTTGCTATACTCAGTTACATGAGTTAGGCACTAACTACTTCATTGAGTATTCCTAGATTTCAATATCTTTATAGTCACCTAGTTCATAGTCCACAAAGGTAAACCTCTTGTTCCATCTCCAATGTTAAATATATATATCATTGAGTGTAGTAAAGCTTTTTGGATGAAGATCCCTGTATGACAGTTCCTGAAGGTGATTATTTTACAGGCCTGCATTCCATTTGCATGTTTTTGTTCATTTATTTGGGACTTCATTTTTGTCTTCCTTAGATTCTTTTAGCACTAGCAATAAATTTTAAATATTATGAATTATTTTGATAACTTAAAAATGTCAATACTGAGTTGTAAACAATTAGAGAGTACTTTTAATAGAACTATCTATTAGTAATATTTAAGACTCAATTTTATCTACATGAACTACATACTATGATATAGATTTATTATCCTCTCATATCTATTATACATATATATATATATATAATCATCTATTTCCATCTTATTTTTAATAAAATTCTACAAAAATGAAAACTAACTTTCTATGAAAAAATATAAACTCAAATTAAATAAAAATTCTTTATTGAAAAAAATATTCACTGAAATGTAATGTGCATATACAATATTGTTAAAGATTATATCCTTTATGAGATACTACCATTAGAGAAACAATTGATTTCTTCTTTCTCATAAATAGTGTTTGTTCATAATTAGATGATCAGTATTGTCTTTGTAGGTACCAGACATGCACAGACACATATTATGGCAAAATAACCATAAAACAAACCATAAAATAATAACTATAAAAAAAAGTAAAGTAACAGAGTCAAGCACTAAGCACTGTGCTGAAAACAAATATATTTCTCAATCATGTTCAATGCCTTGTGCTTTATAAAGTTTCTTAATGAAACAAATATAAGAAGATAGAATAGTCCTTAGATTCATCAGTGTATGTCTCTCTGTGTGTTTGTGTTTGTGTGAGTGCAGGTCTGAATGTGGATATTTGAAAATTGATGTGTATGGGCACATACTGTGTGGGATCATCATACATGTTGAGCCCAAAGGATGACATTTGGATAACTTCCTTAATTGTTTTTTATCTTATATATTCATGGAATCTCATTTGAACCCAAGCTTCCCATTGGGCTAGCCTAGCTACATTTTGCCTTCTGACCCTTCTCCCAAGGCTCCTTAGTAGCTCTTGCATTGGATTTTCTATATAAGTTAATACAGAGTGGAAAAAAGTACCCAAAAATATCCTGTTTCTTGTGTACTGATCTTATAACCAAGTGTTACATTTTGTATGCAACATCTTGATTTATATACAGGGAGAATTGCTTTCATTTTTTTGTAGCCACTAGCTTATATATTAGGTAAAATTTCCCACATTAAAATTTAAACTATCTTAAAATTCAGAATCCTACTTTCTGAATGTTTAGTTATAGCATTATTTATATATATATATATATGATTCTTAACATATAAGTCAAACTCACTTGGCTACACTTCACCAATCATTCACAGCATTTAATTTTAAGCTATTTATTTTCATATGATCAAATATGTTTCTGATTCATGATAGTTGTAAAATGATATAGTACACATTAAAACTCTCTAATATGATACCTATACTCTTTAATTAAAAGGTTTCTTTATATTAAAAATAATCTTCTAAATAAGTTAGTGGTTTAACGTTTCATATATTACATATGTTGTACCCCATTTTGGCCCTGGTTTGGGCCTTGAGGACAAATCTGAGCTTGGCTCAATTTTCTGCAGCCTTTTGGGAAAGCATAAACCTGGCTTGATTTTCGAGACCTGTCTCTCTCACTTCTGCCCTGGGATGACTCAGCATGACCTGCACCAGTCCTTGCCTGACTAGCTACCACTGATGTAAAATGGACTTAATGGTCTTGTCATCTACCCCTCACCCTCCTTCACCCTTCCCTGCTTCCTACGTCATCTCTTCCCATGCCTTAGTGCCCACCTCTGCCTTCTCTATATAAGCAAGTGCCTAGTTTAATAAAGTGAGTTCCTGCTTTGACAAGACCCCCAGCCTGGCACGCTTCTTTTGGGCCATCTACTCTCGCCATCCTGCTCAGCCTTGAACAGACCTGGCTGGACCAGGTTCCACCTGGACCGGCGAGGGAGCCCCCCCCCCCCCGCAAACACACACACACACAATTTGTTTATTTTATATGTTTGCATGTGTGTTTGCCTGAGTGAGTATGTGTACCATGTGTATGCAGGAGACTGTAGAAGTCAGAGAAGGTGTTGAATCATTTGGAACTGGAGTTATAAACCACTGTGTGCTGGCGTATGGTTGCTGGAAACTCAATCTGGGTACTCTACAAATATGATAAGTGCTTGTAACCTGTGAGACAGACCATCTCTCAAAATGTATTGTTATGTCAAATACCACTATGGTTCAGTTCCCATTCAGTTAATTAAACAATTCATTTTAATTCATAATTGACTATTTAAAAGGATAGACAATCAAAATCTAAATCTTACTATGAGACCCAAGAAAACATTTTATAAATATTATGCAGAATTTTTTTTCAGCTGAAAGAAGCAAACTTGTATTTAAACACCAACCTGAGACTTTTTTGACATCAAAAATTCTGATTAGAAATATGTATTGAAATGAGCAAAGTCTAAAACAGAATGATTACTTTTCAATGAGTATTGTGTAAACTATTCAAAAGGTGAAAGATCACATCCCCTTTGATAATTTCTTTCATATTAGTAATGACATTAGGTCTACGTAGAATTCCATCAGCAGAGTTGGGGCAGAATACTAAATGATTAATAGTAGCAGAGGTACTTTGTTTAAAAAGCAGGACTCATTTTGATTGTTAAAATGATAAACTAGCAATGTCCTCCCACTCCTACTGACATGTGATATTGCAGGGTGACTGGAGTATTTTGGGAACGTGTTTTCTATGGCATTACATATGTTTGGTGATATTCTTATAAATTGAAATATCCACTCATGCCAAGCTAGGCATAATTTAGTATCTTTGTAAAGATTAAAGAAAAGGATATATTTGTGACTCACTAAATATAAATTTTAGGACTAGTATTAATGTCTCTTCAATTATTTCACTTTCCATACTGATATGTACATGATATTGAATTTATATTAAGTTGAAACAGTTTTTGCCTCAGACTAGCTTTTCATACCTTTACCCTAAGACAAAACAACCTGGCTAATAATCTTCCCTAAGAGCTCTATCATTTCCTATATTTCTTTAAGAGATAAAGAATGGTTAGCCATCATGAAAATAGTTGACTTCACAAGATGTTTCAGGGAAAACTAGGAGATTAATCAGTAGATTCTATTATCACTGTTCATTTTTGATAGTGCTGGTTTAAGGCTATTTACAATAAGAGAGCCTGGAGAACAGCAACCTCTCTCAAAAGCTCCTCTATACCCTTTCTCCTTTATACCCTCTCTCTCCTCTATCCACTCTCTCTATACTCTTTCTCTACACCCTCTCTCTTCTACAACCTAAAATCTATTCTCATGTGTGTCAAGGTTAGGATCAAGCTTGCCTACCTTGCATGCCATTTAACATGAGTGTCAATATCAGTGGAATCCTTGCTTCGTAGGTCAGTTGAAAATGACTCTTTATTAAGTGAACGTTTTGAAGCAAACCAAAGTACACTTTAGTTGTGCTGACAAAATTGTGCATTCTTACCAGTGTCAAGATTGCTTAATCCTATGCAGTGTTTCAGAAGAATGCATCTTTATATGAATTTTTGTTTATTTTAAATATTTTCTGCTTTCTTAAAATATACTATCATTCCAAATATAATAAAATGAATGACAATATTTTATTAGCTCTCTATTTTTATTTATTATGTATGCTTGATCTATCTAGTAGTTTGAGAAGTCCACGGATAGAGGGTATTCACTTTAATAGGATTAATATTTAACTTTTATGGATGAGTAATTTCCATCTTTATTTCTATTCCACACATTGCTTGACTGAATATAAGTCAAAAGTTTGACTCTTTTGAGAGTATTTTCTGAATACATGGAGCACCTGTAAACACAATATGCCTATTGTGGCATATTGTGAAGAAAGGAATACTCCTTTCTTCATATTCAGGGCTGAAGAGAGTAATATCCATTATGGCTTTTCCTTATGTTAAACCATATATATAGAGATAAGAATTAGGACAAAAATTCATAGCAATATAGTAAAGTTTGAAGGACTTTGAATCACATAACGCCTTTCGGTAACAAGTCAAATGAAAATGGATAATAGTATGACAAGTTTTCCAGAATATTACTCCTTGTCTTTGTTAGGATTTCCATTGCCATGAACAGATACCATGACCAAGACAACACTTATAAAGAAAAGCATTTAGTTAGGGACTGGCTTAAAATTTCAGAGGTCCAGTCCATTATCATCACGTCTGCATGGCAGCATGCAGGCAGGCATGCTGCTGGAGAAGGTCCTGAGATTTCTATATCTTGAATGAAAAGCTGCCAGGAGGAGGGTTTGGAATTCCACACAGGGTAGAGCTTGATCATGGGAGGCCTCAAAGCCCATCCCCACAGTGACACACTTCCTCCAACAAGGCCAGTCATACTCCAATAAGGCCACAACTCCTAATAGTGCCACTCCCTTTGGCCAAACAGTGGAACACATGAATCTATTGTTGCCAAACCTAGTCAAACTACTACAACCCTTGAGAGAGAGTCAAGGGGTGGCTGTGATATAACACATAATGAGAGTCATCTGAGTCTACATACTACAGGGTTTTTACACTTTGCTTTGGTTTATAAACATGTCAGGTTTTTTTGGCTTTACAATTATTGTGCCTTTCAAAATATTAGCAAATTATGGTGAATGCTAGTTAATTACTATTACTCATAGAAGTTTTGAGGAAGTTCTAAAATATATAACATTTATGAGCCTTTGAGATGATGATATTTATTTATCATCTTACCTAGGGTATATAATCATCAAGTGAAAATCAGAAGACCCAAATATGGTGCATAAACATCAATATCTAGTTAAAAACTGACTCTAGTATTGATAATGATAATTGTAAAATTTATCAATTTTATTTATATTCATTTTATACACTTTAATTAAAATATAATTAAATTATTTTCCCTTATGTTTCCTCACTCGGTCTGTTTCCCAAGTCCATATTCTTTAACTCCTTTATATTCTTCCTTTACTCACAAATAACCTATTTGCCCTACACTATTATTGTTAATCTAAAACATTCAGAGTTCAGTGTGTGTGTGTGTGTGTGTGTGTGTGTGTGTGTTTTCAGTGCTCATCACTTTGTATTTGACAATCAATTAGGGGGTTCATTCCTGGAAGATGGTTATTCTTCCTCTTTCAGCATTCATCATTTGCCTGTAATTATTTGTCCAGGGGTGTAATTACTTGTCCATGTAAAATCTCCAACCCTGTCTGTACTTGTATGTCTATTGATTAATATTTCCATTGCTCAGATTTTGTTTATGCAGCAATTTCTATGCAATACTCTTCTGCAGCAGATTGTCTGTTGTTTTACTGGCCTTTTCAATCTTTCGACCCTTTCATCTACCATGATTCTTATGTTAAATACCTAGAAGTTATGAGGCATTGCATTTATTGGGGTTGGTCACCTCATGATGAGTCGATCTCTATCTATAAGGTATCTAGTTGTGGTTTTCTATGATGGTTTATATTGTATGTAAAGAAAGGCCTGTTTGATGAAATGTGATAGCTAGACCGATCTGTGGGCATAAGGATAGGGATTAAATTTACAATGTACTTAAGAATACAGCTGATCGACCAATGTGGTAGTGGAAGATTATTTGATTGGTCAAGACATTACAAGTGACTATCAAAACAATACACAATATTGAGGTAGCCCTTAGTAACCTCTGAAGTGTTAGCAGTAGATTCCTATTTGTAATGACATCACATACCTAGAGAATCTTAAAGGCTCCCTTCTGCTGTTATATCCAAGGAACAAGGAAACACTATTCAAGCTACCAAAGGAGTGAAGCCTGGCTTCCAAATAATTCTTTTTAATTTTATCATAAAACTGATTTTTTGCTGCTGTTGTTTTACCTCTATAAAATACTCATCTAAGATTTAATAGATTTCTGATTAAGTTGGAGTTTAAATACATTATATCATTTTTACAGAAAGCTTACTCAAGAGTAAAAACAAATGTTTAAAGATTAAAGATTTTAAATGATTAAAGATTAATATTTATTAAACTACTAATTGTTTATTCTTTGTGTTTCAGAAATAGAGATTCTAAAATCTTGAGATAAATTTGCAGGTTGAAATTCCCAACACTTTGGTCTAGCTCAAGACCTGTTAACAATTTTCTAGATATTTATTTTATAAATATTCTTAAAACGTATAATACTCTCAAAAAAATGAGATAGTTTTCAATAGAAGTGGTTTCTAATCTTAATTTATTCAAATATAAGATATTTATAGTAGAAAATGAGGTATAAGCAGTATATTATAATCACTCCTCAATTTTATATTCAATGTTACTATTTATTTTAATATATATATATATATATATATATATATATATATATTCATCTACTTTCAGGGATATTCAAGACTGTGTGTATGTGTGTAGAAAATTTTGAAAGTACATAATCACAAGATTGACATGATCATCAGAAACTATTCTGAAAGTTTGTCTTTAGGCATTATAAATGTTCTTTCCACTTTGAATTTTAGTATATACTTTTCTTTACTTGCTAATTTATTTTTTCTATTTAGATCTGAAATGTTTTATACAATTTTATTTTTTTGTAATAAGCAAATTGTAGAAACAATAATTTTTAGTAAACACACACACACAAAGGCATGTACATACATGCATACAGTTTAACTCAGATTTCTAAAATGGCAATATTTTATAACATTTTGTGTTTTTAGTAATAGAGTTGCTTGCCTATAGAACCAAATATAAGGGACATATCCAAATTTTACAAAGAAAATTACATACCCTGATTTTACAAAGAAAATTTGTAAAATATAAATTTTCTTCTTAATATTTTACTGTTATGTATACTTATTTAAAGTGCTGTAATAAAAAATGATTGTACCAAGATGTGGAATTTTTATATTTTTATGATGTTTAATATAGTATATTGAGATATTTTAATGATGACTATAACTACTTGTACTTGATAGATTTTTGTCAGCTTGACACAAGCAAAAATAATCTGATAGGAAACTTTAATTAAGAAAAGGCCTAAATAACATCATGTTGTAGGCAAGCCTGTAGGGTTTCCTCTTATTTAGTGACTGACAGACAAGAACCCAGCCCATGATGGATGGTACCATCCTTGGTCTGGTGGTCCTGGGTTCTCTAAGAAGGCAGGCTGAGCAAACCATGAGGACCAAGCCAGTAATTAATATTCCTCCAAGACCTCTGCAATTCCTGTTTGCTTCAAATTTTGGCCCTGTTTGAATTCTTGTCCTGACTTCATTTGGTGATGGGTCACAATGTGGAAATTTAAGCCAAATATACCCTTTCCTCTCCAGGTTGCTCTAACTATTGTGCTTCATCCCAGCAATAGTAGCACTAAGACACTACTCATCTGATGACATATAAAATGACACAGTAATACCAAGGTTTAAATACATACTATTTCTATGAGGACATTAATTGTTCACAGTTTTTTAAATGCACAATTACTGTAGAAATGTTTAAAACTTCAAGCCACTTGCAAAATAATTTCTTTTAAAAGAAATACAACTTTATAAAATCTTATTGCCTTTATGGTCATATCCAACAAGATCAACATACAACTACGTGTTCATTTTTAATGGCTTTAAATGAACAGGTTCTTAATCAGGGAGCTATACCTCCAGACCCATTTTAAAGAAATGAATAAACAAATACTGAGTCATCTAGAAAAAGAAAACCTTAGGTTGGACAACTTTTTAAACTATGGTCAAGGCTTCTATATAATATAATATTTCATACTCTCATAGTTTGAAACACACTAAATAGTTTTAAGCCTAACTTTTCAACCGAATACAGCAAAGCATGAGCATTATTTGAGAGTTTTCTATCATTGTTAGTCATTTCAATCATCAGTAAGTTAATTTTTGAATGTGATTTCTAAGCAAACACATTTTTTCCTTATATTAAAACTGTGGGAAATTTAAAAGTTAGTTTATCCTGGTTCAAAGGAAATGCAAATAAAGTACTAAATATTTGGTGCCATAGTTGCTTCCTTAGTTTGAAACATTAGAATAATTTTAATTAATTTACATTATAAATTTTTGGCTGTCAGTTTTATCAGATAGGTCTGTTTTACTTGTTCATGTCAAATACAGTGAATGAATTAATAAAATATATGCATTAGAAAATGTTTTAAAATATTTATGGTCAAAGCAGCCCATTCATTTTTGAAAAACATAAATGATTGAAAATAATCTCTCCAAATAAAACAGGAAGGAATGGGAAGTACTTTGCATGCTATTTTTAGATTTGTAATTGCTTTTATATACCACACAAAATATTTACAATAATACTTAATAATGTATACTTATTCACTGTAAACAAAAAAAAAAAATCTAAAAAGAGCTGTTAGTTGAGAATTTAAAGCAATGGTATCAAATGATATTTTCAAACCTGAATATTCATGTGATGATCCATATAGTTCAAATACTGAATGAAAGAACTTAAATTGTGTGAGATACTCACCCAAACTGGTTCCTTATGATATTACAGCTTTAAAGACACTGCAGACAGAACACTCTCCTATTTCTTCTCTGCTTTTTAAAAGCAGCATTATTGAGATGTAGCTGTTAGAGTTCTTAATGTGTTTTATTCAACAGGTTTTAGTATATCCACTTTTCCTGTTTTTTATCTTTTTCTGTCTGTTCATTTATGAGCCTTCCCCTGACCTAATTCTCAACAGCAAAGTATTTTTATTAGAAAGCTAATGGTATGAAATGGCTCAGCACTGTGATTGGTAAATTGCCACTGAGTCAGCTCTAACTCAACTGCCTTGTAGTACACTCCAGCGGCTGTTATCACTTCATTTTATTAAAACTCATATAGGCGAAGGGATAGATGTAATAAAAAGATGTCATGAGGATAATATGAAAATATCACTGGGCATGGTTGCCTCCAATAGACTTGGTACCAAATTAAAAGTACTAAAGGGAAAGCTGGGGTCCCTTTATGTCACTGGTGATTCTCATCAAACTGAAATTCACAAATGGCCTGGATTTACCTTCCATGGTGATTTATGAATCAGATGATGCTAAACTTGCAGTGGCTAAGGTTTAAACATATTCCTGACTATGACAATGAAGCATATATAATGTGACAGGAAATAAATTATGTTTCTTATTAGTGATGCCACATTTTCTAAGTCCATAAACTAAATAAAAAATAATTCTCTTTCATGTGAGTTAATTCATAATTCTCAAGTTGTTGACATTCTCACAGACATTTGATAAATGATGGCATCTCCTTGTGTAATATTATGACCTGTGAATACAGATAGTCTTCTAGATTCTATAGTCTAAGCCTTTTTATTACATTTTCATCATCCCCCAAACTGATTTACAAATGTTTAATAAGTTAATGTCATCTTAATCTCTATTACATATACATTACATACTCTATAATGAATAAACCCAGGGAGGTATATATAGCTATGATTAGGAACTACACACCTTATGTTTCTGCAGGTAATCTTGTAGGATTAATCTTAATTACTTTAGATATGATGTTTTTATTGTTAGTTAGAATAATGGCAACTTAATTAGTAAGGCAGATTAAAGCTAGAATTCATATTAATGATAGATTTGAATTTTCCCTGCCACACATGGATTTTCCAAGAGTAGTACATATAATCTAAACACTGTACATAGACTTATTTCCAGAGATAAGCTATAAAGTGCTATATCAGTAGCATCACTAGAAATCTACATGATCTATTGATAGAGAATGTATGAATAAGCGGTCTAGGATTCTGACTTCTCTTGGCCTCTTTTTCTACTGTTCACTTGCTTGTCTAGCTACAGTGTAAAGTTTTTTGTTTCATCTTATTATATTTTATTTTGTTAAATATATTTAATTTAGTATTGCAAAATAGACAGAATAAGAACCCACCAAATTATATACTAAAAATTATGAAAGTAAATCTATAATAAACCTATACATAACCTAAAATGTGTTAGAGTTCATTTCAAAAGCACATTAAAGAAAGTCTACTGAACTGATAAAGAATAACCAAGAAGTTTGTGTCTTCTAATTCTTGATTTTTGAATCCATCATTGACTCAACGTAAGGCATCAGAATCTAAATCTATCTCTTCTATCTTGGTACATAGCAGCACAAACCTGTAATCTCAGCATGTGGAATACCAAGGAGGGAGAACTGCCATGTGTTTAAGACCAGGTTGGGCCAATTTATGAATCTAAGATCATCCTAGGTTATAAAAGTATTTTCCTCAGAAACTTAAGAAGATAGACAGGTAGACAGACAGAAACCCAGACAGAGACAGACAGGATAAAAGGAAACAAGGAAGGGGGGGAGGAAGGAAGGGAGGGAGGGAAGAAGGAAGGATGGAAGAAAGGACAGGAGGGAGGGAGGGAGAGAGGAAAATAGGAAATGAGAGAGGGAGGAGGAAGAAAGAGAGGAAGGAAAGGAAGAGATAAAGGAAGGGAGGAATGAAAGAAGGAAGGAAGGGTTTAGGTAGGAAGAGAGGAAAGAAGGAAGGAAAGTAGGGAGGGAGGAAAAAAGGAAGGAAGGTAACTCTTCCGTGCAAACTTTTCCCTTCCTTCTTTATAATGATGCTTAATAATTTGAATGAGAACTTTGGGAGGGTGAATTCTATGGGTTCTCAGTTTGTTGACACTACTCTAGGTAGTGATGATTAGAAAGGACATTGTATGTCAACCTTCCACCGACTAATTTCCCATTTAAATTGATTAGAAACCAAGCTCTGTGGCTGCTTACATGAACAATCATGCATATATATATACATACATATTCACATAGATAAAAATGCACATTCTCACACATGTATTCATATTTGTATACATAGGGGCAGACACATACATCACCTTTACTATCTCTTTTGTATGTTTCTTCGTTTTTTGGTTGAAATTATTGATTTTAGCAACTATAAATAATTCATTGTTATTCTAATTATGATGATATTTCCTAGAAAGTGGGGACATTTTAAAAAAGAAAATTACTTGAAAGTAAGTTTCCTAAATAACAAAATCAATTGTTAATCAGATTTTTTGAAGTTAAATAAGTTACATATTATTCCCATCTCTATTTACTCTTGCCATTCACCATTTATGGATGAGTTACAGAAAAAGAATAAGAAAAGTGAAGAGAAGAGTGCTAATATCTGGAGTGAATAACTCAGTAGTTAGGCTGGATCCAATGATAAGTGATTAAAAACACACCCTTTTGTAGCCTGTTCAATATAATTTGAGCTACCAGAAATCCTAAAATCTAGTTTATATAAAATCACTACCAGAAAGGAAAGTTTCAAGTTGCAGTGCATTCCAAAGGATTCACTCAGTAGCAGTGTGTACTCTAGTGACCACTGATCGGGTGTGTGAATGCAGGTTTGTTCAGCATGGTGTGTAGCTGAACCTGTCATGCTCAGGACTTGATGTCCTTTCAGAAATGATATATGCATGGTAGTCTATAACAAGACATTGTGGTTCCTGTACAGGTTCAGGAATCAAAATCAACTCCCTGTTAGTTAAAAAATTCAAAATACTATTCTTCCTTCTAAGAAACCACAGCACAGAGTATACCAGTGACTGAATGCTATTTGAATTACGATAACTGACATCTTTTTATCTGAATATAGAACGTTCAATTGATTCAATTTTCAAACTGTAAGTCATCAATAAATCTGCATAGAGAAAGAAGTGGTTTAGCTAATGATAGATTCTATCTAAGTAACTTGGAAAAAAGTATAAGAAACTGTCTTCTTTTCATTTTATTTTTAACACTTGCCTAGCTGCTTAGAGTTGTTTAATGATTATTCAGCAACAACATTTGGAATACATTAACAGAATGTTAACTCATCTGCCAAAGGAGGAGATCTATGGATCAACTTTTGTTTTACCCTTTTCTGGGTTTGTTGGTATGTGGACACGATTCCTGATGGCAGCTGATCTTTAATTTTTAACAAAGAATCTCACATACACCAAACCCCAGAAGCTCTCTATCCAAGAAGCCCTGCTCCCATTTGATCCTTTTCCTCCTATCATTTTCTCAACATCTGAGCTCTAGCAGATTAGTCAGAGAATAGCACTGTGTGTACTTAGTGCTGCCAAGCCTAATACAGCCCAGTTCATTGTGAAATACTTCTTTAGCCAGACTTTGGCATGTACCTGCTACCTGCAGCTTTCATTGTTGAGTTCTGATGGAGTTCTAATATTAACTACTTAGTTATTATTCTTATTCATTAATTGTAACTTGGAATTCTAAGCTGCCATTCATTTCTCAGAATGTTTAAGGAAGTTCCTTTAGATACCTATTAGTGTTGCCAATCAATGTGAATTGCATAATTTTCTATCATCCCTAATGTATTTTCAATTTATTTTGGTTTTAGAAACAGCACAGTTAGTATTTGTGGAAAATAACAACTTGAAAAACCATGCCTAATCCAGGTTCTCTTTTCTCCTAATAGGAGAAATTAGAACATTTAATATAATTACAAGGGAGGAAATTTGCAAAAATAAAATAACTGAACACATGTGATGCTATACTTAATTACTTAATCTGAATATTTTAAGGCAAATACACAGAGTTCTCCTAGAGAATTATAACATTAATATGGAATGTATAGTTCCAAAGATCTGAGATACTTCAGAATTGAAGAGGCAAGTCTTTGTCACTAGAAAGCATCTGAAATGCTGGGAGACACCTTCCCATAAACACAGAAATCCTGGCTACAATTCCTCAATGTGGAACCACTTAAGGGTGCTGGTAATGAAGGTAGTATTTCTCCTAAACTGTCAAAATATGCCAAGGGCATTTGTTATATAATGCCATATCGGGATCACTAGTTTAAATTGCAAAAATTTAATTAGCATAATGGAAAACCTATCATTGATTTCTTAATCAGCCACAATATTGAAAATTATCATTTCAAAAAGACAAATTTTCTACATGGTTTAAATGAAGCCATCCTTTCTCCTCTTATTTGAAAATGATAAAGGTTATCTAGCAATATCATATCTAGGAGTGACCCCTAGATCACCACTGGCATGGAAACTTGGTAGAATGATATTCCTGGACTTCATACTGGCCTGCAGAGGACCAATTAGTTTATGATTCCACTAGATGGGACCATAAACATTTTCATAGTTACATATACAAGGACTCTCTATGGGTCCATATATCTTGAGAACCTGCACTTCAGGCTGTAGAAGCAATGGTCCCCTGTAGAAAATATCTGCACACAGTTTAAGTTACTTCTTGCTAGAATATTGTATAGATTGATTGTAGTTACACAAAAGAAAAATTAATGTCATTGAAGTATCTATGGTTTTGCCATCAGGAAGTGACAACCCAATTCTCCTTCTTCCTGTTGTATATTCTTGACTGTGAGTTAAGAGAATAAGGGGTATAGGGGACCTAGAGGCTCCTGTTAGTAACTCATCTGGTTTATACATTTGTTTATTTTATTTTTTAAATTATCCATGGTATTTTCTCTTCACAAACGTTTTTGCATCACATATATGGCTGGTGCCTACAGAGGCTAGGAGTGTGTCTAAGGTCCCCTGGAACTGAAGTTACAAACTCTTCAGAGTTGTGCCATCTAGGCTCTCAGAATTGAACCACAGACCTCTGGAACAGCAGAAAGTGCTTTTAAACATGGAAGAAACAGTAACTTACTGTTTCCAAGAAAGAAATTTGGAGTGGGCTCACACATATAACTTTTCATTCTACAATACTGACTTCAGATAAACTGATCCAGCAATTTTTCTCTCAAAAATAGTAGAGCATTGCCAGGTCCATCATCCATATTCAGATCTTACATTTCACATAATATTGCAATGTACACTATAGACACATATAATACATAAAATATCCTGTAGAGCACTTATGCACAAGATATTCATAATGGATTTATACACTGGAGACAAATTATGACGAACTGGGAATTCATTGGCCTAGGCATGTTTGCTAAGGGTGCACAGCACAGCAATGCAGCAGGTTCACAGGATAACCCAAACCTGTATACAGTTGGCAGTATGTCTTGGAGACATTGTGACTGGCACACTAACCAGGTTACCATTACACAAGTACCACTTAGTAGCAGGGTAGAACTGTGGGAACTGATTTTTATCCCAGGCTACCTCAGCACAATTGTACTAACCATAGCTCATATAAGAAGTGTGTGGTCTCCATAGAAACCCTGCTGCAGCCTGGACAGTGAAATACTAGGACACTGGGAAGACTTTAGAATTGCAGTTCCTTCTGGATTCTCCAGAGGATATCTGCACTCTTCTTCAGGAGGGCCTCTTCCTGAGGAGTCAGTGTCACCTTCATAACATCCAAGATTCCATTTTGTCCGAGGATACATGGGACACTGAGGAAGACATCTTCATTGATTCCATAGAGACCCTTAATCATGGTGGAAATGGGATGCATCCGCCCAAGGTTCTTCATTATGCTCTCAGCCAAGTCTGCCACAGAGAGGCCAATGCCCAGGATGTGTAACCTTTCAGCTTGATCACCTCACACACACTATCAACCACCTGCTTGTGAACATCCTTCCACTGCTCCTCATCTGCATCAGTGCCCAGTTGTGGGTTCAGAGACTTCAGGGAGATGCCGGCAACCTTCACACCACTCCACATAAGCACATTGGAGTCGCCATGTTCTCCCAGGACCAACTCATGACAGCTTAGCAGGTGAACTTCCAGCCTTTCTCCCATCAGGTAATGAACCAAGCTGAATCCAGATTGCAACTACTTCCAATAACTTGGTTTTTGGGAAAGTCACTGATTTTCCAAGCCACGTAGGACAAGATATCCACCAGATTTGAAGCAAAAGCAGCTTGCATTTTGGACTGTACTTCACAGTGTTGGGAATGATGAACTTAAAGATGTTCATGTCTTGCTGGATCAAATTAAGTCGGCTTTCTCCCTCTTGCTGATGGGCCTCTGCTGTGATAATGACCAGCTTGGAGTTTGCAGTCACATACACAATGTCTTTTCTGGAGACGATATTTGATGTTTTAAGGGAAAGGCTGCCAGGCTGGAAATCCATCATCTCTCCTTTTGTTGCCAAGTCCTTCATTAAGATACTGATGGCACAAGGCATGCCAATAGCACCAACCCCAACAACTGTAATCTTGTTCTGGGGAACCTGTACTTCCTTAAGAAGATTCACAATCAGCTGGTCCTTGAGGGCTGCCATCTTGGACTTTGAATCTTTTGAGACCACTAGTGCAGAATGGGTGGTGATGAGCAAGCAGCAGCAACAACAGCAGCAGTAGCAACAGCAGCCCAGCAGCAGCAGCGTGGCCTGGGCTTAAGGACAGTGGCTCCAGAACTGGTAATCTGTCTCTTGAAATGCAAAGTCCTAGTCCGAAGCTACATATTCCAGATAGGTGAAGTGTATTCTAAAATTCAAGCAAATGGAGTTATTTGTTGTTTCTGTTCATGTGTCGGCACCGTGATATGTATCCATAGCAACTTCCTCCTCTCCTCTTCTTTTTCCTTCTCCATATGAATGTAAACATTCTCTGCTGTAAACTTCTTTTTCAATTTGTGATTGGAATTTATATGATCATATATTCTAAAAGTTGCATAAGTGCTGAGGACAAAGAGAGGAAACAAAACTCAGAAGAACTTTTGAGACAGAACTGAATACAAGAAGAACTAAAAAGTAAAGTGTAGGGGAATGCTAGAGCAGGAAGACAGGAGTGGGTGAGTGGGTAGGGGATCACCCTCATAGAGGCAGGGGTAGGGGGAATGGGATAGGAAGTTTCCAAAGAGGAGATCTGGAAGAGGAAAACATTTGAAATGTAAATAAAGAAAATATCCAACTTAAAAAAAAAAAGAATAAAAAAATGTAAAGGCATTGGGTGCAAAAGTATTATTACATCAGAGCAGGAGGAGATAGCAAGATTAGAAGGAGAATGCAGAGTAGAATAACTTAGAAGCTATAAGGCAACTTAAAAAACTAAGAGAAAAATATTCAAAATGGAAAGAGAAAGAAGAAAAAAGAAGCAGCAGCAGAGGGAACAGAAAGAGCAGGCAGGCTTCTCCTTACCATGGATCAGAATAAGTCTTTGCTTTTTCTTCTTTTCTTTCTTTCTTTGTTTCTTTGTTTCTTTCTTTCTTTCTTCCTTCCTTTCTTTCTTTCTTTTGTAGTGGTAAAATGCCTTGACATTTTTTCCTTGCTTTATTGGATATTTTATTTATTTACATTTCAAATGTTATCCCCTTTCCTGGTTTGCCCTCTGGAAACCCCCTAGCCCATCCTCCCTCCTCCTCCTTCTTTTAGGGTGCTCCCCACCCACCACCCACTCCCACCTCACTGCCCTGGCATTCTACTACAGCAAGGTAGGCTTAATCTTATTAAAGAGAACAAAGCTTTATTCTTACAGACTTGGTTTTAATACATTTAGCAATAAAAGTGTAAAAGCATTTCTTTCTCTATGCAATAAAGATTGGAGCTCATTTTTCATCCAGAAAGAATGAGTTCTTACTGGTGCTTGGTCTTTTGCTCCATATACATATGTACATATGGGTGTGTGTGTGTGTGTGTGTGTGTGTGTGTTATGCATTTATGAGATAGTATGAAAGCTGGACCCAACTGGTTTAAATAAATATTTAAGAGCATGTATGAATGAATCTGTATATGAATTTATGTCAGTTTAAACCATATTTGCTCATGTAAAAGTTTTTCCTTCTTATGTGTGACTCTCTTCTCCTGGTTCAACATAAGTTTATTGCTGCAAGCTTCCCTCTAGCCTGACAAGGATAGGTATCTGGACAAGAGGAAAAAGACTCCAGCAAATAATCCATTACTTAATCCACTTCTGTTTTAAGATGAGGTAGTAATGCCAGAGACTGCAGCTTCTGTCCTGAGAAGAACTCAGACCAGCAGGTCAGCTACTGCAGTAAAATGACTTAGACTTAAGATAGGGAAATGTTTTATTCTTACACAGCAACCTTAAATATCTTGACCCCACTGAAGTTCCTCCCCAGCAGCTTAACTTCAAAAAAGAACCAAGAAAAAAAGAACTGCCTGGGCCTAGCCCCCGGCAGAGCATGAATTACAAATAACCTTAAAAATAAGGCTCAGAAATATTTGCATAAAAGTTAGCAGACAAAACTTGTATATAATGGCACAAACCTGTAATTCAAGAACCAGGGATGATGAAACCTATAGATTGATGGCCTATGGAAGAATACTGCACTAGTGCGCACGCGAGCGCGCGCACATACACACACACACACACACACACACCAAATAAAATAGCAAATAAGAAAAATGTTTTAAAAAGATGTAGAAACAGTTATGACTTACTTAACTGTGTGCAAATTTAAAAGTAATTGCTGTTTGTACAAAGGGGAGATAGGTCTGTATGTATACAGAGAAACATGTGCTACCATTCCACATGGTGGCATGGACAACCAAAGTATTTTAACTTTCACTTTTTATGGATTAGTAACACAGTTCATCAATTCTGCATAGTTCTGCAGTTCTTTATTCCTTTAACACAGAAGCTCTAATCTAAGATAAACAACCCAGTGGCTGGAGAGATTGGCTTGGTGGAGTCTGAAATATTTCATGACACCAAGTATATTCCTCCAGAAAAATCCTACCAGAAAAAGCTAAAGAATGAATGGGTTACAAAGTTAAGAATAAGATTATTTTAGGTTAACATGGGAAGAGTAAAGTTCAGTGAAGGAGAAAGAGGGATTAGGAGAAGAGAAAATAAATAATCTATTCTTCAATAGATTTGATACTTCCCTTCCAGCCTGTCTGTCTATCTATCTATCTATCTATCTATCTATCATCAACCTATCCATCACCTATCTATCCACACTTATAAACGGTGTTCAGAATAAAGCCATATACAAGCCATTGAAGTTAATAACATTAACATTATTATTATTATTTTTCATCATCATCATCATCATCATCATCATCATCATCATAATTTAGCCTGGTATATTAAGGTTCTTTAGGTATCATTGTTTCCAGAATTTCCTCTGGTTTAGAAGTGTAGCCCTGAGTAATAAAGATATTACATCAATATCTTTGAAAATCTCAGCAACTCCAAAGCATATTGTCAGGCTCACTCCATTAAACGACAATGATTGTTACCAGAAGTAATGTTCATGGATTTGATACTTATTGTCTAAACCTATTATTTTCAACAAGGCTCATAGATACTGTTTACAACTTGAGAATATTTCTAAATTTATAAAGACTACAATGGTGTTTTCCAGGGCACCTTACCAACAAAGCTTACTTTCACAGGTTCTATAAAACAAAATTGCAGTTACAAAAATGTACTCCAGAGTTATTTAGAAGAATACATCAGAGAATTTTTACTAACACAGTTACACATTATGGCATTTAGCTGACCATTCTTACTTTACTTTTTGTTGGTCAAATGTCCAGTGTCACTCATCTCATTATTAAATGCTCTCCCCGCCAAGAATATGAGTGAAATTATTATCAGAATGGGTATTAAGTTAAACTGTAAATCCCTTGCTGTAGGATTTATTGTCAGACATTTTCTATTGCTTCTTAAGGAAAAGTAAAATTACATAAAAGACCATGTATGTTGCTTATTAAAAATTGTACATTATTTGCTCCCATCTCTAATTAAAGATACTAATCAAGCCTTGCTCATTGTGATACATTTAATGGCTATTGCAGTATCTTATATCAAATAGTTCATCATATTTGTTTGTACAGTGAATAAGTCATTGAATTAATGTATCTGAAAGAATTTTAAAATGTTTCACTGTATCACAAAGTAGCTCTTCATATGGCTTTTCAAACTTCAATGTGTCTTTGAATCTTGGTAAAGAGTAGAGTTTCATTTGTAGCTTTATTCATTTTTATATGTGTAAATATAATCTTGTGTTTTTCCTAGTATTTGGAATAGATTTTTTCTCACATTATATATCATAATAACCATTCCTCTGCCATCTACTCTTTCCAATTTCTCCCTAATCTTCATCCCACTATCCACTGACTTTCTGTGTCTCACAAGGAAAAAAAATCAGACATCTTTAGGATAATAATAAAAGAAAATAAAACTAAAATTAACACAGTGCAATTAGACAGATTGAGCAAGCAGAAGGAAAAGAGGAAAAGATAGCATAAGAAACAAAGACCCATTCTGTTTAAATACTCAGAAATCTCATAAAAAACACTAGACTTGGAAACCATAATACACAAAGGAACTGCAAGGTAAACAGAGAGAAGGAAAAAAATATGAAATGAAATAAAATACAATAATAAATACATAAAACTTTTAAAAGGTAATGTTATGACATGGCAGTATGAGACAAATAATTTTAGAAGATACCAATGAAATGCATGTGATCCCCTGACCTCCCTTGTCTTCCACTGGGTTTATCTCAGGGATTCTGTACCTGGATTCCCTGGAAACCACTGTGAACTCAACTTTGATGAATGTTCAAGTCATCCATGTTTCCATGGAGGTCTGTGTGTAGATGGAAGAAACAAGTCCTACTGTGACTGCATAGGTAGTGGATCCATGAATATATGCTGTGAGATTTTGATACCTTATTGTTGGTCAAAGCCTTGTCACAATGCTACAACATGTGAAGACACTGTTGACAGTGGTATTTGTCATTGCTGGACTGGATACACAGGTATCCTGTGTGAGATGGATATAAAGGAATGCAGTAGCTTCCCCTGCCTAACGGGGGTGGGGGGGTGTGCCTAGTTGTCCTCAGAGGATCAATAGGGACACATTGGAGGCCTGTCTTCCTCCTTTGAACCACCTTGGAGCCTCAGACTATGTTTCTGTCAGCCTGGATTCACAGACAGGAGCTTAATACTCTGAGCATGTTCTGATGGAGTTAAGCCTCTGAGATGCTCCACCCAGTTGCTGATCATAACAGATTCAGAGACCTTAGCCAAATAGACCACACACAGGAAGTTTTGTAGAAGGCTTTGGGGAAGGATTGAGGGACCCTAAGGGCATAAGTACAGCAAAAGAAGACCAACAAGTCAATTAAACTGGACCCTTGAGAGATCTCAGATTTTGAGCCACCAACCAAACAGCATACAAGGGCTGGATGTAGGCTCCCTGCACATATGTTGTAGATGCGTAGCTTGGTCTTCAGGTGGGTCCCACACCAACTGTAGCAGGAGCTTACCCTGACTCTGTTGCCTGTCTGTGGTTCTCGTTCTCCCAGTTAGGCCTCCTTTTCTGACTTTAGTGGGAAAGGATGTGCCTAGTCTTGCAGTGACTTGAGGTACCATGGTGGATTGATACTGAGGGGGGTTGTCTCCCCATTCTTGGTGGGAAAGAGAAAGGATGGTGATGGGAAAGGCTGAGTGAGAGAGTGACTGGGAAAATAAGGGGGCTGTGATCAGGATGGAAAGTGAATGAATGTATAAGTTAATGGGAAAAAAGACAACAATGAGTTCCTTTTCTGTGGCCATCTACTGCTGTGCATACAGCTTACCCCTAGCAGGAGTTTGTTCCTCCAGTATGTCTGCCTTAGATGAAATTAAGTTTTCATTTGCAAATGGTTATCAATTGGAGATTGCTTATTCATTAGTAATGAGGGCATGTATCCACTTCTCTTTTAAGATATGGGACCCCATTTAATGTAGACTCATGAAGACCCCGTGCTTGATGTCTCTGTGAGATCACATGTGTGTCAACCTTGATGAATGAGATGGCCTTGTTATCAATGTGCCTTCCATTCCTTCTGGATTTTACATTCTTTCTGCCTCCTCTTTCACAGGGGTTCACTGAAGCTTTGAGGGGAGAGGTTTAATGGAAACATTGGTCTTTCTCTATTTGAATTCATTAGAATTGAGTACTCCAGATTGATAAGTATTACAAAATTACAAAGTCACCAAATTTAAGACCAAATAATAGTAGTGCTCCTTCCCATTAGTGTGTGTGTGTGTGTGTGCATATGTGTACACATGAATGCCTGTGTGTGAATGCTGACACATAAATAAACAGGTAAGATTTTGAAGACTGTTAGAAAGGAACTAAATACATTAGCTCTGTAAGATGGTGACCTTTGTGGGCCAGGATAGAATAGTTTTGGTCTGAAATGAAATGTTATCCCATGGGCTTTTGTGTCACACACTTGTTCTGCAGTTTTTCATACTATTTATGGAATTTCTAGAAGCTCTAAACAGCTAAGTGTAGGTGGAGAATGGTTATTTTGTATATGACTTTGAGCATTCCATCTCACACTGCTTCTTGAGTCTCTCTGACCAATGCTTCCAACATGATGTTATTCTTAAGGCCATGGTGCCAACTAACCACTCAGTGAGCCCTTTAAAATCCTCATCCAAAATAAATCATGCCTCCTTTATGCATTTTTTCAACATAGTTTTTGGTCATAGTAATGGAGCTTGTACAGTATCAAAACCCAGTTTGTAATTTTTTAAGTTTTTTTCCCAAGGAAGTAAATTATGTTCCCATAAAAAGTTTTTGGAAGTTCCCTTTGCACTTTGAACCCATGGAAATTAGTCATCTTACTATCTTTCACCTTTTTGGATAGAGTCCCTCTAACTTCATTGTAATGCTGTCTTCTGAGGGTTCCAATTAATATTTATTTTATGTTAATATTGATATTTTCATTTGTATATTGGCTTTTTATATGTGTTTTAAAATAAATATCTATTAAAGTACTCTGCTTGTATTTTAAATCTCATTATTTTTCTTTTTTCATGTTAGCTTTAGTCCTGATACATATGCTCTCTGACCTACTGATTTCAAGTCAACATTTCACAGGTATGAACACTGTGTGCATTCATCAAAAATTAAACTTCTTACTTAAATGATAGCTTCTCTTGGGATAATCACATGCAACATAATGCCTTCTTGTGATGATAGAGAGTAACAGGGACCCTAGCTTCCCATAATATGAAAGCATGTGGTAATATCTTCATAGTGTGGACTATATTATCTGTGACATCCTGTGGCTTTATGTAAACTTCATTTTAATCTTATTATATTCAACTTACTATAGTGTTTTCTAGACAATGGTTATCACAAGTATAATAGTATCTATACATTTTGAGAATTGGCCCTTTAACACAGGATTTGAAATGTTTTCTTGCAAACAGTGACATCTGCCCATTTTTATAACATTTCTTTTACTGAGAAGACTATTTTTTAGTTTAATGCAATTCTGTTTATTTTTATTTTCCTTTGCTACACATGTTTTTGACACAATAATCAAGATTAGCTACATAAACTGAAGATCTTCAGCTTGATTGATGTTTTTCTAGGTGTTTGTATAGTTTGGGAATTTAAATTTATTTTGGGATGACTTTTTCATATAGCATGAGATGAAGGCTAATTTAATTATTCTGCCTGATCATAGCTAGTTTTTCAAACAAGAGTTATTAAGTAGGCTTTACTAAATGATTCCAATGGATTATGTCTGTGAACTTCATTTTAAGACATTAAGAT
Source organism: Rhynchomys soricoides (assembly GCA_019843965.1). NCBI lineage: Eukaryota > Metazoa > Chordata > Mammalia > Rodentia > Muridae > Rhynchomys > Rhynchomys soricoides. The sequence goes on from JADRCH010000216.1 coordinate 3,065,226, forward strand.
AGAAATATTATTATAATCAAAATGTTACTCTACTAATGGATTTTGTCAATAAAATGATCAGTTTTTCCACATCAAAAGGAAATGTAAGGTAAACTATCATAATATTTTAATTTTTATAAAACTTAACAATCTATATATTAAAAACCAAACACAAGTTCTAGTCATTCCCTAAAATTTTAAAATATACCTGCATTAATTTTGAATGGATCACAAGAGTTTTGCATGTAGTCTAATAATTATTAGTTCTATGAAGAATATTCTATTTTAATGTTCATAAACAATTGTTCTATTATGTTGTAAGTGCATTGTATGGCTTACTGGAGGTTCATGGAGAAACACAGATCCCTGATCAAAAAAGTACTCATATGAAAGCCAAGAATTTTTGAGCCATTACAATTTTGTTGTTAAATGTAGCTGTTGTTTCATTTCTTGTTGTATGGACATTTTTTTAATGGATTTCACTCATGAATATTTCTACTGGATTCATAAATATTTCATGAAATTTTAGGACTGTCACTATTTTAAAATTTTATTTTAATTTGAGAATTTTGAAGATGTACACTAAATATTTTGATCATATTTCTACTTCCCTGCTTTTTCCAACTTATCCCTACCACATCCACCCCTGTGTACCTTTTAGCATTCATTCACTTGTTTGTTTTATATCACACTAAGTCTAATTAGTTCTTTACATGTGTTCATGGGTGTTGGGATGTCTGCTGGAGCAAGGATAAGCAATCAAGGACCACATGCCAAATACTATAACAAGAGCTGACTTTCTTTCCCAAGTGTCCATCAACTCTCCATAGTGCCTGTGATAGTAATGGCAACTTGAAAGCTCCTCCCTCACCTGTGCTGAATGTGGATTGACTTGATTTTATACCATTTTACAAGAACAACTCCAACTGTTGAGAGTTTTTAAATACAGTTGTCTTGTCATATTCAAAAGATGATGTTTTTCTACCCATTGGCTCTTTCCCACAGTCTTCCCATGCTTTCTTCCTAAACTTTCATGAGCCTAGGGGGAGGTTCATTATATGGATGTCCCATTTACGGCTGAGCACTCCAGATGCACTAATTTACTGCATCTGACCAGTTGTGAGACTCTTTACTAGCCACCATTACCCACTGTAAAAAGAGATGCCTTTGTTGAAGACTGAGGGTGGTGCTAATCTAGAGGCATAGAAATATGTAGATAGAAGGTGGCTCAACTCTCATCATTCTTAAGGACCAATGTCACAGTTGATATTTCTCCTGTAGGTTGATTTTTTTGATGGTCATTTAAGTTACAAAGTCACCATTCCTATTGTAAAATAAATAAAACACTGTCAATAGATAGTCACTTAATATTTTACCATCATATACTCATAGTAAAATCACTTTACTGCTGAAGAACATTCTTAATAAAGTAATTTAATTTATGTTGTATTGAATTTTAACCTTGAATTAATAATCCATATCATGAACAAACAGTGACAGGCACAGCATTTTTGGTAGTAAATATCACTGCTTATCTCAAGGAAAACTGCTTATAGAATCCCTTGAGCGTACAGCAAAACTAGTTATGATCTTTATCAACAATTTAAGTCACTGTGTATGAATGACAAATTGTTAGGAATCTGATTTTGGAGAGTGTCAGACCTCTCTTTGACAATGAGAAAAGTCTGCCATGCCAAGATAAACAACTGTAAGTATTTGCTGTCAACAACAGAATTTGAGCTTTCAAAGAAAATTGTATTTTTGGAAATTCCTCCGCCTCTGGAAAATTGACAGCTTATTGGATCCTAGAACATTTCTGAAAAGAAGAGCAGTGATAGGTAAGCATGATATTTTACATTCTAATGGAATCTGACAACATGTGGGAAAATGAGTCAAGTGCCAACTGGCAACTTATCAAGTGGTCATAGTTTTTCATATCCTACAATGTAAAAAATGAGTCAAGTCAAAGGAAAGAAAAATAAATGGATTTTAATGCAAGATTTTAACAGGGTTATTGGTATCACTTCAGGCCATACACTGTGATGAATGTTTTGTTAAAGTACAATTTGTCAAAAGACTGGACATAATATAATATATACTATGATCTTTCATTATAATATGTTATAACTTAATTTTACAGCATGTCCTTCTTTATTTCATGAAAATAAAAAATAATGACTCAAATATTGACCTTTAACTCTTCCATTACTTTCTTTGAAGTATGTTTTGAATTAACTAAGTACTTATTTTCTATGGAATCCTGCTATTTTAGTAGCATATACATAAAAAGATATAGCCTAAAGGATGGTTGAAAGCATTATAATTATGTATACATTATAGAGAGCACACCAATTGGTTTTCCAGTACCAAATGGTTATCCCTACAAAATATACAAACAAATAATATTATATATTATCAATAGGTTATAGTAAAAAAATGTGTGTGTGTGTGTGTGTGTGTGTGTGTATTTGGGGTTATACATGTATATATTTACATATACATAAAAGAATTTAGTAACAATTCATGAAAAAAGAAGTAATGAATTTGAAGGAGAGGGGAGGGTTTATGGAAATGACTGTAGGAAAGGAAGAAGAGAGAAATGTAATTATAATCTCAAAAGACTTTTAAAACTAATCATACTAAAATATCACTGTTCAATGAGACAAGTTAGATTTTGATAACTGCAAATATACTTTAAGTGTTTATTTACTTGATTGTATTTTTATGAAATTTAAAATCATGAAAAAGACAGTACATAATTTTTAAGTGCACAATGAAATGTAACAAAAACACAAAACAAAGTAAGAATTATGAAATTGCTATTTTATTGCCATGAGTAATTTTTTTATTTTTCTCCTTAATCTTTCTTTACTAGGTTTCATACAATCAAAGTTACCAAATGTATGCTATTGTTGAATTACAGACACAGTATGAGAAAGTCACGGGAACAGGTTAATCGATGAGTACATTTATACTTTGACAAAAACAAGTTTTCTTGTGTGATTATAAATTCAGTTGTGTAATTATTCCTTCTGGATTGAAATATCTCTCCTGATGTGAGGACAGAGGCTCACTAGGCTCATAAACTCTAAAGAAAAAAATCAGCACTCACAAGATCCACCAGCTTTTTGCCAATGTAAAATAAACAATAAAATAATATCTTTTATTTATTTTTTTAATTCTCTGAGCTATGAAACCTCCAATATAAATTTGCTCTCTAGACAACATCTGGCTGTGGGTTCCAGCTTTGGTTTCTGTTAGTTGACAGAGAAATTCTCTCTGATAATGACTACATAAAGCAGGACTGGTATAGCAGAATATAATCAAGAATCATTTTATTGAATTTTTTTAGACCAATAGTGTTTAGTTAAACTCTAGGTCTTTGGACATCTATCACTCAACTATCTGATTCTTGGTTCCCAAGCAGTATCAGGTATTGCTTCTTCTCATGGAGTTGGTCTCAAGTCAATCAGACATTGTCTGACTATTTCCACAAGTTCTGTGTTGCCATTGTCTTACAGGTCAAAGGTTTTGTTGCTGGGTTGGTGGCTATTTGTTCTTTCAGGATCCATCAGAGTACCTTCTTACACCAAAGAGAGTAGAACATGAGGGTGAAATTTCCATAAATGTACCAGCTTAATTTTCAACATTCAACAGTTGTGTGGGTGTTATCTTCGGCAATGGGGCCTCATGTAAGTTGGTGGAGAGAACCCTGTCTTAACATTAGCCTATATCGTTTGGGGACATATTAGACTTCATTGGCCAACAACTCAGTTTAATGAAGCCCAGTCCCTCCACTAGAAGTCATGCCTGGCTACAAAAAATAATCACTTTACCTTCTGTATTTCCCATGACTAGAAGTCCTCATTAGGATGACCTTCATTGATTCTGGGAATTTTTCATTGCACCAGGTTCCCATCATCCCTCAAATGTTACCCAATGCTAGAGACAGATCCCAGTACTCCTTATCTCTATTCCACATCTCCCCACCCCAACCTAACTGATTCCTTCTGGTACTTATTTCACAAACCCACAATATCCTCAAAATCTATTCAAGTTGCCCTTCATAGAGAAATCCATTCATCTCTCCTAGTACCCTTTACTTTACCTAACCTCTCTGAATGTATCAATTGTAGTTATCATTTACCAAATGACAAATATCTACTTATCAGTGAATATATACCATATTTCCCTTGGTCCAGCTTACCTCACTTAGGATGTTTTTTTTCCTTAGATCCATCTACTTGCCTATAAATTCCATAATGTCATTTTTTAATAGCTGAGCAATACTACATTGAATAAATGCACATGTTCTTTATCCATTCTTAGGTTGAGGAATATTTAGATTGTTTCTATATCATGGCTATTATATATCAAACAGTAATGAATATGACTGAGCAAGTGTCCCTATGGTAAGAATGATATCTTTTGGGTATGTGCTCAAAATTGCTACAGTGGGTCTATAGGTGGGTCGATTGCCAATTTTCTAAAGAACCACTTTGAGTTCCATAGTGGGTGTGTCAAGTTTGCACTCCCACCAACAATTTAGAAGTGTTCCCCTTGCTGCATATGTGTGATAGATCTTAGCTATTCTAGCATGTAGAACATGGAATCTGAAAGTATTTTGATTTGCACTTCCCTGATGGCTAAGGATGTTGAACATTACTCTAGTGATTTGCAGCCATTTGAGATTCCTTTATGGAGAAATCTCTGTTTAGAACTGTAACATATTTTTAACTGGATTACTTGTTTTTTTGTAATCTAGTTTTTTGAATTCTTTAAACATTTTGAATATTAGTCCCTGTCAAATGTGGAGTTGGCATAAAAAAAATCTTTTCCAATTCTGTATTCTTTCAATTTGTCCAACTGATGTTAGTTTTTTCCCCTTACAAAAGCTTTTGAATTCATGTCTCATTTATTAATTGTTGATCTTATGGTCCTATTCAGCAAGTCATCTCCTGTGTCAATGTGTTCAAAGGTATTCCCCTACTCTATCTTCTGTCAGGCTCAGTGTATCTGGATTTATGTTGAGGTCTTTGATCCATTTATATTTGAGTTTTGAGCATTTTGATAAATAAGGGTCTTTTTGCAATCATCTACATGCAGATATCATCATTTGGTCAAGATACAGTCTTTTATCCAATGTCGAATTATGGCTTCTTGATAAAAACTAAAGTGTCTATATGTATTGGACTTTCAGTTTGATTCCATTTATCAATGTCTTTTAAAGTGTCAACATCATGGGAGTTTTATTAATATAATTTTATACTAACATGTTATATCAGGGATGGTGTTATATCACACAGTTCTTTTATTGCTCATGATTGTTTTAGCTATCCTGGTTTTTTATTTTTTATTTTTTTTTATTCACATATGAAGTTGAAAATTTTTCTTTGAAGGTTTGTAAAAAATTATGTTGAGATTTTCATGGGGATTGTGTTGAATCTGTAGATTGCGAATAGTAGAATGAATCCTTTTACAATGTTGATCCTACTGATCCATGAGTGTAAGAGATCTTTCCATCTTCTGAAATCTTTGTTTTTTTCAGAGACTTGAAATATTTGAATTACATGTCTTTCATTTGATTGCTTACACATAATATTTCATAATATTTGAGGCTCTGGGGAATGGTGCTGTTTCCTGATTTCATTCTCAATCCATTTGTCATTTGTATACAGGCTATGGATTTTTTTTTTCAGTTGTATACTGTCATGGAAGGTGTTTATCTGATATAGAGGGACTTTAGTAGAACTCTTAGAGTCACTTATGTATACTATCATATCATCTGCAATAACAATACTTTAGCTTCTTCCTTTCCAGTTTGTATCCCCTTGATTTCCTTCAAGTGTCTTAATGCTTTAGCTAAAACTTCAAATAGTATATTGACTAGGTATAGAAAGAGTCTTGTTATGGATTGTAGTTTAATTGCTTTGAGATTTTCTCCATTTAATATGATGTTAGCTATAGGTTTGAAGTGACTTTTCTCTGTTTAGGTACATCCTTAGTGTCCATAATCTTCCCAGGGCCTTTATAAAGAAGTATTGAATTTTGGCCTTTTAGTGTCTAATGAATTGATTAATTTATATTTGTCTTTCAGTTTGTTTATATGATAGATTACACGTAATGATTTTTGTATATTGAACCTTCATTGAATCTCTGGGATGACTTAATTGATCTTGTTAGATAATCCTTTTGATAAGTTCTGAGATTCAGTTTGCAAGTATTTATTGAGTATTTTTGGATCAATGTTTGTAAAAGAAACTGGTCTGTAATTCTCTATTTTCATTAAGTCTTTGTGGGGTTTGGGTATCATAGTAACTGTAGCCTCATAAAGAAATCTAGCAATGTTCCTTCTATTTTTATTTTGCTAAGTAATTAGAGGAGTATTGGTGTAACTCTTCTTTAAAAGTCTCCTAGAATTTTGTTTTAAAGCCATCTGGCCTTAGTTTTTTCAGTTGGTAGACTTTTATTGACTGTTTCTATTTCTCTGTAATTTAAATAGGTTTATTAAAAATTGTTCACCTGATCTTGATTTAACTTTGGTAAGTGGTACCTATTGAGAAAAAAATCCATTTGTTTTAGATTTTCAAATTTGGTAGAGTACAGGTTTTGTTTTTTTTATTTAAAATAGATTCTTCTCTTATGCAATACATCCCTAGAATAGTTCCCCACCTTCTGCTTCTCCAAAATCCATCCATGAGAATCTCCTCTCCCCTAGATCCACTGCTCTGTTTCTCTTGAAAAAAGAAAAAGTGTCCTATATACAACAACCAAACACAACAAATGAAGATATGATAAATCATAGCAAAAGCCCTCCTATTGTAGCTGGAAAAAGGAAGAGTTCATGAGCAGGCAAAAGTCAGAGATACACCTCTATCACTTTTAATAATTCAACAACAACAACAACAAAAACAAAAACAAAAACCACAATGCTAATTGAAATTTTATATTTGCAGAGAACCTAGTGCAGTCCCTTGCAGGCCCAGAGCTTGTCACTGTAAGCTCATATTAGCCTTGCTTAATTAATTCAGTGTGCTATGTTCTTATTATCCTCTGTCTTTCTGACTCCCATAAGCTTTCCTTCCCCTCTTCTACAGAGTTCCCTGAGCTCTGAGGGGAGGAACCCATTGCAATCCTCCAATTTAGGCTCTGCATAATAGCTGACTGTGTCTATGAACCTTCCTTCATCTGTTGCAGGAGGAAGCCTCTCTACATTTTCTATCCTCTGGATTTCCTAGGCACCTTGTATTTCCCCTTTTATGTTTGTGATTTTGTTCATTTGGATATCTTATCTCTATCTTTTAATGAGTTTAGATAAGGGTTGTTTAATTTGTTGATTCTTAAAGAGCCAGCTAAGTTTTACTGTTTCTTTGCATTTTTATTTTGTTTCTATTTCATTGATTTCATTCCCTCAGTTTGATTTTTTCTTGCTGCCCAATATTCTTGAATGTGATTACTTGGTTTTGATCTAGAACTTTCAGGTGTGCTTTAAGTTGTGAGTGTGAAATCTCTCTCTCTCTCTCTCTCTCTCTCTCTCTCTCTCTCTCTCTCTCATGTGTGCATTAATATAGGATCTTGGTCATATGAACTTTCCTTTTACCACTGTTTTCATTTTGCATTTTGTCTCATAAGTTTGAGTATGTTGTGCATTCATTTTCATTGACTTCTAGAAAGTTTTTTATTTCGTTCTTTATTTCTTCCTTGAGTATATAGTTGTTCAGTTTCCACAAATTTGTAGGGTTTCTATTATTTCTGTTGTTGTTGAGCTTTAATCTATGGTGGTCTGATAGGATTCTGGAGATTATTTCAATTTCCCTGTATCTGTTGAGACTTACTTTGTGTCAGAGTATATAGTCAATTTGTACTAAGTTCCATGATGTACAGAGAAGAAGGTAATGGGTTTTTTTGCCATCACCTTTAATTAGTTTTGTCTGAAGTCTACTTTGTTAGTCATTAAAATGGGTCCAGTAGCTTTGTATATCTTTACCAACCCTTTAACCTCAGCTAGTGATTGATTTTGACTTTGAGATGTGTTTCATAGATGCAGCAGAAGGTTGGATCATGCTGTCCCACACATTGTTATTCTGTCTTTTTCTTGAGTAATTGAGACCACTGATATTCAGAGATATCAATGACCAATAATTGTTGATTTTGTGTTTAATAGGGGTGCCTGTGGTGTGTTTTGTGTATGAGTGTGTGTGTGTGTGTATATGTGTGTGTGTATGTCTGTGTTCCTCCTTTTGGTTTTGTTTGTATAAGATTATTTACTTCTTGAACTTTCATGAATGGAGAAATCTTCCTTTTAGTACATTTTGTAGGTCTGTATTTATATATAGATATTTAATAAATTTGACCTAATCATGGAAAATTTTATTTTTTCCTTCTATTGTAATTTAAATTTTGTTGGATACAATAGTCTGGGATGGTATCTGTGGTTTCCTAGATTTTGCAGCCTATTTGTTCAGGCCATTCTGGTTTGGAGAGCCTCCACTGAGAATTTATGTGTAATTCTTATTCTCTGTCCTTATTGGTCTTTTTCTCTTGATGATTTTAATATTCTTTGATCTGTATATTTTCTGCTTTGATTAGTATATTGGAAGTGAAATTTCTATGCTTGTCCAATCTATTAGGAGTTCTTTATATTTTTTGGACTCTTATAGCATCTTCTTTAGATTAGGACTTTTTTCTATGATTTTGTTGAAAATATTTTCTAAAAATGCTGTCTTTTTTTACCAGATGGTTTTAGCTTGTCAAAAATCAAGTGAACATAGGTGTGTGGGTTAGGGGAGGATTGTCTCTGGGATCCACAGGAGATGTGGACAAGGGAAAAGTGAAACTGAAGTTGGTGATCTACTGCAGAGCTCATGATGAGACTAAGGAATTATGTCTAAGGGAAGAGAGAGGGAGAAAAAACTCTTTGGGCAGCATACCTGGTTTTGTGACTGGTGTGTCCTGTGGTTAAGCTCAGGATATCCCTTGGAGTTGAGGGCTGAGATACAGCATTTAGCAATGATTGGAGGAAAGGAAGTTAGTAGAAGGTGGTCTAGGGATACACAGAAGATGTGGCTGGAGGAAAGAGAGAGTGCAACTGGTATTCTGTTGCAATACTAGGGAGTGGACTCATTTTTAGAGAGGAGACTTTTCTATGAAGTTTCTGCAAAGTGTTCAGTGATCTCCAAGTATACAGCTTTTTTGGGTTTTTATTCATGCATACAAGTGAGAACAAAGTTAAATAAGATCCAGTGAGACATCAAGACATCAGCCAAGGCCAATTACCTGCAACACCTATCAAGTCAGCATAACATGAATTTCGATAGCCCATCAGCTTCAGAATAATGATAGAGACCTTTTATTAATTATTAAAGCTCTAGGTCTTAGCGTACTTGTTCCCAACTAACCCTTAAAACTTAAATTAACCCATTTATATTGATCTATGTTCTGCCATGTGGCTCATTACCTCTCTTCAGTTTCATATGTCCTATTCCCTCTGTGTCTGGCTGAGGAATCTTCCAAACCAGATTCCTTTGCAGAGTTTCTATCTTTCTCCTGAACTCCCATCTTTCCTCTCCTGCCTCAGTTATCAGCTTTTCAGCTCTTTATTAAACTCATTAGATGATGTTGGAGCAAATGTTTACAAGATATGATTATAGCCATATGAATAACAATACCAAAGTCCAGTCTGCACTTAACTCTCTGCCATCATAGCAGTCAGCATTTGAATAATAAAGACTGTCTTTACACAGTGCACAAAAAGATCATTCCGCCCAACCAGCAACTATTTAGTTCATCTAGGACAGCAGCTAACAGAGAAGAGATCAGCAGCAAAGGAAGTAACTCAAAGACAGACAAGGAGGGAGAAGATAAACACATGAGCATCACAATTAATTGGACAAGCAATGTGTGATCATCTCTTTAGTTGGGCCTGGGCAAAATTGTACAGAATGTGTGAACAACACCCTCCACTCACACACACCTTTCATGCCTGGAACAGAATATCCCTAGAAAATTTACCCATCTCAAAAGGAATGCTCTCAAATATTGTCTACATTCTGCAATAAGTCTTTTTTAAAGGCTCTAGATAAACTATTCAACCATTATATCACTCTTGGGACTCCTACCACACTCAAGAATATCAGTGTCTCAATTTTCCTTAAGAAATCTACTTTGGCTTTGCTCACTCCTACTTATGTATGCCTAAATTTCTACATGACATAAGAAAAGAACTAAACAAATACTATTTCAGGTGGGCTTTGGGTGAATATTTATCATATGTAGGTTAGCCCTTAGTCCAAGACCACCTGGACCAGGGGAGGCCTCTTTATACTCAACAACCCATATGAGAATTAGGAAGGAGTTTGTTCACATCTCTCCAGAGAAACTTTAGGAAGAATATTCAAAAGTAGAGGATATTTTCTTTACTTTTCAAAATTCAGATAGCATATTAGCATGAGAAATGCTGTTATAAAGTGTACTAATCAAGAAGTATGAAGTGAGTATGTAACTGTGCAAGTGTCATAGCTCTGAGGAAGGTTTCCCCACTGCAAGTGTTACAGCTCTGAAGAGAAAGATATCCCAGCAGTCAGAAACCACGGAATACATAAAGTCACACCATACAACAAACCTCAGACAAGATATTTGTTGCAACAGATATAGAAGGTAGCTCTCTGTCTCTTGCTGGGGCAAGAAGCAACAAAGAACTGAGCAGGAGTCAGAATTTATACAGGGTTTCTTAGAGGAAGGGAGCTGTCCAGGGTAGTCTGGGATTAGCGAGAACTTCTAGCTTGACCTTAGGGAAAACTCAGTGATTATTGTAATCTTGTAGCCTAATATTAGGCAATAATAATGATATTATTATTTTTATTATTATATAGGGCAAGGCCTGGTCACTTTTCCACTTTGAGGGACTAGAAATTGCTTTTTAGAGAGATCAGGTGTGTGGTTGGGAGTAGGCTAGCCTTTCACAAATCAAGGAGCTTACAACATGAAATTATGTAAAGTCATCAAATTAATTTTATTTTTGTTGATTGATTGATTAAAACAAATTCTTCTCTCATATAGTTTATGTGGACCACAGTTGACTTCTTCTCTACCCCAGATTAACTTCCCCTGATTATCTCTAAAAAAGAATAAGCCTCCATCAGACAGCAACCAAACCAGTCTAAAACAAGATACAATAAACATTTTGTGACTGTGATGTAGTTACTTCACTTTTTGAAGGTGATTTTTACATAAATAGTTATTCATGAGTTGGTAGGATTCTCATTGGATTACCCTGGAACATAGATCCAGATATTTAAACTTAAATTTTGTCCGACAGATATATGACAGCTCTGTATGATCTGTCATCTGAATATAAAAATCTCAAAGACATAATTAGGAAGTGATATAAACAAATGATATAATTACTGCAAAACAGTATTCAGTAATTTTTGCAATAAAATATATAGAGGTTTTTTTTTTCTTTTTTTCCTTCATTTTAAGAGTGTTAGAACTACCAACAATGTATGACTGGCAAAACTGCAGAATAGTAAGTAAGTGAATATATGAATCTGTATAAGATAAATTGAATTCTGTTGTCCAGGTTTCTTCAAACAAGCTATAGGTTTGTTCTTATAGGTATACACAAATCATTGAGTTTGTCCTTCAGAGTTCACATATATTTAATGATATATTAACATTTAGCACATAGTAAATTTAGTGTTGATAAAAGTTGTTTCAAAGTTTGTATCATTCTTAAAAGAAAGCCTAATTAATACCACATGCTGTCAGAGAAACAGTTGAAATGGAATTTTCTGGTTTCTTTGGAGACTCAGTTTTGTTATGTGATGTTTATTTGGAAACTGTCTTATGAGAGGATGTTTTTTGCTTACGCCAATATATGGGAGGATGTGTTCTTGAGAACAGACATGTGATACTTTTCTGGGAGCAGACTGGAAAAAAAGGCATGTGATTTTTGTCAGAGAAGATGATCGAGAGAATACATTATGTTTGGAAAGGTTATAAGTATAACTCAACAGACAGTTGACAATGCTGGGTGGTATTAGTTCTTGCCATTCTTTGCTGATCATTGTTAGTCATGACTTTGTAGAGAGAAATGTACCAAGTACTTCTAGTGTCTGTTCCATTAGTTTTTTGCCAGTTCCACAGATTTGGACTGATTGGCAGAGCCTTGAAGTTTCTTCTGGATCTAACCGCCTTTGCTGATTTCTGAATGGTGTTTACCAGTGGAACAAACTGCCATTGCTGATTTGTGTGAACTGAACTGCTGCTATCCTGAAAACAAAGATTGGAATCATCTTAAAGAAGTATTTCTAAACAGAGCCAAATCCTCTTTTGCCCCACTAACCTTTCCTTTCCACTACCTCTATTGAATATTGGTCTAGAAGGATGGTTAAAGTTTTAAGTAAAGTAAGTTTTGAAAAATATAAGCCTAGACACAGTGAACATAGAAGGGGCCTCAATGGTGTCAATAGCAAAGTAAGGCTTTCAATGGATGATTTACCAAGAATATTAAGTTTGAAGATGGCTGCTGTGCACTTAGGGTAGAGCATCCAAGACTGAGAAAACAAAAAATCAGGTGTCACCAGCTGATGTGGGGAGGATCTTTATATTTTACTTGTTTTGAAAAAAGTTTAAGAAGATATTAATGTTTGTGTATTTATTAATATTTGAACATGATGAAGTACTTGTATGTGATGCTTATCAGGATTTTCATAGTCTCGATATTCAGGTCTGTATTACTTGCTATCCACTTTCTATGATGTACTTTAAGAGCAGTGACCTTATTAACTGTATTTTCACAGTTAGCCCCTTGATGGTAAGCTTGTAACATCACATGTGATTCTTACAGTTAGGCCCTTGATGGTAAGCTTGTAACATCACATGTGATTCTTAGCTTCTTTGCTTTGGTTTCATACCAACTGACAGAAATAGGCAGATGAATATCTTCAGAGATATGTATGTTTGTTCATAAGAACTGATAGTTATAAGAAATAATGTATTTTCTAGGGCTGTTGTTAAGATTCAGTGAGAAGACTCATATCATCCACTTCCAGAGTCATATCCTACTCAATAGAACTTAGCCCATGATATTAATAAATTACAATTGTTTCCTAATAAATGTAAATTAAATTTAGAGTTTCAATCATGAGTTTTAATTATTTTATTTTAAATGCACAATAACATCTAAATTAAAAAAAATTGTCAATAAACATTTGCCACTATAATACAGTTAGGAAACTAACTTCTACTTAATTAGAGTTAGTTACAAGTGGATCCTGGAGTTATGTTTTGACAATGAAAATGTTATCTTCGTATTCTTCTAATCAGTTGCTTATTATGATAACAAAATGGCTTCAACGTTCACTTATATAGTTTTAATTACTTTGATTACAATCATATATACAGAAAAGATAAGAATAAGACATTCAAAACTATACCATGACTTCATTCTCTTTTATAAGGAATTTTGACTTCAGTTTAGGACTTTGAGGAAAATTTGGAATTACTCATTTATATCTGCTTGCTGAAGTATGAAAAAAGTAATAAAATACTGTGCAAATTTTAATTATTTCTTTTATTTTTGAGATGGTAACATAGTTTCTCCCTGCCCTTTCCCCTCTCCAAACTGTCACCTATACCCTTCCTGGAGGTCTTTCAAATTCATGGCCTCTTTTTCACTAATTGTTGTTACAATATTGCATACATATATACATAACATACATATTCTAAATATGTTTATAAGACCTTCTCAGTTTGTATGATATTACATGTATGCATTTCTACTGGACAATCCTTTGTTATGGAATACCCAAATGGTGTCCTTTTCTCTGGGAAAGATTTTTTTCCCAATCCTCAGCAGTTCTTATTTGCTGGAAATGTTTTATGTAGTGCTGAGATCATGTGAGCTTTCCCCAATGTCTTTTGTTGACTTTGTACAGCTCATGTTTAGACAACTGGGTTAATTACCTATAAAAATGTATTTTATGTTGAGTAGCTTCTTTTTGTTCCTATCTTCATTTCTTGTCTATGTTACCTACAGACTGGGGCAGCATAAACTACATTAAATGCATTAAATGGAGACCATATGAAATGCATGTTCAAAGTAAAATGTAAATTGATTTTGAAACATGTATTATTCTGAAGCATGTCACTGTGTCATTTCAGCCTCTGAAATTAATTCATAGGTCCTGTGGGACACCATCTTTGTTTGTCCAGCCATTTACAATGTAACATTATGTTATCTACAAGGCTTATGGTCAAGAGCTGGAAAACAAGTAACAAAATAAATTAAAATTTCATAATATATCTTACTATTAATTTCATGGATGCATATATATATATATATATATATATATATATATATATATATATTCTGCCTAAAAGTCATTGTTAATAACCAAGTGGTAGAGTTAATATGAGGTAGTCTTAAAATGTCAACTGCCAAGTAAAAGTCTGACTCAGAGCTGTCCACTCACTTACACTTCCTCCCATGGGAAAGAAAATTACTAAAACCTGTCCCAAGAGCTTGAAATCAAGATGTCCCAGCTAACTGCTACAATTTGCTTCTGTTACACTGCTTTCTTATTCCACTTCTCCCAGAAACTGCTTACCAGGTTGTGAGTTCTTTTGCTTTTAAAATATCCCTGCAGAGAGAAATCAGAACTTCTCTGTCAGAACTGTCTATCCCCAAGCAATTACTTGACGGCTTAATGACAACTCTAAAAAGTCTGATTTTGCGGAGTAGTCCTTGCATTCTTTGCCCCATGACATTTCGAGGCCCTGTTGAGGTATCTGAAGGGACCCTAGCTAGCTACAACTTTGGGACTCTGAGTGGGCCATGGGCAGGTGTAGACATTACAGCCTCTTAGGAGGTGCATAACCTGAGACATTAGCGAGCTCTTTGTGTCAAAATGCTCTCAGTGTTGTAGCTCTATTGCTACCATATAAAATCTCCTTTATAATCACCAGATTCTGACCTCTGGAGATGAATTTAAATGTAGTTCTAGCTGAGGTACCTTTCAGGGAAATAAGGAGATACTGAAAACACTCTCTATATTTGTTCTGGGTGAATCTGAGATGCCATTGAACTTTCTGTTCTGTATCTGTAACCTGTGGTGGACACCAGTTCAGTTTTGTATGTTTATTATTGGTTATCCTTTTTTCAATCTGTGCTGTAATTTAAATTGTATGATGGAATCAAGAAATGAAACTATGGTAAATTCTACTACAAAACAACTTACCTTACTAGGACAATTCCCAATAGATACTGGCCACCTACCCTAATTAGAATAGAGGGACAAACAGCATAGATTCGACATCTTTCAAATTCAGAATGTATCTGCCCTCCAGCTGACACAACCAGAATTCTAACACCAACAAAGTTATGGGGGGCTTTTGAATCTACCACTAGACTTTTCTTCCTAGACCCTGAACAGCAAGCAGTTCAGAAGCCCACAAATGTGTCAAATGTAAGCAAGCTCATGCAGGGAACATCTGAGCACCTTGCTGTATTCCTGGAATACCTATTGCAGGCAGACCATAGTTAGATATCCAGAGGCACCATAGAATGCATGGGACGTTAACATTGCATTTATGATCCTGTTGGCCCTAGATATTAGAAAAAAGAATACAGATTTGAGAAAGTTGTGGAGGTACAAATAGGTCTTAGTTACTGGAAATGGTTTGCCAAGTAATTAACAATCTAGATTCTATGGGTTGCCGAAAGGATGAAAGGATTGGCTAGTGGCTGCCCTATGAGAGAGCCACTAAAGTACACTATTCCCGTGTGAAAAGTGGGAAAGAGCCAGTAGATCAGGAACCCACCACCAAAGAATGATCCATGTGTCTTCTTTAAAGGAAAAAATGACATTGGAAAAATAAGATGTTTACAAACAGAAACAAAAGGTAAAAGTAGGGAACAAATCAATTGACTTTTTAGAGAAGACTACACCAGCCAGCTGACTGACCAAGAGACGGCAGTCCAGAAAATGAAAGAATAAAACATTGTGTTATCTCTGGATTACTGACTACTTCATTGGTCTTGGAAAGTTAATTATAACTCACTATTTTTGGTTATGACTGGTGGCATAAGACCTCTATCTAAATTCAAAACTTCTAACACCTTTTCTGATAAAGGCTATAAAGATGCAGAATTGGACCTGCAGTCACCTAGTCAAATTGTTCTTTCTCTCTTCCTATTAGAAGAACCTATGTCTGTCCTAGGAAAACAGTCAGACTATTTCTTAGTCCTGTAACACAGATTCCATGGGGTGTTAGAATCTCCCAAGGCCCTGGGGTTAGCTAAACAACCAGAACCTGTAATTGTTAAGTTAATAAATTCAGCTACATCTGTTTTGGGTCAAACAATACCTCAGGGATCTAGAAGCAAAGAAAGATATTTTCATTCATATGTCCCAACTCAGGGAGTTTGGCATCCTAGCCCCTGCCAGTCACTCTGAATCATACCTCTCTTGCTTATCAAAAAACCTGGAAGCCATGATTATAGAAAGGTCTAGGACCTAAAACAGGTAAACAAGAGGATATAGATTTATTCGACGTCTAGACCAATATACCCTGATGAGTTTGAATCATCTGGAGAAATCTTGGACTTGAAAGATAATTTTCCACTGGTAGAAGTGAGTCAACCTATCTTTGTTTTCAAATTGTTCTCATTGGAGGATATAATAGCTTACTTTGAGTTGGTTACCCCAGGATTTCAAAAGTCCCCAACTGTGTTTATGGGGCTCTAAGTTCCAATCTCTTGCTATTCCACCAGAGATTTCCTGAGACAATACTTCAGAAACATGTAGATGATCTCCTCTTACCCACAGAAACTGAAGTAGATTGTAAATGAGGAACTGCTAATGGAACATGGGACCTTATCCTATAGATTATTAATCCCATCCTTTTACATCAAGGGTCAATTATCTTGGTTAGTAACTTAATGGAGGAAAAGGAGCCTGTCTCAGAGCCAGATTAGTGATATTCTTCAAATCCCAAATCCAAAGCTAAGAGGTTGGTTAGAGAATTCTTAGTAGAGGTTAGGAAGCATGCAGTAGCATGCAGTCATGATCAGACTAGGTTGGTACCTAGGGTTTGCTAGGAGACTAGTTCTGTATGATTGTGGCTATTGTATGGATAGGAGGATCAGACAGAATCTCCTTTATAGACGATGAAAGACATGCAGCACTTGTAGACAGAGAGGTTGAAAATGGAGGCTGGAGATTGGGGATCTGCAGGTATGCATTATTTTATTATAACCTACTTTTTATTTATTGAATCAATTTCTCTCTCTCTCTCTCTCTCTCTCTCTCTCTCTCTCTCTCTCTCTCT
>JADRCH010000216.1:3082548-3108580 GCA_019843965.1 Rhynchomys soricoides
TCTCTCTCTCTCTCTCTCTCTCTCTCTCTCTCTCTCTCTCTCTCTCTCTCTGTGTGTGTTTCTGTGTTTGGTGGCAGAGATTTGTGCAAAAATGTAGAACCTGTAGAGGCCAGGAGGAAGTGTTGCTTCCCCCATGCTAGTGTTAAGTTATTTTTAGATACCTAGCATTGGTACTCAGAAAAAGCAAACTTGGGTCCTCTGGAGTAGGAGCACATATTTCTTACTGCTGAGCAATCTTTCTCCCCTGTATAGAATTTTATACCTGAATATAAGGAGATATTATACTATCTGTACTGGCTTTTTGTTCTGCTGTTTTTGTTTTGTTTTGTTTTCATAGGGAGTAGTATTGTTATCTGATCCCTTGTTCTGTTCACTGAAGCAGCTGACTTATTTAATTATATAAGGCAGCTGTTGTGCAAGGGCAGCAGCTGTTTTGCATAACGTCTATTTACATTGCCATAATACAATTTGAGAGGCCATTATGACTCCATCTTTGATGCCAACCCTATATTTCCCCTGAAAATTCTGTAGGCAATGAACTTTTATGTTCATTGGAGCTTGAAGTGACAAAGTAAACAGAAATCAAATTTTGATATAGTTCCCTGAATTCATGATTTCTGCATTATGAATGAAAATATATAATTTGTCTTCTGTTTACATAGTAAGAGCATCTGTAAAGTAGGGTATTATCCAACATTGAGCATAATACTGTACATTAAGGCTTTATATTAAAACATAGTTCATATTTTTCTCCAGTCATCCTGGTTCTCCTCTCCTTTTTCACATCTGGCATGCTTCTTTCGCCAGTTTTATTCTCCCAGTTTTCAAATTTAAAAATAACACTACAACGATTGTCAGAGAAGATAGAGATGGGTTAAAGGATTATTCTGTGACTCTAGGTAGTTGCTCCCTAGTGGCACATATTTAGTCAATGAGAAATTTGACCTTTCAGAAAAATGGGCATGAAAATATCCATCCATACTCTAGGATGTAGTTTTACTGGCTCGAGAAGAAATAATATTGTGAAATGTCCTATTTATAAGTGATAAGACTATAAGAACAGCTAGACTTTGGCCAGGAGTCATGGCATAGCTAAGCCCTTCAATGCAATGAATAAGGAGCTCTCAGAACTAGACAGCAACCAGCTGAGTGATCTAATTCCAAAACCACTCACCTTCAGTTGAGCCTGGGCATGATTAGAACTTAGCATACCCTTTTTTAAAAACTGTATTGCTGATTCAGAAGCAAGGAGTTGCAATAAGGCATATTCTCTAGTTTACCAGTTACAAGAAATACTGTTTTTGGAGGTGGTATATGTTAAATAATTTCTTACATATCTACATTTACTAATTACAATTTAAGTATTCCTTAAGTGTTTGCTTCTGCAACTGTTCTTGGTCTCTTTCCATTTTCTAATGAGGCTACTTTGTTTTATTTTTCCATACTTTATTTACATTTCAAATGTTTCCCCTTTTCCAGATCTCCCTTTGGAACCTCCCCGTTCCCTCCTCCCTCCCCCCTGCCACTATAGGGGCATTCTGCCACCTACCTACCCATCCACTCTTGTCTTCCCTACTTGGCATTCTCCTATTCTGGGGGATCTAACATCCTCAGGCCCAATGGCCTCTGATCCCCCTGATGTCTAACAAGACCCTCCTCTGCCACATATGTGGCAAGCACCATGGGTCCCTCCATGTGTATTCTTTGGTTGGTGATTCAGTTTCTGGGAGTATAGGGGGACCAGGCCAGTTGCCACTGTTGCTCCCTCCATGGGGTTTCAAACTCCTTCAGCTCCTTCAGCTCCTTTCTCCAAGTCCTCCATCTGAGACCTCACACTCAGCCATTTGGTTGGTGAGAAGTGACTCTTGGGTATTTCAAACTTTTGGGCTAATAACCACTTATCAGTGAGTACATACCATGTTCATCCCTTTGTGACTGCATTACCTCACTCAGGATGATATTTTCAAGTTCCATCCATTTGACTGTGAATTTCATGAAGTCTTTTTTTTAATAGCTGAGTAGTATTCCATTGTGTAAATGTACCACATTTTCTGTGTCCATTCCTCTGTTGAGGGACATCTGGGTTGTTTCCAGTTTTTGGCTATTATAAATACGACTGCTATGAACATAGTGGAACATGTGTCTTTATTACATGTTGGAGCATCTTCTGGGTATACGCCCAGGAGTAGATCACAGAGTAGCTATACTGGCTTATAGGGTAAGGAATTCTTTTACCTCTACGACTCTGCAGCATCCCATATGCAGAGAAAAATCTTTCGAAGCCACCTTTGTAGCTACATCTCTTTATGTAGATGCCAGTGATCAAGACATACCTTTCTGAGAATAATACAAACTTAATAAATAGCACAGTTTAAACTATATTTATGATACTTAGTTTTACCCAAAATATAATGTATTATTTTACATTAGTTATGTGAATACCACCACACATATTTAAATTCTTAATATTATATCTGTATATACATAACTTATTAATTCATAAATCTTTTCCACTTTAATACAATAACTTCACTGTGTATTGAGGTATGATACCATTATTGTATACCAATTATTTTGTAACACTATTCATTCAGACTCATATTCTTATTAGCACAGAAAGTAAAAGATCTGGTCAAGAACTAGCTTCAAAGATGTTAAGAATACATTGGACTTGAAAGCATATCTTTTGACTAGCCCAGACTAGATTTTTATTTTGCCTTCTACATTAATTAAAAACATTAGTTCCCAAAACAAAGGCTGTAATTATGGGAAATTAGCTCCATTTCAAAGACTGATGTTTCCTACTTTTGACCTTCTTCACCGGTGATACAATCATTCAGAGGATATAGCAACTACATGGTGTCTTTACTTTATCTTCATGTAGATAAGGTAAGTGTTCTCATCCTGCATCTTAAAATGTAGGCGGTAATAGTTATTTAATATTGTAGAAAGTAAATGAAACAAATAAAGTCCATCACTTGAGGTCACATTCAGTAAAATGGATAAACTTCTAGGTTGTTCAGAGAAAATTAGTAAAAGTGTCTAAGGCTTAATATAGTGAAGATATTTATATATATCATATGTTATCAAGATGTTGTGTATCACTGTCAATAATTTATGCTTCCATATTTCAGTTCTTAATGTTTGATGGGTTCATCTTCATAGATCAAAGACCTTCAGTACTTCTAACATTTTTGTGCATGCTTGAGCATAAGACATTTTTTGCAGCTTTTCTAATACTGATTATGTGAACCTTTTAGGAAAAGTTTGTAATTATGCTATCAATGTTTACAGCTTCAGTGAATTTCATTTTATTATTCAATCTTTAACTTTTAGTAACTAGTGTATTGAAAATCTTCACTTTTTGTAGATTTGTTGTTTTCTCACATTGCAATGTGTCAAGTTTTCAGTAAACAGAATTAGTTGTGATAACAACTGTAATGAGATCCGTGAATTCGTGTGTTTTAGACAAACACAACTACTTGTTATCTCTTCTCTAGTGCTTTCCTGATAAGTTATTTATTTATTTATTCTTGATGATTTATTATTATGTTATGATTTTATCTCTGCAAACAGCATATTGTTTGAGGTTATTGTTTTGACTTTTTGTTCCTAGGGAAGGGAAGGGTTACAATGTATCTTAGGGTTTCCATTGATGTGAAGAGACACCATGACCAAGACAACTCATATAAACAGCAACATTTAATTGGGGCTTACAGGTTCAGGGGTTCAGTTCTTTATCATAATGGTGGGAATTATGGAAGCATTCAGGGAGGGATAGTACTGGAGGAGCTGAGAGTTCTACATTTTGTTCTGAAGGCAACAAGAATTCTACTGCATCTCACACTGGGCAGAGTTTGAGCACATTTATTACCTCAAAGCCCCTCTTCCACAGAGACATACCTACAAAAAGGCCACATCTCCTCAAATGGCCCACACCTCTCATTCCCTGGACCAAGTATCTTCAAACCACCACAGAATGAAATCCACCCATAGTCCTGGGTTTAGTGTTTGATGAGAACACTTTATACCTCTCAGTCTCTGAGCTCTGAGCTTTACTCTGTCTTCAGATTCTTTAAAATCTGCATCATTGTCATTTATAAAACTAAGAAGCTGAAAGTTAGTAGCCCTTAATAATTCTCTTAGTCTTAAGATTTAATGATTGTTCTTAGGCCTTCAAAAATAGATGTGATAAGTAAGAAGAAATTTAAGTTTGGGTCTCTAATGTCCATTTATGAGTATCTGTGTGAAATAAGTGCATTTCCAGGCTTCAAGGTGAAATGTTGAGGTCATGATATAGTAGACTATTTTAAACTATACAAAAATGTATTTTTGAAAGTTACCAGTAAGAATGTTATTCTATTGTCATTAACTCTACTAAAAGTTATTTGTCTTGATCAATTTCATTAATTTTAATTTATTGTTGTTGACACAATCATAATAATCAATGATCTTCAGTATAAACAGAAACTCAAGAAAACAGGTAAAAATCCTTGTACACTTACCATCTCTCGTCTTGTTTTAAAGAATAAGCAGTAGCCAAAGCAAAAACAAAGTCATTTTGAAGTTGAAGCCTTATTGTCATTTTAAAAGCACAAAAATTCCACCTGTTCAATTATACAAAAGAAAGCTCAGATTCTAGATGCTGGGGTGAAAACCTGCTAGATCAGAGAGGTAGACAAAGCACCAGGATGATCTTCCTACTCCACCAAAGTCCCAGAATGTAAAAGTTCTTTCTCCTTCTCTATGCTGCCTTAAATACACTTCAACTCAAAGACCTTCCTTTCTGTTTAAGTTTACTCCCTGGTTGTTGGCTACAAGGTTCACCTCTTGCCCTAGGATTGACTTTACTTAGCACTGGGATTAAAGGTGTGTGGTAGAGTTGAGCCATATCACAAATACAAGCTTACAATAAACATAAAAGTCTTGTATAACAGGTGTTTGTTAGTGATACTAATACACTACAACAAGATTTGTTGTTGTTGTTGTTGTTTTCATTTTTTCCAGTAAAAAAACACAATTTTGGGATTTGTAGTGTGATTAAATACCATGCAACACCATATGCCTTTAAACAGACTATAGCCACATTTTAATCATATTAGATATCGTTAATTGTACTAAGAAAGTGTAATGCTTTCTTATTTGTAGTGACATAATAACATTATAAGTCTGTATATGCAAGTATTTCAGGTAGTGCCCTCATATATATCATGTGTGTATGCATTTTATATTGTATTCTATAATCACATCTATATTACACTTCATTTTAGATATATGTTCTTAAAACATATCACTATATACATCATAATGCAAGTTGGCATCTCTATTAATGTTATATAAGATTATGGTACTCTTTTGTCATAGTGACATGTTTATGAGGCTGTTAACTTTTGACTGCTTGAAGGTTATAATGCACTTGATATGACCCTTCCATATTAAGTCAAATTCATAGGACTTATACTGACCACATGCCACTCAGAAAGAAAGAACAATTAAAAAGTGCTTCTTGTGTTTTAATGCATGTCCATGAAAAAGTATGAGGGATTAATTTGTCCTAGAAATATAAAGAAAATTCAGTAAATCAAAGACATAATTAAATGGGATGATTGAAGTGACAAATTTAATATTATCACTGATGTGCAAATAACATATCATAAGACTTTTTTGAGTATTAAATTGACATTTAATAAAATTAGATAATATAAAAAGTTAATTTATTATACATAAAAATTAGATGGAATTTCTCACAGTAATTCAAACGTGCATATTTTTATGTTATGTCTATAACTGCTGCTAAATGAGTTAGGTTTGAAAAATCAATGTGATACACAGGCTTTAAATTTAGAAGGCAATGATGATATTTACTTTATTAATGTTTTGTACATGATTTTTCATTATTAAAGAGTTTTTAAAACTCTATTTTTATTCCATTTATTACTATTACCATTCCATTTATTACCACTTATATTAGCATATATTAATGAAGAATACGGTGATATTATGATATATTAATGCAATCTGGAATAATAAATATAGTTGATATACTATTTACCTTTATACTTAACAGGGTCTGTGGTTATTACATTTAACATTTATTAATGAAGTTTGAAATGTATAGTATTTTGTATTTATCTTTATTCACCATAGTATACAATTGAATTTAAAATATTGACAGAACAAATCATTTTCCCCTAGCTTATTGAGATTTTATGCATTTAAAATGTCGGTTTTCATCACTCAGCCTTGTAACAATTTGTATTAGTTATTTTACTCTGAAACACCTTGGTCAAGGCAGTTTGTTGAAAGACAGTTTATTTGGGATTATGGTTTGATTGCTCACCTCTCAAACTGAAAGCGGGCAGAGAGAACAAAATTGAATTGATAAAAATCATAAAACTCTTAAAAACACCTCTAGTCACAGACTACTTCTAAGAAGGCCATACCTCTCCTGAACATTTAAATAATCCCATTGGTTGGGGACTGAGAATTCAGTACTCAGCCTGTTGATGGCATCCCATCTAAGCTACCACATCTCATTATCCATTCTTTGCTTGCACAAGCTTGACAGCTTTAGATTCTGCACTAGGTTTGAGCAAAAGGCATGCATGTTACTACTCAAGGCTTATATTCCTCATGACATCCATCAATGTTGCTGCAATATTTCTTGTTAGCTAGCCTTATGTTTGATCCAGTATCAGAGTATGCCAGACAGTAGGCAAAGCCACAGAAGGAACCTCTCTCATGTTTTGTACCTGACATCTTTCTTATTCGTTTTACAGGCAACTTCACCTCTGTAGCACAGCTTCTCTATGGAGGTACCAGTATGCCCATCACTGGTTCAAACAGCTTTATTACATACTATGAGCAATTGCAACTTATTCATGAAGGTATGGATCTCAGCCCTATGAAAATTTGCCTCTCACAGAAGCACATAAGTCCAATGGTATCTGCACTTTAGAGACTTGGTGTTCAAATATTTTAACGAGACCAATTCATTCCATTTGTTCCCTACCCCAAGAGGTGACAGTTGCACACTTGTAAAATGTTTTTCTATGATAATTTAGGTTTCATTTATTTAATGTCCTCTTAAATTAGCTACTTAATAACTAGATCCTTGATTGGAAATCTCTTACCTTAAAATAATTCATCAAAATAACTGTTGTAATGCCTTTCTGACATGTTGACATTGAAAACTGATACTTGTGGTTATCCTGAGAAACAAAGTTTATATGTGAAATGTAAAGGTCCACTATGTTCCATCCTTGTTCTTGAAAATAAAGCTGATTCTTTCAGAAATTGGAAGTCAGATTTTAGTAACTTCTGAAAACAGCAGCATTGTAGTTCATCAAATTGTTACGTACTACTGTGACAATATCTACTGCATCAAGCCTGGGGAACTGGAAGGCCACTGTATTTCCCTGCCAATTATCTGCATTGACAGTGACAGGCACTACAAAACTATCATATGTGAAGTATTTTGACTTAACTGGAATAATGAACATGCAAGGCTTGAGGTCATTAAGCTATCACCTCAAATTATAGTCAAAGATGCAGAGAATAGCCAAAGAGTCTAAAAGACTCTATTTCTGGTAACTTTGAAGATATTATATGTAATTTTAGTTATTCTAGAATTAAATTGTCACCTAAGTTTAATGTCTTATGTTCAAATATAATTTTTACTATTTTATTTAATTTCTATTAAAGAATGTGATGTCACATTAAATTTATAAACATAATCCTAGGTCCATACATATTTACTCTAAAAGTCAGCAGCAATTAGTATTTTACAGTTCTTGTCTTTTGCTTCAACTAATTTGTTTTTGTCAGATATTGCTCAATAGGGTTCAGATGACAAAACAGAGTTTAAGAGTTTATAGAAGCATTTTAATATTATGGGCACTTATTTATATATGTTGATTTGCACATTAAAACTGAAGACAATCAAAGAACATTTGCACACATTTTCCCATTAGTTTATTTAATTTTATTATGGATGTATTATAATACATAATGGACATATATATATGTGTGTGTATGTGTGTGTGTGTGTTTGCATACCATCATAGATGTTTATAATATATAAGAATAATATTACAAATTTGTTTACTATAAAATATAATGACTAATATGCGATCTAATTATGCATCTGATTAATTTTGCATACAAAATAATTATATTCATCATTGCATTTCAAAGAGCTAGAAGTCACCATTTAACAATGATATGATAACACCAGTATCGAGAAAACATACTTACATTTTCCTCTAAAGTGTATATATATTTGTGTACACACATATGTGCATAGAGAATATTCTAGTCTTCATTATTCCCGATGCCATGAGGAAGTTGTCTTTTCTAGATTTCTTATAGAGGATTATTTATAGCATAAAATATTCTTATAATGAGAAGTTAGCAATAATCTATAAGTAATTCATAATACTAGACGACAATTCAATATAAGGAAATTAAAATGCCATAGCTGTTAACTCTTGTTTCCATACTAACTGGATTTAGTAAGATATATGTTACCTAGTTACTAGTACATAAATATGCAGAAAATGTAGTATATATATTATATATGTGCTTTCTCTAAAGTAGTTGCTATTAGCTATGAATATAGTTGATTTCTTTGTCAACAAAGGTAAATTAAGTGTGTTAGAAAAGAAGAATGTTCAAAACAAAGGCGCTTCGTTTTATTTTTACATGAAAGTTTCAACTGACTGTAATGAGCCATTTCAATTTTCTTCTCAATCAGAGTCCAACTATATTTAGAAGAGCTATATGGTATTAGAAATAACCAGTGACATATCTAAATGTGTGCTTCTGAAATTTACACAGACATTTAAAATCTAGTATAAAACTTTAACTGATGGGTTTAAAATAAAAAGTCAACGTTTTCTGAAAAATGATGCAGGCAAATTTCAAAGCACAAGGAAGTTATTTTTGTTATATAAATATTGTGCATATATTCTATGACATTTTTGATTAATTCCTTTAAAGATTTTTCTCTTTCATTTTGCCATGCCTTTGGAGAATATTATTACATATTATTAAGAGTGAAAAGTGGGTTTTATTACTGTAGAAAATAATGTAGCTATTTTTACTATGCCTTAAATCATAAAAATGATTTATGGGCATCAAATCTGCAACTGAATTTATACTTCTCTGTTTCTTTCTTTTCAGCCCATTGTCCTTGATTGTTATCACAAGGTCCTAAGCACACCTTCTTTTTATGGAATGAAATGTTATTATACAGACTGCTAAGTTATTAGGAAGCCAGTTTTACCTGACAAGAATGTGACTATGCTCAAATGTATCCATTTACATGCAATAACTTGTGCTCTATAGCGTTTCTTAGGCATTATTCTAGAAATTATTTGTTGTATAGAATTGGAATTGTATTTTAAAAAGTAATCTTGCAGTAATCACCATATGAGTAAGATTATATTAACATTCTCTGTTTATAACTTTTTCATATGGAACTTTTACAATTGAAAAAATAAACCCAACCATTAGAACCTAGAGACAAATCATTGTTGTTTTAATCTAACTTTATTTTTTTACTTATTTACTTTACGTCCTGTTCACTGCCCTCCCCCATACCCACACTCAGGTCATGGTCATCCTCTTTCACAATCCTTCCTCTGTCCTCCCTTCTTTTCTGAGTGGTTGGGAAGCCTCCTTGGTACCCCGCCACCCTGGAACTTCAAGTCTCTGTGAGTCTAGTTGTTTCTTTTCCCACTGAAGCCAGATAAGGCAGCCCAGCTAGAAGAACACATAGACAACAGGTTTTAAGATAGCCCCTGCTCCAGTTGTTCAGGACCCATAAGAAGGTCAAGCTACACATCTGCTACATATGTGTGGGGAAGCCTAGGATCTGTCTGTGCATATAGTTTAGTTGGTGGTTCAGACTCTGAGAGCCCCAAAGGTCCAGGTTAGTTAACTCTGTTGGTCTTCTGGTGGAGTCCCTATCCCTTTTGGAGTTCATAATCCTTCCTCTCATTCTTCCATAAGAGACCCCAAACTCCATCCACTATTTGGCTGTGGGTATCTGAGTCAGCTGCTGAGTGGACAAGGGACAACATGGTCCTGTCTGCAAGCATACTAGAGTAGTATTAATAGGGTCAGGGATTGGTGCTTGCCCATGTGATAGATCTCAAGTTAGGCCTGTTATTGGTTGGCCTTTCCCTCCGTCTCTGTTCCATCCCTTGGTCAACATTTTTGGAGACAGGATAAATTTTGGGTTGAATGTTTTGTGGGTAGAGTGGTATCTGTATCTCTCCACTGGGGTTCCTGTCTGGATACAAGAGATAGCTTCTTCACAGAGCTAAGGTCAGCCCCCTTAATTCTTGGGTGTCTCTCTTATCCCAGATCTGTGTCTTGTTCTGGAGATGTCCCCTACCCTTCTCGCCCTAGTCAGTTGCAGATATCCATTCATTTTCGCAGTCATCTGGCTATCTCTCCTGTCCCTTTCCACACCTAATGAGATAAATCATTACTACAGCTATTGTAAGATCCTATTTTTGTATGTTAGAATTATATTTTCTACAATATTTGGATATTTTAGTAAATATATTAATTTACTTAAAATTATAGCAGTTGTTAATACTTTTTACAAACTTAAACCCCAAAATTGGAAAAAAATTCTCATTATCTGATTTACATTACTGTATCTTCCTTACACATTGTAGTCTAAAAACAATAGATTATCATGAAATATATATTAGTTTTCCCATAAACATTTGATTTAAGATTCAAATATCTTTCATTAATTTGTTGATTCAAACGCAAATCAAGAAATATTACTGTATGAGATAATTCCTCTAACTAAATTTCTTGGTATGTAAAACAATGTAGAATTGCTCTTTGTGTCACATTCTGTATTATTTGTAGGGCATGGGGTGATACCTAATTTCACAATATTTACAAGTATTTACAAAAATCTTGTATTAAATAAAATTTCAACTTACAAAATTACTATTTTAAAGGCTGGAGTGATGGCTCAGTGTTAAGAACATTGACTGCTCTTCTAGCGGACTCAGGTTCAATTCCCAGCACCCACATAGCAGTTCAACAGCTGTAACTCTACTTCCATGAAGTCTGACACCCTCACACAGACATTCGTGCAGGCAAAACAGTGATGGAAATAAATAAATAAATCAATACATGAATAAATAATAATAAATTACCAATTTAATTAAATGAATATATTTCTGAAATTTGAACTCTTAAGATGGCATATGAAAATATCTAGATAAAGCTTAAAAAATTATAGCATGATTATATAAATTCATTTTAATTATGTCTTTTAATCTTAGTGCTTTGTGCATTATCTCATTATGTAATGTTCAGTCTTTACCACTGGGAGAGAAACCCATGGCTCTACAAAGAGCTTAATACATTTAGCTATTTTAAGAAGGATTTTGATATATACTATTTTTAAATGTCAGAAATTTTTTCTCAATCTTTGTGAAGATAAAGGAAATTATAAGGTCTGTGTTAACTCTTTAAAATTACTTACATGAAGAGTAAGTACAAATGAGGATTTAGGATTTTGATAGTGAACTTGAATTCAGAAACAGCCAGTATTTATATTTAATATTCCAAATTAACTTGAGAAAGTGTACTTTTAAGAAGGTCAACATGATTGTGAACAGAATAGATATCAGCCTATTAGTATGAGTATCCACTTAAATATCAAGAAAATTAAATTTTTTTAAATGAATCAATTGCATGCCAAATGAAGACCCCAACTAATTGTATTTTAATCAGAGCCAGAAAGGTTACTCAGGCAATAAGAGTGCTTGCTGTCTCTGTGAAGCCCTGTGTACCATCCTCACAGTCTACGGTGAAAAGAAAGAAAGGACTGCCCCAAACTGTTTCCATAATCTGAGGGGAAAAGCTCAGCCAAAAGGAATGAGTGATGTTAATTCATTTCTTTTCATAAAACTTGGGGTTAGCTTTTGATATCCACAAAGTAGAATTTAAATTAAGCTTTGGGATCCTTGATGGATTAAAGGAAGCTCACAACTGACCACTCCCATTTTGATGAAGTCATTTTAATAATCTGAGACATGTTGTGGTGCCTTGAAAGAAATAACTGTAAACATGCTTGCCATGCTGATAGTAAATCACTGTAATTACAGACACAGAAACCAGGATATAACTCTTTGCACATTGATTGTCCAGCAACCAGCACAATGGAGTAAAAAGTACCCAACCAGTGACAAATTGACAGCTTACTGATGGCAACATAAGTTTTGACACTTGAGTCCTTAGTTCAGTGAAAAACAAGATTGATTCTCTGCCTTAAGTGGTCCTCCACTTGCTCTGAAAGATTGAGCATGGCTTGTAAAGGAGAAACAGCTTTGAGGGTGGATTATTGTGTCTTAGAAGATTTGAAACCTATTAGATCACCAAAAAAGAAAAATTGGAAATATTAAATGACAAAAAAAAAAAGAAAGAAAAAAACTCCATCTGAAACTTTTCCCATAATAACCAAAGTATGAATAATGTTTTGGGTAAAACAATCACAATTAGGATATACTAGTTAGTTATGCATTTCTTCAATAGAATGAATTGAAAGAGAACTCTATAAATTTGCTTAAATTTTAATTTCATGTTACAAATTAGTTGCCTTATATAAGACAAACTACTGGTATTGTCAAAGTAAAATGTGAAGTTAAAAGCACACATGCATAAATCATCAGAATTTATAGAATCAATAAGTTACTTTGGGAGTAATTACTGACTTTTATCTATACATCCAGATATTTATAGATTATCATGCCTACCATAATGAAGGATAAAATATAGTATAAAGAAGATATAACAATTATGAATGCTGCCAGTAAGTAATATAGTTACTATGGATGCAAGCACTATTTATAGCTTAGCTATACATGCCATGAAGTGTCAGAGAATATAATTTATTAATAAAAAATTAGGGCTGGAGAGAAAGATTAGCAGAAAATGGGATTGTCCAGTCATGCCAGAGGACATGAGTTACATCCACGCATCCCACTTTGTGCAAAGAGTGAACTGGTTTGTGAACATAGTGCTCTTACATCCATATGTATGCTCTTCTGTGTGCACAAATAGATCTATGAGTGTACACACAAATAGACACATGTACAAAAAAGAAAAAATTTAAAAAGAATATTTACTAATGTATTATTGCACTGATATCTTTATTGACATTTTCCACATCTATTGTGAAGAAATACCTCAAGATTTCAACATAATTTGGGTTGATAAGTTGTAACTGTTTCTGGTATAAAGTAAACATTAAAAGGCTTTTGTTGTGCAGCTGTGCTTAGACACAAGAACATTTTTAATTTCTATTTTATCTTCATACCCATTAAAATAAAACAAATTTTCTAATGATGTTATTATTTCAAAAATTTAATGTAATATTTTGCTGGGAACATTGAAAACTAATGGAGATTAATAGAGATAAGACATTCAAAACTAGTGAAATTTGTACTTCAACACAGTCACCATTTTAACCTATGGTTTGAATTGGCAAGTACAATAATAATGTGAAGATACAGATATAACTTTGTATAGAAACACAGTCAGCATGTGAAAATATTTAGATGATTGTTCTTCTCATTAGGATGATTTTCACCTTGACCAGGGAAGGACAGTGTGTCCTTCTTGATGGCTATAGCAAATTCTGATAAGAGCTACTTCCAGAGAAAGCACATAGTACATATCTCCAGTGAAAGGACTTCCACAGCTGCATGTAAGGGCTAAACACAGATAACACATCTGGGATGTAAATCATCTAATATGCTTATAAAATTGAACTATATTGAAGTATTTTCTAAATTATAATTTAATTTAAATTTTACAATTTTCTAGTCTGATTATTTACAGATTTTTAATGGTATTGGTAATATATTACTCACTTTAAAATGAAAAATACCAATCATTTATATGAAGATAAGTTTAAAATTCAAAACCAATTATCTGTTTTACTTAAGTGACTACAGACTTCTCTTTTTCTTTCTTTCTTTCTTTCTTTCTTTCTTTCTTTCCACTTTCTTTTCTTTCTTTCTCTCTGAAACCCGTCTTTCTCATTAGCACTGGCTGCCTAGATCTTGCTAGGTAGACCAGGCTGGCCTCAAACTGGTGGAACTCTGTCTGTCTCTGCTTTACATTTGCTGGGATTAAAGGTATATGCCACTATGCTTGGCTTCAATGAGTATATTCTTAAATCCTGCACTTTCCACAAAAAAAAATACAAATATTATAAAATAAAGACAGTGATGCATCTTGATAATTTTAGGTTAACACATTTGGCCCGATATAATTATCTTTATTAATGTCAATCATATTTTTAATAGAAAACAAATTTCTTTGTTTTATGATTTAAATCATATTTTGGCTTTTATATGTTCAATGAAGAATGAAAAGTCAATAACCCCAGTGTGTGATATGAACTATGTTCTTTTTCCTCCTTCAGTCTATTGCTCAAATGGTTAACCATTTATTTTCAAGAAGAACATCTAATTTTCATTTAATTCTGAAATTCAAATTCATTGAATGCAATGAATTGCATACAATGAATACAAAAGTAAAGCAATTACAGTTTCTATCCCAGTAAATATAGTTTAAAATACTCCACTTATTCTAAACTGATATAAAGTAGATGGATGAAATATATAGTATCATATGTCTCATGAAGTGAATTTAATTTAAAAATTTAATAAAATATGAATTTTCATAAGTCTAAGCCATATGGTT
This sequence comes from Rhynchomys soricoides, assembly GCA_019843965.1. Taxonomy (NCBI): domain Eukaryota; kingdom Metazoa; phylum Chordata; class Mammalia; order Rodentia; family Muridae; genus Rhynchomys; species Rhynchomys soricoides. The sequence goes on from JADRCH010000216.1 coordinate 3,097,300, forward strand.
AATTAGAAATAATGATAAATAATGTAGCTCATAATTATCAAACTGCTGCAAATTGTGGCATAGACAACACACATACACACACTAAGAATAACGAAAACAAAACTTCAGAAATCTTGGATTAAGTCCACCTTGACTTGGAAATGTTTCTGAAATAAGTCAGTATTGATTCTGTGCTGAGTTTTGAAATGACTTTCTAACATCTGATCCATCAGGTCATTAGAAGAAAGCACTGTTAGCCATCTGATCAATTCATTTGTAATTTACAGTTACAATGTGGTCACCTCAACATTCTCTATTCTTTTCTATTTCTACGCAGGACTTCAGCCAAACGGAACAGAAGAAGGCAGTCTCCTCTTGTTTTTCCAACATCAAAACTTACGTCAAGAATGATTTCTGAAATAATTCTTTTATAAACCTCACTGTAGTTACAGAAAAGGAAAAAAAAATCATCGATGATAAATTTTGTTTACAAACTGCTTTTTTTCATTATTACTAATATTGCTCACAGGAGAATCACAAAGGACATTACAATGAAGTTATGCATTCTTCATAGCTAAGCAGTCAGTTGTGAGTCAACAAACACTGAGAAGGAAAAGAGACAATAACTTTAGACAGTGCTGGGGGAGAGCAGAAGACTAAAAATTCACTATGTAAAATTATTTTTGACAGAGTTTCTGAATGATTGTCATTTGCATAACAGTGTAATTTCAATATTTATAATTAAATTGAGGAATAAAATAGCTTATTTATGGTTATGCAACCTGTCTTATAAAGGGCATAAATACTCTTTATTCTTGAGGGGAAAAAATCTACATAGATTTATCTATGAAGATATATGGAAATATGTGAACATATGCTTATTTAAATAAAGTAATCATCAAAATGAAAGTCAAGTTTTCTAATTTCTGAAGATATTAGGTTAATACAAAATGAAATTTAACTTATAAAAATCACTTTGAATCTCTACGTGTTTTTTATGCATTTCCCCCTCTGGCTCCTTTTTTTCTATTTGCTTTGCCCTATTCCAGTCTTTTGTTTTGTTGTTTTGTTTTTGCTTTATCTTATTTTATTACCATTCTGTAGATGCCAGTCTGTTTCTAAGTAGAGAGGATTTGGATGGGAGGGGATGTAGGGAGAAATTTGAAGGAATTGGGTGAAGAAAAACCATAATCATTATATGTATTGTGAAAAAAATCTACTTTCAATGAAAAATAGAAAAAAAACGAAAAAATGAAAACATATTTTTAGGTTTGAGTTTTAAAATTAAAAGTAATTTTATATAAATATACTTTACTTTTGGGAGTTCCATTCATGTCTTTTCTCAGTGAACAGTGCTAAAATGTTCTTTAAATCAAAGTTACTAGACAATTCTATGAATGAAAGCTGACACACAAACCACAATTTAACAAAAATAATGCCTCCAGAACAAAAACATTGTATAATTGATGCACATAAACTTGCTGTATTATTATAGATTAGCCTGGTAAACACTGAAATAAGGATTAAAATAATTAGCTTAATCCTTCCCTCCCAATAGTCATATAATGTGAGAATTAATTAATTATAGGGATTATGGAGACAGGAAAGAGCATCTTGGATATATGATCAGAAATTATTTTGCTAAGTTTGGTATATCCTTAGCTACACTCTAATTTATTTCTAGCCACATTGTTCAGTTATATAAATCTTCCAAAATTACTCACTTCACAGTAATATTCAGAACAATGCCCATAGAAGGCATCAGAATTATGTTTTTCAGAGTCTGTGTGTATTGACGTACTGTTGAAAGTTTTCTGCAGTATGCAAGTGCCAATAAAATTGTCTCTTACTACAGCAATATCTTAATCTTAAACAACTTTTTTCTAGTATGATAGAATTAAAATGTCTCCAATATTACTATGGTAGTACTTTTACTTGGTGCTGTACTGTTTTTTTTTTTTTTTTTACTAAGTTATGAGAAAAATTTAAATCTCTTAAACACAGGCTACTAAGTTTATTTAATTTTATCTCATAGTAACCTCAGTGTTTAGGTGATTTATCATTTGTATTTTTTTTAATCATACATATAGACATGATTTTTCCATGCTCCACTAGCTTAGAAATTCCCTCTCTCTTATCTATATTGACTAATGGAATGTCCTGATGATATGATTGTTTCACACATGTTTTATATCATATTATTTTAATGAACAGACATGACTCTCAATCTTAAATAACAGTCCATCAGTCCATTATAACTTGAATAGAAAATGGAACAAGTTTGCCTTTGCATTCTTAATTAAAATTGGAAAGAAAATAATCATTCTTTAAGTTCTTTGTGATATGTAAGTATATTCTTAGTTCTATTCTGTCACCCTCATTTTGGTCCGAATTGTCTTTGTTTCTTGGCAGGAATGCGAAATTGGGAACTGGTAATGTTGTATGTGTGTGTACATGTGTGTGTAGTCATAAAACTCAGATTTTACACATACACATTTATACTTACACACACACACACACACACACACACACACACACACACACAGGGCCAATGAAATGAAGTGGAAATGAAAGCCTTTGCAAATTTCCAAGGAGCCTAGAAAACAGAACCTTATAGTTCTAAAGTCCTGAGAAATTATGAAACAGGAGAGATTTGGTCATGCTGTGAGTACAATGGTGTTTTGCTCTTTGCAATCCCCAGTAGACAACATAAGATTCTACAATTGTATATTGTTTTGATGACAGCGTTTTACAACACATCTTCAGTTAGTCAACATTTGTTATAATGATACAGTGAAACAAAATAACTCAAAGCAGTTTACAATTCTTCTTAATTTGATTCAAGTATCTATTTAATTCTTCTGACAAATCTTACCTGAAATTGGCTATAGGCACTGACTTTGAAGAATCACATATTTGTCATCCTTTTTGGTCAATGATGGTACTTGATGTACAAAGAAAAGCCAGCATCTCCAGTGTCCATGCTTGCATTTTTCTGCTAGTATCCTCATAATCAATGAAATCACATGTACATTTATAGTTTAATAACAGCTATAAGAAGTACATTTTATATAGTTTGAAGAAACTTTAAAAGTCTAAAGCTCCTTTCTCGTTTCTTCCTCTTTCTGTTGGTTAGTAACACATAGAGAGAATGAATGAAGGAAGGAAGGAAGGAAGGAAGGAAGGAATGAAGGAATTTATGAAATAATCTTATTTCAACCTCATTAAATAATTTAATATTTGACATTCAACCCTTTCTTCTATACTTCCTTCAGATTTGTTTCTGTGAATTTATATTATATATATATCATTAATGCAAAAATATTTGGTTTATGCTGTGATTTTTGATGATCAAAACAAACAGAATTGACACCAGTATTTCTAAATAAATTAGAACTGGCAAGATGGCTTAGCAGGTTAAGAGACTTGCTATTAAGCCTGAAGACAAGATAGATTTTCTGAATCCACATGGTTGAAGGGAAATATCAAAATCCACAAAGTTTGTCCTCTGCATATGTCATAGAATATTGTCTTCTGCAAGCATAAACATACACTATTAAAAATGAAACCTATAAATGAAAACAAAATATGATAGCTTGTACTAGAGATTTTTAACAAGATCCTACCATCAAGTGCTCATAATGATTGATAAGAAGTGTGCTGAAATCTCTAGGAGGCTGCATATCACGTTTGATCAAAATCCCATTTGTTTTTAATAAAGATAAGATAGGGAGAGAAAACAGCCAAAGTGAGATGTCAAGTCCTTGCTGCTTCTGATGCTAATGATAAAAACAACCTATGCAGCTTGTGGTGATGACATTTTAAGTCTTGCAGAAGGAAAAAAACGAAAACAAGAAAAAAAATGTTCAGTGATGCTGATTGCCAACTTGATTCATATGCGAAAGAAACATCTTCTATTGCACTGTTACTTTGCTTGTTTCATTTTTAATAGTATTTAAAAATTATACTCCTGTATTACTGTGTATGTAAGCATGTAAGTTTGTGTTTGAGAGAGAAAGGGGCGAGAGAGAGAGAGAGAGAGAGAGAGAGAGAGAGAGAGAGATAGAATTACATGAACATGAATGCCACAGTACCTGTCTGGATCTAAGACAGCAACACAGCAACATACAGGAACCAGTGCTTTCCTTCTACCAAAACATACATTCTAGGAATAAATCAGGAAGTCAGGTTTGTTGACAAACATCTGTTGGCCAATTGGATCATGCCACCAGACAGAACTGGTAAGGTTGAGTGAGCACAAAGCCCCTGAATCTCAGAAACACTTAACCAAGACACCCCACTGAAAGCAGCATGACAATCAGTCACATAGAGAAAACATTGGCAGCTATATCCCCTTGCAAATAAAGCATCACTAGCATATCAATCTAAGCAAATGGGAAGCATCTATCCCTGGATCTCACTCTATTCCACAATGTTTATATAGTCTCTATTCACATGGAATAAAGTGCACAAGTTATTTTACGGAGAGTCTTCTGAGAGTGACTGTTTTACTGTTTTATTTTAGGAAAGAGTTCTCTCTCCAGAAGCATTCATCCCTGGACCTTGGACCTGCCTTGCAGGCCTGGGTCACACCCTTGCTGTTGCTGCTGCTACTGCTTCTGCCATCATCACAGACCTCCAATGTCTCCCATCACCCATGTCATCCTCTTGCAGACATAGGTGTTGTTACAATAGCAGATGAGACCCATATCCTGGCTATCTACCTGCAAGGGCTGGCTAAACCTCCTCGTTTTGCTTCTGAGAATGTTAACACTTTGGTCATTTCTGGCAGACCAGAGACCCGTGGAGGACAACAAACATCTTTACTCACTGAATTATCTTGCTAGTTCTGTTTTGGTGATTTTTAAAGCTAATTTTCTTTTGAAAATAAATATGTGACAGTAATTATTTAGAAAATATGAAATATGAATTAATTAAACTATAATTATGCAAAATACATTTAAAATAATGAAAAATATTAAATTAATGCAGGGGAGATGTATGTGGGATTATGTGTACATCATACTCTTTCAGAAGAACTGAGATGAATTTCCAGCACACAGCATGGGTGGCTAACAACTGGCTATAGCTTCAGGGAATCCAGTGCTTTTGGCCTCTGCAAGCACCTGTACTCATGTATTCAACACTCACACTGCAAAATATACATATCCACACAATTCTAAATATAAAAAAGGTGTTTTTAAATTGTATTATGAAACCGAGATTAGGATATTTTAGGAAAAGAATCTTAAATTTGTAATGAATGTAGTTCATGTTAATGGCTCTTCAAATGTTGAATGCTATACAATACACCTGGCTGAAGAAGTCACTTTCTTTCCCTCCCAGAAAGAAATGGCTTATGCTTATTTGTGAGTACATCAGGGCAAACAGCTGTTCTGTAATAATTTTAGAAAAATGATAGTTCAATTTATGCAGTAACTCTGAAAGTTCACAGTGAATGACTGGGTTCACTTTTATCTTTAATTGAAAGACTATATTTTTGTTACTTACATGTCCCTTCCTCTATTCCCTCCACACCTCTCATTTACCCCTCCATGCTCTCTTTCAAAGTAATGGTTTCTTTCTTCATTAGTTGTCATTGCATGTGTACATGTATATGTTATAGATAGATAGATAGATAGATAGATAGATAGATAGATAGATAGATAGAAAGATAGATATTCCTAAGTATAACCTGCTTGGTCTTTATTATCCTAGCTTTATGTATGTTTCCAGGACTGAATATTTGATAATGAATAATTAATTGGCATTCTCTTTCAGAAGGAAGACTATCTCCCAGCTTCTTCATTTTTGACTTACCTCTAGTTCTTTTTGTATGGTTGGGCAGTTATGGATGAGATTTTCCCATCCACTCTGGCATGTCTATTGTTCCTTGCCCTTGCTCAGTTTATGTATTTGCAGTCATGTTGGTGAGAATTTATGGGTGGATCATCTAACATTACGAGAAGACACAATGTCATAGCAAACTCTATGAGTCTCTGGCTCTCACAATCTCCCCACCCCATCTCACACAATGTTCCCTTAGCCTTAGATGCAGGAGTTGTTTTGTAGATGCATCCACTGGAACTTGTCTCCACAATTTTGCATTTTGATTGGTTGTAGTTTTTTTGAGAAAGAGAAAGTTTCTTTGATAAGGATTGATTACCACACTTATCTCTGGGTAAACGTACTTAAATATAATTAAGTTTTATGTTGATTTGGAAAAGTGTTGAGTAGGTTCTCCTCCCAGACCCACAATCTTACTAGCTATGTGTGTTTGGTTTTTCAGCAGCAGGCAAATTTTCCCTCTTGAGAGTTGTTCATGTTCCTATGAACAGACAGATATTATTAAAACATGTCTATGTATTTATGTATATAACTTCATAAAAGTCTTTATTATCATTTCTACCATAATAGAAAAGAGAGGCGAATTGAAAATAAGTCTTTAGTAATTCAATCCCACAGTCAATGGGATAAAATGAACAATACCAGACATTTATATTCAAGGACAGCCAGAGACAACATATTCAGGTAGATCTTTGGGTATACATAGAATAGCTACAACAGGAGTTTAATGGTGATAGCTACACAAAATTATTCAATACTGCATGATATTTAATATATTTTAGGTCAATGGGCAAAAAAACCCTTAGGAATTGATATACAAGTAAAGTATACTCTTGTGCTCTCACTAAGCCTGTTACATAGGCCATCCCACTGATGTGATGGTGAGTCTTTTCAATGTAAGTTACATTTTTCTGCTGCTATAACATTCTGTGATATCTAGTATAATTTCAAGCCTCTTTGTCCATAGTCTGAGCATACTCTAAACAAGTGAACCTGGGTCTTGGGCTGTGAATAATTTTAATAAAAGCTATTAGGAATTTTTTGTGTCTACTTTGAGCTTATGCTCCTGAAGCAGAGGGCAAATGAAAAGGGGGATTGTTAACTGGGAAAGAAGATGCTGAGGTTTCCTTAAATAATTCCCCTTCATGAACCAGAGATAATTATAAAGGATCAATTATAGTAAATATGGAAATGTGAGTGGAAGAAAACTGAGGCTTGTTTTTGAGGTAGGTATGTGTGTGTGTGTGTGTGTGTGTGTGTGTGTGTGTGTGTATGTGTGTCTTTTTTAATTCCCTTCTAAGGCCACTATAGAGTAAACAAGACAGTTGGACAAGCCAGATAGTCAATTTAATACAGCACTCACTCTCCAGGACCAGCCTTCAGAGGACCTTGATGTAAGTGAGTACCTCTTTAAACTTGGACCACAGGTTTTCAATTTGCTTTCCCTTAATTCAAGCTGTGTGGGTTGGATAAATCTTCAGGAAATGAAATTAGCTAATGTTCTGGTAAGTGGAAAGGTAAATGCTGTGCCATAGGGAATAAGCTAATGCGGAAGGAGAAAACAGCCACCCTGAGATCCCACTGCCTTCCTGTCCCTGATGAGAATACATCAGCATCATGCCTTGTGGCAATGGTATTTGGAGGCTTTTTAGAAAAATAAAAAAAAAAAAAAATAGCTTGCCTGGAACCTACTGCCAACTTGATAGGTATCAGAAGTATAGAGGTTTTCCACTCTTTCCTTTCAGGTCTTAAGTAAGTGGTTGGCAGAAAGAATCATGAGTCTGTATAGAGTCCAAAAGAGATATAACCTTGATATGGGCCGCTGTACCAAGCCTCCTAAGGCATTTTGATGCTTCCTCTATGTGTTCATTTGGTGGGGACAGTGACTTGCTCTGTGGATCTGGCCACATGGAATTGTCTAACTACCATTGACCTCATGACATTCTTCCTACATCCACCTTATCTCATGAATGCCTGGATCACAGGTGTCAAATTAAAATGGAGGACTCATCTAAAAAAGAATAAGCAAAAGGTAATCTATACTTGTTATGAATGACCAAGGCTGAGTAAAATGTTTGCAGATTGTTCTGATCAACCAGCCCCAATATGGGAGAAATTTCAAGTATTCTTTCATAGCTAAAAAACAAAACCAAACGTCATAAATTCAGGCACTCATATAAGAGGGGTTCACAGGTGGATAAGATATAGTAGGGCAATTAAAACACTAATAACAGTCTCCTATTGTGTTTGTTGACATTCTCAGTTTGTGGATTGGTAGAAATGAGTGTAGAGTACTGATTTAGGAAAACACACAGCTAATTGTTTGTTCTGAGTTACTCTCAAACCTAGAAGTAATTCAGACAAGATTCTAGAGGAATGAGGTTCCAAGTCCTTTGCCATATAAAGAAAATCACTCCTAGCTGGGCAGTGGTGGCACACACCTTTAATCCCAGCACTTGGGAGGCAGAGGCAGGTGGATTTCTGAGTTCGAGGCCAGCCTGGTCAACAGAGTGAGTTCCAGGACAACCAGGGCTAAACAGAGAAATCCTGTTTAAAAAAAAAAAATCACTCCTATCCATTGGTGAGTATTTGTCCACAGAATCTCTGTTTTCTCTGGGACCAGAATTGAAATGCTACATGGCATAACTCCAAAGTTAAAGACAAAGATATCCACAAAACAGACCAAAAATGCTATATCAAGAGTACATTTCAAATATTGTAAAAAATCAAGATGTAATTGTAGGAATAAAAAACAATCAAATAAACCCAACAGCATGTTTAATCAATGAAAATGAAGTAAAGAAGAGAGAAAAGAAGGAAGGAAGGAAAGAAAGAAAGAAAGAAGGAAGGAAGGAAGGAAGGTGGAAATGAAAATGGCTAAAAGAAACACAAAACAAAAATTGAAGAGTGAAACCTATCCCATAAGACATAAGAAATCAAATTTATATAATTAACTTAATTGGTATACAAATTAAGTGAAAAATACTTATCTGACTGAATCTAAAGTATTATGACCTACATATATAGTCTATATGAAATTTGCTGAACATGCAAGTATCAAATGAAAATATGTGAAATATGTGAAATACACACTATAAAATCAGATGTGTCAATAATCTCAATCAAATGAAACTGACCATTTATATAAAAAAGACTGCAGAAGAAAGGAGAGAACAAGAGAGTGGAACAGAGAGACAGACAGACATAATCAAATTTGTGGTATAAATTGTGCAATTATAAAAATATTGAACACCCCACAAATGCACTGTGATTCTAAATGTACAAGCCTAATCAAAAACAACTATAATGTATAAACAATAAATCAATGTAAGTTACAACTAAGAAATAGTTGGAAGTTTTAATAAACTTTTTTCAATTTGTTATTAATGTAGAATTAATATCAACAAGGATAGAGAATGTAAAATCACTTCCATCAGTAGAAAAACACAGTTAATCTAAGAACAGAATATGTATATTTTGTTTCCTTGGAATATAAAACAAAAGAGACTAATTACTTGCCTTAAACTATGCTCTGAATATTTATCATAAACAAAATCATGCATACAATTTTCTCTAAACTCAGTGAAATAAGACTGGAAATCAATAAAGGAATGACAGACAAATTTTCAATAGTTTTATAGAAAGTAATATATCAAAATATACAGTAAACAGCATTACAACCTGAAATAACATGTCAAGATTTTAAGTAACTGTTCAAGATTAGATGACTAGATTAAATTGGAAAGAAAAGATTTTATCACCAAACATAAAATTAAATAACAGACTATCCTAAATTAAAACATTATAATACTCACTTAAAAAATAAAGAGAATGGGAAAACTACCTAAATCAATCATAAAGAGTGAAAATAAAAGAAATAACAAAGTCAAATAAAAGGAGAATATATCAAGAAAATTTTAAATGAAATATCAACAAAGAAAATGAATTTAAAATCTCTTTGAATCAATGCAGTGGTTTGAGTCTCACTGGATCCCCTAGGCTTGTGTGTTTGAATGCTTTGACCCTAGTTGATGGACCAGTTTAGGGAAGAATTAGTAGGTGTGGCTTATTGCTAATATTATTATTCTTTAATTTTTTTTACACTCTAGTCATTATCCCCTCCAGACCACCCTCTGACTTTTTCTCACCCAATACTTCCTCCTTGTCTCTAAGAGGTTGTTTCCACTACCACCCCTACAACACAAGACTTCCCAACTCCCTGGAGCCTCAAGTCTCTAGAGGGTAAGGTGCATTTTTGTTCACTGAGGCCAGACCAGGCAGTCTTCTGCTGTATATGTGTTGGTGGCCTCATATCAGCTTTTGTATGCTGCCTGGTTGGTGGCTCAATATCTGAGAGATCCTGGGGGGTCTAGGTTAGTTGAGACTGCTAGTCTTACAATGGGGTCACCCTCCCCCTCAGTTTCTTCCAGTTTTTCCCTAATTCAACCACAGGGGTACTCTGCTTCTGACCATTGGTTGGGTGTATCTGCATATGACTCTTTCAGCAGCATGTGGGACCCTTTGAGAGCAGCCATGCTAGGCTCATGTATGTAAGGACACTATAGCATCAGTGATAGTCTTAGGCCTTGGAGTGTCCCCTTGAGCTGAATCCCAATTAGGGCCTGTCACTGGACTTCCTTTCCCTCAGTCTCTTCTCCATTGTTATCTCTGCAGATCTTTTAGACAGGAACAATTCTGCCACCAAAAAAATAAAAAAGTATAGAACTAAGCACAGAATATACAATAAAGGAATTTCTAATGGCTAAGAAGCAGTTAAAGAAATGTTCAAAGTCCTTAGTGATCAGAAAAATGCAATTCAAAATGACCCTGAGATTCCACCTTATACCAATCAGAATGGCAAAGATCAAAAACTAAGGTGACAACAAAAAACAGGAACACTCATCCATAGCTGGTGGGTGGGATTGTTAACTAGCACAACCACTCTGAAAATCAATCTGCAGGTTCCTCAGAAAATTGGAAATAGATCTACCTGAAGATTCAGCTATACCACCCTTGGGCATATACCCAAAAGATGCCCCACCATACTACAGGGGCACATGTTCTACTATACTCATAGCAGCCCTATTTGTGACAGCCAGAAACTGGAAACAACCCAGATGTTCCGTTATGTTCATCTTTGTGAAATGTCATTCTTAACAATTCTAATTTTTCAGAAAGCAAAGCTTAAAACAGAGGTTTATATCTAGTAAAAGTTCTGAGAATAAGCAAATGGTAAGTGTTCATCCCTAAAACTTGATGTCTCTACCCTCCAAAACCTGGAGGATGTCACAGCAGAGGGGATGGAGTGAATGTAGCAGGCATGGGATGGCAGTATTGGATGCTTGGGAATGTTGCCTTACAGAAAAAACTTCAGCTTATAATTATGGGCACAGCTATAATAGTTGACTGCACATGACTGGTCCATCAACATCCCATCATGTATGGAGAAGGTGAC